>VZRO01002270.1:347335-389687 GCA_013397915.1 Daphoenositta chrysoptera
AAGAAAAGAAAAGAAAAGAAAAGAAAAATCCTTATCTTTCATATTTTCAGATCCACTAGGCAAGCACTGTGTACTCAGTAGTATACTCCAGAAACTGGCCGAAAAACAAGACAATTACATGATCCTGCTATATTATATGCTAACTTATTCCTCAAGGAAGGCATTTTACTCCTTGTCACTTCCCTTGTTATCTTTAACAACTTCCATAATTTAATTGTGGGTTTGGTTTATCATTTGTACATGTGACTTAAGTCCAGTCTTCTCATACGCAAGAATTTCTTTGCATTATTATTTTGTCAAGAGGCAATAAAAATTAGAAGCTTAATTTTGTATTTTAGTTTGAAATCTAGAATCCACTAACACCTGTCAGGCACAAAGACAGATCAGGAAAGTTTAATGATATCTAGATAAATCATACATATAAACATATATATATATATCAGCATTGTGACTCAGTGTATCCACCTAGGCTGTGATTGTTGCTGTGTTAGTAATGTATCCTGTGCATCTATTTGTTACACCATGCACGACTGGCCTTGAAAAGGGGATTGGAAGGTCTCTAAGACTGTGTGGGTTTAGGAAAAATTATGAATATTTATTACTATTATTTATGTATTATCTTTTCTATGTCAAAAAGAATGGGTTCTTTAGGGTTTTTTCACATCTTATGGCTGAGAAAATCCAGGAAAATCTGCCAGCAGCTGGAGCTGTAGGTTTGTGAAGCAGCTCACACATTAAAAGCCCTGGAAATACCTGTGTATTTTATTATAAAATAACTTTCTCAGAACTACGGCCTTACATGTTAAGAAAAAGAAATTGAGTAATACAGAAGTAACACTAAATATTAAAAGGATTACTTTTAAAAGGTTAGCTCAGAGGGATTTTCCCCTTGAATTTGGTTTGTTTGCAGTCAGTGACTGCACTCCTCCATAGCAATATTTGCCCTATGAGTATAGAGCCCTCAAGGGTTTGTCAAGTCTGCTCTCCCTCTAGTGCTGATGCTAACGTATCCACACTCAGGAGATTAAAGGGAAACACATCTGATGGCACACCAGAGGCAACATTTCATTGTGTCAAGCTGCTTTTCCCAGAGGATATTGACTTCTTTCCAATTCTCAGGAACCACCTCTTACATAAGCACTACATGGGTTGATACCTTTAAAATGCTCAGTGCTCTGAAGCCCTGCTGAAGTCAGTGGGAAATGAAGTGCACTTTTCTTCTAAGAGTGATCAAAGCCTGGCCCAAGGGACACCTGTCCTGATGGTCAGAGTCATTACTAACACTGAGACAGGAGTAATCTCTATGAAATGTGGAGGTGCAGACAAACACCATTTCAGACACAGAATACGAGTGTTTTCCTTCATGTACAATCTGCCAGTTCTCAGCTCCTCGAGGCTGTCCTCAGTCTCTAGCTCAGCTAAACACTTGAGATAAGTACCTAAATTTAGGTGTGTGAATAGTCATACTCAAGTAACACTGAAATGGGCAGTATTACTGTACCATTAATTCTCTCCTCTATCCTTTAATAGCTAAATTCTCCTCCACTTGCTTAGACCCACAGAACAAGCTTGGAAAGCCCTTAGAATCCTTCCCAGGCTGAGAATTCTCAGGAATATTTATCTGCATTTCTAGCCTTATCTGTCCTGAAAAAAGTTTTACAAATAAAACATCGTTCACTTGATTTGCAAGGGGGAAAAGGGGGTCAATAAAGTGTCAAGATAAGGTTTTGCACTTTTTTCTGTACGTTTTCCTTGGTTTTTTTACATTAATTAATTGTCTGCAACTGCTACATTCTATTTTTATCAGAATCTCCTACTGATCTTTTAACATAAACTACTTAATTTCAGCTACAGGCTTCTCAATATCATTAGCCTATTTAATACTATTTTGATTTTAATTTGTCATTGTAAATCAATAACAAACTGGATATTTGAGCCATTATGGCGTCTTTATTGTTACCCTAAGGATTTATTTACCATATTCACAGATTTATTTATTTTTTAAAGCAAATATTTTTTCTTTGTCTCTAGGATGTTTCTGCAGCTTGTTGATTAAGATACACTTACAAAGTTTGACTTCAAGCCCTTGGGGTGCTCTGATCCCACACTGAGCAGAGCAGAGCTTTCCAAAATAAGCTTGCTAACGTCAGAACCTCTTGTTGCTAAGAGAAGAAGCGAGTGTAGCCTGGTAAAAGCAGGTTGTTTCAACAAATCCATTTGAACTGGCAGCCAACCTGTCCAAAGACAATGGAAGTAGCTTTAAGCGATACATGCCCAATTGTTACATCAGCCTGTTTTACTGGAGCAAGAAAATATTGGAAGGCTATTGACAAAAATAGCAGGGGGGAAAAAAACCCATATTCTCTACTTACACTGATTGCAGAATGTCTATGTGTTCTATCAGTCAGAAAACTAATGGAGGTGAGAATGACCTACCCCAGGCTAATAATGTACAGTACATGCAAGTTCTCAAAAGAATTTCCAATTAAGCTTCTTTTTATTACCACACTAACCAAAGGCTCCACTACTGCATGGTACATTACTTTTGAGAATTAAATATTAATTTAGATCGTGTATTCCCACCCCAGCTAGGAGGAATGCTACACAATACCGACCCTCCTCTAGGAGCAGCACATAAATTCATCCATACTTCATGGTACGTACAACCTACATTCAGCTGGTGGACCACCTGGATGAATATCTGCACCGTGGTCCTTTATTTCTTTTCCATTCCTAATCCATTAAAATGAAACACTCTACAGTCTTGCATTCTAAGCTTTTTAAAGACACATGCAAACACATATACATGCCTGAGAAGATGAAATTAGAGTAAAATACAAGAGAATTAGCCTTCACAGGCCTTCACAGCTCCTTAGCCTTCACAGATTACAAAATGACAGGTTATACTGGTTGGACGGATAGGAATTAAAAACTTGTCACTTTTTTGAAGGTTCACAAACTTTACAAATAAATGGTGGCTATCATATGTTTAACTAATGGCAGTGGAATAGAACTTATTAATCCCTACTGTGTCATCAGACAAAACAGAACTGAGGCTCCACAGAGTGAAAACATCCAGTGAGTTTCAGCATGAGAAATTTACCTTGGCAGGAAAACCACTACATTGCCACGGCTGAGACGGAAGCAACACACAGAATTCACACCAACTCCATTGAAGAGGAAAAGAAAGTGCTATCTTTAATACCACGATAGTCTCTTTTATAGAGTTTTAGAGTTTACGTAGTTTTAAGGCACAGCAGACTTGACTTAACCAAAAAGCATACACCACTGGGTGAACACACGGTAAACACGCAGCCTGTTTCTCTAACAGTAACTCAGCTGTGCCTCCTTCCCACGGTCTTTTTCTAGCCTAAGTAACAGACCTGAGCAATAATTTTACAAATGTAACAAAGCCTTAATTTTATAAAGGTTTACCTAAATGTCACACTACATTTGTATGTTGGATTCATTTATTATGCATTTTATAGAAATGACTTACATATCAATGGGACTGGCTTGATTTTTCTGCGCAAAATTATTGTATCTCAAAAATACTGAAATTTCAAAAGCATAGGAAGAACAGTTCCGCTGGTTTTTGTGTCCTACCTTTGCATTTTTTTCAATGTATTGTATTTTAATTCCCTTTAAATCACTGCAGGATGAAATGTACTGTTTTAATGACCAATTTGCATAGCCTTTATGGATACACATACTTTTATACCAAATTCATTCTGGTTTAAATCCCTAAAGTAAGAACAAAAAGTCTGTGCTCAAAAGAGATAAAGAATATTCCAGTTTAGAAAATAGGTCTTGATTAAAAATCTCATATTTTAGTGCTTTTTTTATTGGCTTAGGAGAGTTGTGAATCCTCCCTTATGGAACACATACAACTGACACTGACTTCATTCTCTCAGTTCAGAGCAGCTCTGCCTTGCTTATATATGTGATCATGCTAGTTGTTATGAGGAAAAGTCTTTAAAATAACATCAAAAACAGCCCCAAACTACTGTTCTTATCATTTGGCCAATACTGGAAGAAAAAATCTGTTTTTCATGACCCCGAACTAATTTCCTTTGGAGTTCATAGAAAGACTTGGGATTTCTCAGTGTTCTTTCCATTAGATGCAATAACTGTTCAAGGAGAACTTTCTGCTCTCTGGGCCTCATTCATGTTCCTCCTTACTATGTGGTTCTCCTGATTTTAAGACTGAGCACCAAACTCTGCCTTGGTTTTCTCAGAGTTATGATTAAACTAACTAATTAGCATTAAATCTGTAAGGTCTTGTCAGGGAAAACTATGTTAGCATAGTGTAAGGTCACTGCTATTATCTAGTATGATGAATTTCAAAATAATTGTCTCTTAAATATGAGTTTAACTCAGCCATGGTCTTTTGAGATCACTTGCAACATATATCTAAATGAGACTCTAGATAGATTTAATAGACAAAATTTTTGCAGGGTTTTATTTCAAGTTTTTATATACAAGACCTTGAAGGTGAAATGTACAGTTATGCATTCACAAGGCAAAGATCTAATGTCCCTCTAATTAGAAACATGACCAGTTCTGTTAATTTACCTGAAGGAGGAAAGGCTGTTCAATGGAGTGAGCATTAATCTGGGCCACAGGAGACTGCAGATCAGCTCCCTGCTTTTCCAGGTATCTCCTCTGTGACTTTGTCTCACACATACTCAGATTTTGAAAGGTATTTCATTATGTGACGTTAAAATTTCATTTAATCTCAGTCAGTTGCCTAAGCCAAAGAATTAAAAATAACATTATGAAAATAACCAGGGATGTTCAATATCACAGAATATTCTCTATTCCCCATAAAAAGAACTCTATACCTATAGCATTCCTTACAAATGTGTCCTTGGTATTGTCACCTGTTTGATCTGCTTTAATACAAAGCTCATTTCTTTTGAAACTTTATTCTACTTATCCTTAAATCCTTATTTCTGAGTATCAGAACCAAAATCTTCCATGCCTTTTTAATTCACTTAGAAACTGGGATGGCTTTAACTGTATTGTTGCAAGAATAAAAACACTTCTGTCTGAGAAATTTATACTAATCAAGTTAACGTGCTGAAATCAATGTAATTTTTATTTAAAGAACTTATGTGACTAGCTAATCAAAACTAAGCACTAAAATTCAGGAAATTTACAGACAGTCCAATGAAGTAACTATCTGAAACATTCAAACAAAGCCAAGCTGTAGAGGTTTTTGAATAAATCAAATTCTATTGATGGCAACAAATACAATTTTTTCAAAATAGAATAGATTATATTACTCAGCAGAATTTTTATGAGAAAAAAAAGACTAAATAATGTATTTAATTCAGCTTTATTTGATTGTCTTCATGAACTCCAGTTATAGAGGTTGAATGTAAAAATACTATATGCAAAGAATACATTCCAAAACAAATACACTCTGCCTACTCTTCAATGCACAGTGATGACATTAGTTTCAAAATTAATCTCTGGAAAAGTGTTACAGATGCTGAAAAACATGAAGTTTAAAAGAAGACATAATGTCATGTTTCCATTTTTTGGAAATGGAAAAAAAAATTTTTTTTTTCCATTTCCATGTCACATTTTTTTAATTTTATAAGTCACAGTTCATATCTTCAGTAAAAAGTTCCTTTTTCTGATTCAAAGTATGATTTTTAAATTTCAATTTTATTTTTAGGAAAAAATATAATACCCAGAAAGATTGGAATTCAGGACTTTCAAAAAATCCAAATGAAATATTTGTTTGGCCAATTCCAACTTTCTGTTTGATTACTGGGTCATAAAAATGCTTGGAAATTTGATTTATTGTCTTGGTGGAAACATGTATTTTAGACTTGAAGTATGGGAGAGATTTTCTTCCCTACTTTGCCTTCGAAATAACAGTTAAAGTTGATGTTTTGGTTTTTTTCACCAGAAAATATCAGGTTTGATGTTTTTGGCACCTGACATTCAAATAGCAGTTTAAACTTCAGCAGCCTATTGCACAAATTTTGGAAAAGCCATCTCTTTACCTTTGTCAATGTTCCCTTTCCCACAACAGGTTCTAAAATTTAACATGTGTGAGTTAACAAGAGAAGTCTTTCTCTGTTTCCTGTCAGCATTTTATAATAGAGTAGGGATTGCTTTTTCAAATATATGTAATTGAACATTTATTTTGGACTAAATTTGTTCAGCTGTGGCTACATCAGGCTAAACAGAAGAATCAGAACCCTTTTATCATTATGCATTACAAGACATGGCGTTTGCACTGTACCTTCATTCCCCACCACCTAAGTACCAGCCCTGCTCTTACTCGTGTCCACCTGCTTTTTAATTAGCCCTTTGCAAAGCTGCACACCTGCAGCAGCTCTGTTCTCACCTCACTGCACATTACCCATTATGTCTTCACAGCACACCCTACGCAAAAATAATTTTGTCACTACATCATTACACCTCCTTCCCTTCCAGGGAATCCAGGCAAAAGTCACCTGCTAAAAATGATGTTATTCTTGGGGAACAACAGCTATTAATTTTCTTTTTAAAATCATTAAACCTTTTCACATAAAACTCTTGCATATCCATTATCAGCTTTGCAACCATTAAGATCAGTATAAGGGGTTGAAAGAAAAAAAAAAAAACAAAACAGAAACACAGAGTTTTCTCTGGATCTCATTAGCAAGTATGCCAAACCACAGCCAGAGGTTTTGAAATGTTCCCAGTGTTGAAACATATAATTTTGCACTAGGTGTATTTCTTGTAAAGTCACACCAACCCTGTTTCATTGGGCTGGTTGCTCCTGATGAGGGGTTCTGTTACTTTTCTGTGTTGCATCACATTTTGTGTAAATCACATGCACATACAAACACAGATCCCACTCACCCATGAGCCCAGCTGCTCGTGAATAACCTAACTGAGAAGTAATTCAGCAAACCCCAAAAACCTTGTGAACTTCAGGGGAGTCTGATGCTGAACTGGGAGTCACATTTTGGACGGTAGTAAGGAACATTGTTTTCTCTGGAGGAAGTGTGTTCCTCTGAGCCTCTGCCGTACGATACACATCCTGTCACAGAGTGTATTTTCCTCAGATTCCCAGACAGGTGTGCACATGTACATCTGTGAGTGTATGTATTCAGGAAGTGCATAGAGTGATAATCTCTCCTTATACTATTTAAATAGCTAATTGTGATTATAAATGATAAATTACATGCAAAATGGAACTTTTAAAAAATGTTACAGTGGCTTTATTTTTTCCACTCCACATATTTGGTGTCTTATTTAAGTAAAAATACTGAATATTCTGTTATTTTCTTAATCCCCTAGTGGCTGTAATTTTGTTTCTATGTGATCACTTATGTCTCTTTGAAGCAAGTAGGATATGGTGTTAATGCTACCCAAGCAGAACCATCATGAATCACTATCATTTTGTTCCCATGTTGCAGAGTTGCAAATAATTTCACCAAAGTTAGCAAAGACTCTTTAGACAGTCATATACTCTTAAAACCAGAGTATTGCAGCCTTCACAAAACATAAAATTACAAAACACAGTAATGGAAGACTGTGGCGGGGAAGAAACTGTGATCAAAATTACTAAAATGAATATACTTACAAAAAAAAAAAAAAACCAAAAGGAGCAAGGTTTTATGTGGAATGACATTTTTCACCTGAGCCATGTCCTCTGCTTAGCAGGGTGTGTTTGTGCCTTCAGTGGTCTCCCAGCTAAATGCTGTGCTGTTTACTGATATTTTTAAGAAAGGACTGTGTAACTGATCTTTGTGGAATAAAACAGTCATAAGTAATTTACTTTAATGGCAAAACAGAGTTAGGACTATATACTATATACCAGTATAAAGAAAATATACAAGCAATTTAAGAGCAAAAACATGTCAAGGAAATTGCAGAGTATTTGAGATCAGAGCTTTAAGCACTGGAAAATCCTTTTAAAAATTAAAGAGCCTGTTGAGGGATGTAAATATGCAATACAAGTTAACTGCCATATATTTATATGCAAAACCCACAGACATTTACAATGTAGAGACTATGTTGCATGTTTGCAACTCAACAATAATCTATTAGTTTCATAGTGTGCTTCTTCTAATAACACTCCTCTGGATTAACATTAAAGGATTTCTGCCAATGAAGTACAGTTAATTAAATCTCAAATTGGTCATACAACATAAATATGTCTAATGATTCAGCTTAAAATTTTTCTTTAATATTGAATGAAAATAAATGCAGACTGGAAAATTTCAATTATTTGGAATTTACTGGTTGAAAAAAACCAGTTCTTGCCACACCTTTAGAATGGGAAAACTCCATCCCATTTCCTGTCCTAATTCCTGTGCCAACTTGCACAGAATATTTAGTTCCAATGATTGCACTACTTAGCAGATACATTTCTGCCCAAGAAACCCAGCCAAGTGTTGAGATTACATCTTTATTTAAATTATAAGATAAAAATAGTTCCACGTGCATATTTTTTCTCCCTACCCCATGGTATTAAGACCTAGATACCCATCTCTGTAACAATGAATCAGTGAAAGAAGCCATAACTCTAAAATCCTGTTGAGAAAACACACATTATGGGGTCACAGAGTCACAGAATGGTTGCAGTTGAAAGGGACATCTTGTGGTCATCTGGTCTAACCCCTCTACCCAGGCAAGGCCACCTAGATTTGGGCCATATCCAGGACCATGTCCAAAGAAATTTTAAATATCTACAAGAATGGAGACTCCAGAACCTGTCAGTCTACTCACCATCACAGTGAAAAGTGTTCTCTTATATTCAGAGGGAACCTCCTGTGTTTCATGTTGTGTCCAGTGTCTCTGTCACTGGGCACGTCCGAAAAACAGCCCATTTCTGTCTTCGTTATAACCTCCCTCTAGATATTTATACACATGAACAAGAGCCCCCAAAGTCCCAATTCAACTTCATGTATCACAAAGATTAGCTCAAACCTGTTTCATCACTCGGTCGATGTTTAAAGGCTGGAGTAGGTTGCAGACAACCATTGTAATACCTAAACCATGGACATCTGTACTTTGGAAGGTGAGTCCTGATGCTGTTAAACAGGGGTGACTTTTTGAATTTTATTTTTAACATTGCAAATCATCCTGACGGCCCATCTACATGCCTTCTTTGTTAGTCAGTAGAAAAGCTCAATACTGGTTTAAACGTGGGCCTGTCCCTGTGTGTGTACTCAGAGAAGGGACAAAGTAGCTTAAACGTGTTTGTACTCACCCATGCAGTCAAGACTTCAGACACAGTTAGGACACAAAACATACAAAAAGCTAAATGTCTCTGATGAGGCACTGCAGCATTTATGCACACTGACAAGGAAACACTAACAAGGAAACTGCTTGAAGCTACCTGGTAGCATTTGTTAAGCCCATCCCATTTGAGGAATCCAAACCAGAGTCATCTCTTGGTCTTTGCCCCAAAACTAGCCAGGGGTCATGCTTTGTAAAAAGTAGGAGGATGTCATTTAGGCATGCATGTCACCATCCAGATTTTCTATACCCTAATCATTAGAATATGCAGAAGTGATTATTTCTTTTATCAATGATGTCTTCTTCTTGGGAAGTGTTCAGCAACCCAAATGTAGAACTGACCAAGAGAGAATACACTTTTCCACTGTCTTAGAGCTAGATGACTGTAGAGCCAAGAGATAAAAGTAGTTCTTTTTCTTAACAAATATTTCTTCTAGATCAGTCTATTATTATTAATAATAAAAATTATATTATTTTAATTATACTAGTCACATATAATTGACTAAATCTACTTGTGAATCTACTTCTATTCTTAGTTCTTTCTTCAGCGAATGCATTCTGCAATGTTTCTATGCAGTTGGAGAAAAATTGCTTCTCATATGCCAAATAAATGGATCCTACAGAAGATATAGATTATGAAAAGTATCTCACACACACATAAATACTGAAATGAATGTGCTTATTTTGCAGTGCCAATGCAAGTAAGTCCTGTCATTTTTGTATATAGCCTTGGGAATCACAGCATCAGTTATCATTAATCAGAGGAAAGAATACAATAAATACCAAACAGTATAAAGAAAAATTATCTGTACTTTTCTGACCACTACCAAAATAAAACACTATTGGAACATAAGTTATTTATATTTGTAAAACCTATATTCTTATATACATAAAGAATTTAGCATTTTAACTGGACTTGACAGATTAAAAATAATGTCCCAGTGATTAGTCAAGACCTGTACTCTGAAAATAGACATGACATCTATATAAAATAAATTAACAATGCAACTGGGAGAATAACTCTTATTAAATTATTTCTTGAAAGAACTATTCTGCTAATGAAATACATGTCACATTCTCAAAACACATATTTTTCTCAAATGCTTTATTACCCTCTATCACCCCAGTCAAGGGGGGCCAAGGGTGGGGGTTAGATCTCACTAAGTTGGAGCTGACTATGAAAACTTCTGAGGGACCACTCACTGTTCAATCTCTTACATCTTTTTGGTCACACAATTTGGTTTCTTCATTGTAAATGGAAGAATTCATAGCCCCTATATGATTGAATTCTTATACCATCAGGCATAAAAAAAGACACCTTGAACAGCAGTGCAAATAATTTCCCCATTTATGGCAACCACAATTGACTACAAGATATTCACACATACAAAGATGAGAAGTTTTCTGCCAAATATGCAGCAAACTGTTCTGCAGTACAGTAACACTTGCATCTGTTGAATTGAACTCATAACTTAAAAATGTCATTCAAGTTTCTCTGGTATCTCTGAAAATGTTGTGGAAGAAAATATGTCTAGCACCTGTGGGTTTTTGGATATAACAGAGTATGTTCTACAGAAGCTATGAATTACAAAAATTTTTACAGGCACTTCTCCTTGCTACTTCAGTCTTAATATGGTTTTAGTTGGTCTGACAATGTACAGTTATATCCAGGTGTCCTTTAAAAAGAAATGTGGTTTGGGCTGTTCTAGTTTTTAAGCTGGTGTTTTACAGCTTCCCTGTGAAGTGTTGTGTGGATGTGCTTCATATTTTTGTTCTGCAGAGTCATAAACACAGAAGGGAAAATGATAACGTAAAAATCCATGGATTATAGACATATTCCTACAAACTTTCTGCTGGTCACTAGCAGAGCTGACTGCTGCTATTAGCAAAAAATGGGTATGGTTCTCCCAGGTTTCAGCCATACAAAATGGTGTACTGTAACGGGTTAAAAAGCTGTCAATTAATTTTCAGCTCCAACCTACGACATTTACTTACATGCTCTCTGTATGAAAATAGTTTTAAATCGGTTAACTTGGCCAAAGTAAAAGGCAATTTCTTTTTATAAACATAGAGTCACACAGTGAATAAAAAAACATGGAAGTCTATATGTAGCACTCCAAATGTTTAAAAAACTCATCTCTTAATCTCCTCAAAGATTGCTGATAGGCAAATATGTAATTCAAATATAACAGTTTCTGCTATTTTACTGTTTGTTATTACGTTATTATTTCAAGTTCTTACAGTGACAAATGCTTAAATTATTTGGATAAGAAGAAAGGGGCAAACAAAACTGAAAAAATTGATTTTATCTTACTTAGAGTATTTCCCCATCAAGGAAACTGTTGTAACTAGTTGCTGATTCAGGTAGAACACATTTTATCTCTCCCTGTTTAAATTCGCGGTATTAATAGTTATTGGGTCAGCTAAATATATAATTGCATAATATACAGAGCTACCTGATATTTGGGGTTTTTTTATTTAAGGAAAATAAGTTATACCTTCTCTGGTCCTGTAACACTGTAGATTCATGTTCCCTACACACCAGTGTGCTGGGGAGGTGTAAGATGCATTGTGCCTCCAGAAGAGCAATGTATTTCCATATTTCAAATCTGTGAAGCTTCATGGATGAGCAAACAAGAATAATCACTGCTGCACACATTTGTGTCAGACAGTATTATGGATATATATTTCTGCTGCTGAAATTTTAGGTTTTTTTATATGCTAGATTATTTGATCATGCACAAGGCAAAGTACTTGAATTAATATCTGGTAAGCCAAATAATTGTGACTGTTGTTCCCTCTTAGAGGCCTGTTTGTGGGATTTTATAGTTCCTGAAATATAGGTCTACTCAGAAAAAGGCCATATCAATTATTTCAAGGTATTCCCTAAGAAAATGAAATTACATATTGTCACAAAAACAGCTCAACAGATTTAGAAAGGATAGTTTTTAGGAGTAGATTAGTTGAAAAGGATTTTGAAATTTGAAGGCCACCATTTTGTTTCTATCAAAAACAAAGAAACACAGAAGGTTCCACTAGAGCAGCACAGAGGCTGAAATGAGCTTTTTGTCTATAAAGCAAACAAATAAACAAACAGAAAACCCAAACAATCATTTGCATGTCCCTGTTCAGAAATGCTTCCCAGCTGCATTTATTCCTATGGGAGCTTCTTAGAATATGTGGAAGGGAAGAATTAATCTGTGTTTAATTTAGGTACTTGCTTTGGGCTTTATTGTTCATAAATAAACCAATCTGTTTGTTTGTTCCTTAGTGTACTGTGCCTTAGAGCAAAACCTGATAAAATGTTTTAGAAATGAAGTATATATATTTCTATTAATGCTAAACATATTTTATAGCAGTTATTAAATCAATTAAGATTTAGTAGATAACTATCTCAGGCAGAAAAAATTGTGGGATGGTTTAATAATTCTATATCGAATCATGCAATTCCATTAAATTATATAGAAAATGAACATAAGGAAGAGAGACAGCAGAGCAGAATGTAAAAGTTTTCTGAACATACATTAAAATCCAAGATTAAAATTTTTTGGTGTTTAAAAGAAATAATAGGATTACTATGCAGAGGCCATTTTTCATTAAAATGTTACACATGTTTATACCTACTGTACACGGATTAGAGGTGTTCTGTTGTGTAAAGAAGATAAAAATCCTACTGATCGAGGATTTAAAAAAAACATCTGTCATGCATATAAGGCACAGACTATGAGTCCGTAATAACATGCATTGCCATGAAAATGTTGTAACAGCTGTGAGGAGCTGTGCTGCCAGTTTGCCAAATGGAAAACAAAACCTATTTCAAAGCACAGAGGACTGGAAAATAGAGCAGGCTCTGGCATGCACTATGCATCACATTTTATACTTGGATTGGTCAAATGGATATTTGGTCTTACTTCATATGAGTGTCACTGAATTAAGATTTCTGAAGCAGTGAAAAGAAGGAATAGTCAAGTAGATGTAGACTCACAAGTAAGAATACTCAATACTAATTTCCTACAAAATCACTAATATGTGCATATACCCATTTACAGCAGCAGGAAAGGTTTATTATGCCTTTTCCTCTAAAAAATTTCTTTGGACATAGATGGAAATCTATAATTCTGCTTTGCTTCTGTAAACATCATTTAATATTGTAATCACGGATTATTGCCTCTTTTTTCTGTTACTGTTTTTACCTTTAGAGGTCAGAATACCTCAATTCGGTTAGAAGTATTGTAGAAAATTGTCTGGTATCAGATTTTGCTGTATTTCAAAATAAAAAGTAAGAGTATGAAATACTTATCTTTAATACTTTCAGAGAAAGATAAAGTAAGAATGCAGGAAATCCAAAAAAATGCACCAAATAAACAATACTACACTATCACTGTAACCGAAATATCCTATTGGGATGTAATTGTCCTCTAATGATTGCAACAGGGTGCAAAATTTTAGCTTAAATTTCAAAAAGGAGGGACATTCATCCCTAAATATTAGATCGAGGCCATCCTTTTTATATGCAACATCCAAAATAATGCAACATCATTTATGTAACATCAGCCAATACCTATCCATGGAGGTTCAGACTTTTGATGAATGACAGCAAGTCTAACAACTGCTTTTTCTCACCTCCCAGGTAGAATCAACTGTCCCAGTCTTAAATTTCATCTTTTACTTTTATTAAAGAAGCTGACTTTTAAGCTGCAGTACTGTTTTTTAATGCCTTCAATATAAAAATGTAAGCAGAGCTTTTATTTAATAGCTAAGAATTGTGATATATAATTACTCTTTTCCCACCTAGTTTGTGCGTATTGAGGTCACTACAACTGGTAACTTGTGGAGATACAGCACTTCTCTAGCACTATTTATTTAATAGAGCAGGGGGAATAATGGAGAAAGGAGTGAGGGGGAAGATGTCTGCATTAAACTTTCCAATAAAACAGAATTAGGATTTGCCTTGTTTAGAAATATTGTTCTGTGCTTATTTAACTAGAGACAATATTATATTGCACAAGCAGGCAAAAAAATTGAAGTTACAGCAGCCTACCTCCATCCCTGCCTATTCTACTTGGGGATTTATTTTCACCTCTTATTCTCTGTCAATGAATTTTTATTCCAAATTTTGGTTTTGCCTGAACAAGGAGCACCATTACATCCAGTTTATTCTGAGCTGAAAACAATTTGGAGAAGCAATATAAATGAAATGTCATCTCATAAGAGGCAAATAATGAAGAGGTCCTCTTCTACCCAAGGACTTCACATTGCCATACAAACATAATTTCTTTCCTTTGCATATCTCTTTCTGTGATTGCCAAATCATCAGGCTAAAATCTTATGATCCAAAAAGCCATTTTTACCTATACCATAAATCAGTCACCTTTCACCAAAACAGAATTAGAACAAAGAGACAAATTACCAGCTTGGCAAAAGGGCATGTACGAAAACTACTGAACAGATTGGGATGATTAAAACACAGGGTTTTTTAGGCTGGTCTTGTGTCACTCTTGTTCCAGAGCTCCGGAGTGATACTAGAATTATCCAACTGCTAAATTTTGTAAGAGGAATTCCTGTGCTACACAGTAAGTCCCCAAGTACAACTTCTTTGAAATTGTCTTTTGAACTACTGGCCAAAATGTCCCTGTGTCTGCTCTTGCATGGCTGAGCATAGACAGCACCATTCTTAAAGCTGTAGAAATAGTTGGAAAGAATGATCAGCAAAAGTAGCACAAGACTATTTGTTAGCACAGAATGCCAGTTCGATAGTGGTGAAGAGCAAATACAGAAGTAGCAAAAAAACAAAAAAACAAAAAAAACACCCCACCAAAAACTGTATTAATTACAAATGTCCAGATATATACATCATTGAAAAGGTGGAAATGTGAAAAGTCTGATCATTAGATTTCTTATTTTGTCAAGATGAACTGTTAAGAAATACACACACATATACACATACGTGTATTTCTAAAAAACATATTAATATAAGCGTGAATGTATGTAGAATAAAAGGGAACTCTGGAGGTCCCAAATTTGTGAAGTTCTGAAGTGGGCGTGGCTGCTCTGGCTTCATCCAGCCCAGGTTAGAACAGGTTCATGGACAGAGAGTTCAGAGTCTCTGTCGTCTCTAAGGCCTGGCCTTATGTTCTTAACCACTCTGAATCTACAGACATGTATTTATTATTCATCTGTTATTGAAGTATAACACCCTCATGGCAAAGAAAGACAGTCAATGTTGCCATAGGTATTTGCTTTATTCTGCACTGTTTATTTATACAGAGAGTACTCAACTCCCTGTGAGACAAAATAAAGAAACTAATAGATGTTATATAGGAAAATCTTTCTTTCTATAGTTAAGAGTGGAAGGACTTGACCACAGGAGGTCGTACTGATCTTTTCCCAGGTACTAACAAGAGTGAAAGCTTTATAATCAGTTCTTTTTATCTAGCACTGTATAATATCACACTCATTGCAAAACTGGTCTCCCATATCACAAGGGCACCTTGAAATCCATGTTCCTCTGAGCTAAAGAAGTCCCTGCATTATACTAGCTGCAATCTGTAGCAATAGTCCAGATATATACATACACAAAAAAAGTCTGGAACACTCTAACCTGGATTCACATTCATGGCTTAAATGGAGGCTAGTTTTGTTCGAACTGCCCATCAGTCTATTTGTGTGCATAGTGAAAGAAAACAGAAATAAAGGAGAATAATTAAAACCAAACCCAGAACAGTTATATAAAATACAATTTGGGGGGTTAATATGGTCTTGATCCAGAAAATTTGGGGTTTGCATGGTCTTTTTGAAGGGGCAGAGTGGAAAATTATCTACATATTATCAGTGTGTAGGTGTCTGAAGATCATGATGAAAGGGAATTTATTTTTAAAACAACATGTTGTCAAAACTGGCATATGCAATTTGATCAGGGACTATTTAATTACAAAGCCTTATGACATACACTAATACAAAAATATCCATTAGACTGATATTATCCCCTTCTTAATTCATCAGGATGGCAACAGTTTTTGCCTAAAGCTTTCTGAATAGCTTCCACTACAAAGTTAATCATGTTTATCATCTATTCCAGAATTAGTTGGATTTGTATTATATTGTAACACAAATGTTTTCAAAATATTTTGGAAAGCATTTCAAAAGACAAACTTAATACAATTCTGTCTGCCAGAGCATCCACATGCTGAACCTTGAAAAACCACATAACTGCATGAGTCAAGTTTCTCTCATCCTTTCACCTAATTTTGTTCTCTGATTTTTATGCCAGTTATAAATGTAGAAATATTTAGGGTCAGTGCAATGCTTGGTGGAAAATCAGTTTTCTATTCTAGTAGATTCAGTAATTTAAGTATTTTCTTTTCTACAAACAGAGTAAAGGAAATTCTTCACATAAACACTCTCTAGTTTTGACGTTAGTGCAAGATATAGTTAATGACTTAAACACAGTCTGAGTACCCTGTCACTGATTTTTTTTCTCCTTGTGACTAGAAAACAGCATTCAGAAGTGTCAAGACCAAATGTTTCTTTTTGATTTTTCTCTCAAGCAGCTGCAGAATTACACGAGAAGAAAAAAAATTGAGAGTGTTATATTGAGAAATGGGCATGTTCATGCATGAAGTTCAAACAAAATATGCTGGCAACACAGAACAAAGTTCACCGGCTAATTCCAAGTACATTCTTTGGGTAATTTTTCAGAGGGCAGTGATCACAGAGTTAGCATAATAAAGGCTCTTTCAATAAGTAAACTTCTAAAGGAACTAAAAATTCCCTTCTCTTGAAACATAGATGCAATGCCAAGCCCCTGCCAGCACACTGCCTTTCTGTGTGTTTGCTATGTTTTGTATGCCTGCGACTCTACTCCATAAGTTCTCCTGACCTGGTTTTATATTGTTTGTTTGTGTCTCCTGTGTAATATTTTTCCTTTCCATGTCATGCCTTGGAGAAAAGAAGGTCATCTACTCTGTCAGGCTGCGTCCTGATTCCTGCTAGAGTTCCTTTGAATAACAAGGGTTCTCCTCATACCCCACTTCTGAAGCGCAAGTCATATGCAGATAATTTTGAGCTGGTGGAGTGCTCTCATTATATTTCCACGTCTATAGGTGTGGCCTGGGAAGTCAAGGTATCTGGCACTGCCAATACTGAGATATGCAATTTAGTTTAACCCCCATGAAGACCACAGAAAAAACTGTACTAATGCAGAACCTCAGAAGGAGAAGGAAGCTTGGAGATGTCCTCAAATGGTAAGCCACCACCCTAAAAATTAGAGAATGTGACTGATGCCATCAGGATTCAGTCCCACTGGAAGTGTTGCGATTACAAAGAAAAATTAGAGTTAGGCTGGGAGAGGTGTATGAGAATATGTAAATACATGCTAATAGAGTTTATTCTGGTACTAAACTGGAAGGAATAATGCATGGAAACATGTATGTAATAAACAGTCACCCTCATATCTTAAAAGGATGACCACGAACTGACCTACCTCATTCCTTTGATGTGGTCTACCTGCCTATACCATACAGCTATTTTCTAGATGACAATCTACACATCATCATGAATTCAAATTTTCCTCTATTTTTTGAGTACATTTTCCTTTATTTTTGAGTATAGTTTGCATAATTTTTTATATATGCTAAATATACCGTTTCTTAGGTCTTTCCGCTTTAATCCATTCAACAATAGTTAGACCTGTAAAAGAGCATTTGGTGGTATAGATCCACTGTACATGTACAAAGAAAACTTAAAGCCAAAATACATACACAAGAGATGGAGAATAGCTCTACAAAATGCTTTTCAGTAATTCTCCATAGAATAGCTATAAAAAGCATTAAGTATAGAGATGGACGAACACAGCTGTGGATTCTTCTGTGACTCTGTATCAAGGACTGTTCTGTGGATAATCCTTTTAGAAATGCTCTTTGGCCTGAGCTAGCATGTGCCAAGTTTCTGCATCAATCATGACATTCTGCCTTGCCCAGATAGAAGCCAGTCAACAGCTAATGCGATTACATGGCCAGGATAGTTTTTAACAGGAAAATGGTTTAGAAACTTGCAATTGGATTTGAACTGATAATTCCTTGATTGAAAGGTAGCTTTTCATGCACTGATGCTGAATGACTATTTCTAGCAATGGAAACAGGGGACAAAAGTAAAAAATGTTTGGCTTTCTCTTTTTTTTTTTTTTAATTTGTTTAAGGCTTTAGGTTTTTTTAAGTGTTTTTCACTTGGTTTAGAAGTCATTTAGAAGTCAAACATTTCTCTGAATACAAAGAAAGATCCATTTGGATGCAGTGGACATACACTGATCATCAAGATATTTACTGTAAATGGGTTGTAAGCTTTGCAATCCACACTGCAGCTCTATTAGAACAGTCAAAGATATCCATGGAAGTATAATTATGGTATAGTGAAGACTGTCTATTTGCAGTTGAAAATTGTTTATTAACTACATGCGAAAATTTAAAGTATTATATCCTAGTAGTTCTGTTCTATTTCATTTTAGAAGAATTAATTTTATCTCAATAGCCAAAATTCATTACTTTAGACTACAGGCTGAATGCAAATCCCGCTAATTGGCTAATTGTTCAATTTCATTCAAGTGAACAGCAACTTATTAAACATGAACTTGTTGCCTGATTTCCTTGTCATGTATATTTTTTCTGAGTTTACTATGGAAAGATAGAAAGCAGATCATGAAATCTGACAGTTTTGCCTTCTGAACACAAGGGCCTACCCCAGCATCAAGTTTTAACTGCCCCAGTCATCCAGCAAAAGGTGTAAACTCTGCTCTAGTAGGAGCATTTAGAAGGCACTGTAAATCTAGAAGAAGATGAAGTATGAAGATGACCCAAGTGGAAACAAAGAGCATTTTAATGGAAAATCTTAGAACTTTTCCTGGGTCATCTTACTACAATTGAGCTGTTAGCAAGTACTTGATACTTTCAGTTAATCAATATTTAACTCTTTTTAATCTCTCTGCAATTGTAAGCACTTGCATTTTACTCACATTTCTAGCCATGAGAACCTCTCAGGGAGTGAGCTGGCTGCGTGTAGTCTGAGGAGCTTTAGTGAATGCAGGAGTCTTTACAGGTACTTAGACTGGTGCTTGGTAAACTCAGTAAGTCTAGGCTAGGGTAAAACATTGTGGCTGCTCTGCAACATGTTACATAGAGGATATCCCTCATATTAGGTTCCATTCCTCTCTAAGGTTGCATTTGTCTGTCGGTCCTTCATCACTGGAGAAAACTAGAGTTGTTTTTCTATGGTGGTTTTCTATCCAGTGGATATATCTGCATTCCTTGCTCTGCTACTAATATTAATACTTCTTTCTACAATGACTTTGGGACTGGTATCTTTTTTCCTATCTTTTTATGTAGGGTTTTTAATACTCCTTATTAGGTTCTCTTTTTTTTTTAATGTTACAATTGAGTTTAATGTTGGCAAAGAGGCTGGATTTTTTTGCATTAAAAACTGATGTACTCATCATCCTTTTTTTTTTGAATAATTTATTAACACAAACCCCAAGAGTACCCTAGAAAAACCCAAAACCATACCTCTTAGGAACATACCACACCTACATCCACAAATGCTGATCACTCTCCTTACAATCTCCTTAGTATATCTGAGCCATCTGCAGTGCCAAAGTAATGTATGACCAAAGATTCAGCCAAAAGATGTCAGCTCTAAGTGTTTTTGTTGATTTGCATCAGACCTCAGACTATGTTCAAACACGACTGATAAAAACGGGTTACCTCTTCATAAGGAGGGGGAGGTAGCAGCAAAGTGCAAGACTTGTCTTCCCAGAACGTTGCTGGATGTTGCCTCGAGATGTAATGGGAGAAATGTGGGCTCAATCTGCACAGGGTAGGTGGGTAGTGTGTTAAGGGTGGGATGCATCAGATTTAAACCTCATCAAAAGTTTCAAAAGGCTGGTTCACATCCAACAACTTGACTCTCAGTTTTGAACCATGCCAAAACAAAACAGGGATCTAAAAATAAGACTCTGCATTGTGTCTACCATCATGTCTCTTGTTCTATTTTTTTCTCAAATAAAATTGCAATGATACAATCAATCAGGAAGCAAGGAAAATGAAGGGGTTTTTTAAAGACCCTTTCCCAGTGAACAAAGAGGTGATTCAAATGAGAACAGGTAAGCAGACAAAATGTTTACAGTCCACATAAACCAAAGGAAGAAAGAAAATAAGTCAAGTCCATCTATCCTCCTGGCTTTCATAATTTATTAATTAAAAAAAAAAAACAACAAAAAAAAAAAAAAAAACCAAAAAAAAACCAAACCCCAAAAAAAAAAAAAAAAAAAAAACCAACAAAAAACCAAACCCCAAAACAAAAACAAACAAAAAAACCTCCTCTAACCAAATTAGTTTGGCTACTAAGGAAGCCTGTTTCCTAGTTCATTTTAATTATTTTTATTTTGTTAATTAATTTTGAGAATATTAACATTAGCTTTAATGTTGAGGTTCCTACTTCTCTGTAATCAGATTAAGTGATTTCAACGTCTTTCATGTGTTTTCTAATTCTCCTTTCAACTGCTTTCATAACTGCTTGCTTCTATTTATATTTGTCCTACCACAAAGCCAATGTCAGTAAGATACTTCTGTTCTTGCTTGTAATAAATGTTAAATCTGCTATTTTTGGAAAGAGGCTCACCACCATTTGTGCTGACTAATTGCTTTTATTTCTTTCATCTTGTCTTCCATTTTCCATCTCTTTTATTTTGCATTAATCCCTTACATTCTCTGGACGGACATCTACTGGAGCCAGGCTATCATGGTGCTGACAGCTCCTTAACAATAGCCAGAAATGCTGGAGTATTCCTGTGTCACAGGCTGCAAAAAACACCCCCACTTTCTTGATATGGTCACATTCATAGATAACTTGTGATGAGTCCCATGTTTTCCTTTCATGCTGCTTGTTCCAGCCTAATTGAGCAATGGCAGCAGGGAGACATTTTTCTCTTAGCACTCATCAAGATTTAATAACAGGGTTCCTATTGTTAGGCAAGCAAGCCTTGCTTTTGTTGGCACCAGTAAGAGTTTTAATGTAAACATCGGCCTCAAAAGACAACATACTCGTAGTTCAGAGAATACAAAAATGTCTAATAATAACAACATATCTCAATTTTGAATTCCGTCACATGATTGTCAGTATTTTAAGTCATAAACTTAACACCAACATTTAAGTTAGACCAATCCTGTAAAAGACATGGACATCAGAATACAAAGCGGTTTTCCCACTCATGAAGCCTGTTTAAAGTTAATAGTGAAAACAGCCAGAGCCTTGTCACAAAGAAACGGATGCAAAAATAAAGGTCAGGAACCTGGCTCTCTCTGCCTCTGCCTTGACCAGAAGAACCAGTCCACCAAAGACATGGAAGCAGCTCACTTTGTGCTCCCTCAAAGGATAAAGGGACAGAAAGGGTGACATTGACATGTCACATGTAACAAATACAGTGTCTCTTGTTCTTTGGTGTTAGCTATCAGACTTCATTTTATTTTACTTCAGGCCTGCAGGTGTACAAAACACTCCAGGAGCTCCTAGTCCAAAAGTCTTTTCAGCTTGGTATATGCTGTCCCTGCTCTACTTGTAAACAACAGATCTCAATAAAAGATTCAGCATTATTTATATCTAACTATTAACTGTTGTTTAATAGTGTAAGTCTACTTATTATATATTTCTGCAGGACAGATTACTTTAGGGGTAGTCGGAGGTGACAATAACCTTTGTTATAGTGGCCTTCTCTCTCCTGGTTCACAGAAAATGAATGGAATGAAAATGTCACTTGATATTTGGTCACTACTACTGTTTTGATCCACCAGGGCAAAGTTATGCCACAGTGAAATGCAAAGTCAGAAATAAATTTAAAAAACAGTTCTAAAATGTCCAACTTGTACACGTAACATCAGTTCATTAGACCCATGCTCAGACACATAACAAACCTGATAACCAGTTACTGAGGTCACAGGACCTCCACTGAGCCAAGTGTCTGATTTTGCAGATTTTGGTTCTGGTTTCCAGAGCACAGTCCCAATGTAAATCAGTTTTTCTAAACAATACTTAGTCTATTAAAAAAGTCATCAGTGGCCTGACAATAATTAGCCACAAGATCCACAATATCATTAGTACCAGAGAGACTGGTCATAATGGTATTCATTTTTCTATTGTTCACATAAAGCCAAGGGTGATGACTGCCAGATCCTATCTACTTTGCTTAAGTCTTACTTGCAGCGAAAGTTTATAATATGATTACAGGCCTGAGCACATTGCTGCATTATGTCAGATGCTTTTTTTTAAACTGCCATCTTCCAGATTCACGATTTATATTTAAAATGCCTCTAGTCCCAGTGTTGTAAAACATAAAATGACTGGGGAATCAATGCAGCAATCTCTCTCCGAGTTTACAGTCCGGAACAACAGCTTGAAATAGCATAAATTGCCTTGTATTTCCTGGCAGGATGTTATTGCTGAAGTCTGGTGACAATTCTCTCAGCATCAATTATTCCACTACTGCTTCTACCATGTCACTACTAGGTAATGACCCACACTAGATGTACCTGCAGCTTTTGGCAAATGTTTTCTGTGAGTTTAAAGACATTTACTGCATTTCATGGTGCCTACCATACAATTTGAATGCAATTATTGTGAGAAGGTGCTGTGTACCTGTTGCATCTAAATCGTCAGTGATATCCATGTGTTTATACTGCACCAGAAGAAGTTACTGTTTGGTCCAAAGAGACACCACATAAATCTTCCTCACCTCCCAGAAAACTTCCCAGCTTTCTAATACACAGTGAATACTGCAGCATACAGTGAATATGCCACAGTCATCTTTCTGTTTTCTGACATTTATGACCATGCTTTCCTCAAGAACAGTTGAATAGGTTACTCTGCATTGGTGGGAGAAAAAAAACCAAACAAAGCCGAAATAGTATTATTTACTAAAAACAGATGCTGCTACCTTCCGGAACATTATTTCATTTCATTTGTTTAGCATAAGGAAAAGAGGGGTAAAGGAGGGAGCAAGCAATGTAGAATAAATTGCACCCTGCCCTCTGAAAGGGGCATTTGGCACAGAGACAACTCACTAACCATTTCTTAGTAGTGATAATTAGCAAGTCAACTTCTGTCTGTTAATTGGTTTTCCTGTTCAGTTGTTTTTGCTATCATGGTACTTTCAATCACTTTCTTTCTTCCCACACAGTAAATCTACCAGTAGATGAATTATTCTGGCCCTATTTTTTTTTTTCCCCTGTCAATAGGGTTTAGCTGTAGCTATTTTTGTAACATGAGTGAAATTGCATTACACAGAGTATTTTTGATCATTTTCTGTGTCACATCCTTTGAAACCCAAATACTTGTGTTTGGTACATTGAACAAAGTAGTTTACAAGCTAAATATAGTCACCACAAATGAAGTACTAGTTCATGATGAGAGCAGACTTCTGGGATTACAGTTGCAGTCCCAGGGTAGCAGCATTCCCAGAGGGCAGAGAGATGTTCAGATGAAAGAGTAAGGCAATAAGCCTTGGAGAGGATGGCTTTACACATCTTCCAGAGGACAGCTCTTTTTTTGGTAGGCTGTATTTCTGATTCACCTGTATTGTCACAACAGCTCCAAGGACACGTCATGACAGATTTTCCCCCAGTTGTGTACACAAGAAATGTTCAGGAAAAAGTAATGATGCATTCTGCAAATATTGAGGCTTTCAGATACCAGACAAGTTCTTCTGTTCCCCCTCTCCATGAGGCACCTTCTTTTCACTAGGTTTCTTTCGTTTTATTTTCCTCATCTGCACTCTTAATTTCTACTTGTTCTTACATTTTAAGGGAAATTTTCATTAATTTCTGTTACCTCTTCCTTGAATCAACTATATTTTTTCTTTATTTTCTTTCCTTTTTTACTGAAAGGGTATGATGAGGGACTTTTTTTCCTAAATGTACAAATAGATTGCTTCTCACTTCTATGATGCTAGGAGGGCAGATCAAGGTAAAATAAAGGATGAAGAACACAATTGAATCAAAAATATCTGCTTTGCATTCATGAAGTGCTTATAAGAATAAAATCTTTCCACTGATTGTCTACTTACAATCAAGATGCACATCTCAAGTGCAACTAGTAAAAACTCTGCGACTACAGCAATAAAGCTG
The DNA here is from genome assembly GCA_013397915.1 of Daphoenositta chrysoptera. Taxonomy (NCBI): domain Eukaryota; kingdom Metazoa; phylum Chordata; class Aves; order Passeriformes; genus Daphoenositta; species Daphoenositta chrysoptera. The sequence continues at coordinate 371,755 of VZRO01002270.1, forward strand.
CAAGAACAATACAAATCAGGCAGTAAGGCAAAATTACTCTGCCAGACAAAGTTCTCTGGTGAAACTTGAATGAGAAAGCAGCTTTTAAAAACAAAGTTTCCACTTCAGCAGAAAAAAACCCCAACAGTTAGATTGCAGAGAGATATTAATCCATGATAGTTCATACTTTTCACAGGCAATTTTAGACTGCTGATTCTAAGGTCAAGGCAAAGAAAAGCCCGGACTAGAAGAATTCAATGGACAAAATCAAGTTGTCAGAAGAGACCAAGCAATTAAATTAAGGCCACCTCTCCCATCTTGATTCAGTTTCCCACTATATCACCTGCAATAGATGGATGTCATTACATGTTCATTATTCTTTGGCTACCTACAATGAATAATTGCAGTACATGGTGTAGATGGTGTTTATCTAACAGAGAGCAAGGCAGTAATTTTTCAAAGCCTGCAGCTGCAGTTAAAATGAAACTTAAGGCACTGTGATGACAATCGCCTCCATTACAAGAGCAGACCCATGGGATCAGGTCCTGGATCACGCAAAATAAGGCAATAATTTAACTTAAAACACAAGCTTCTGTTTGGCCTTTCTTAATTTTGAGTATTTGGAAACTTTGTATTTCCTTAATGTATCCTTCTCTGTGTGTATTTTCTAAAAGGTAAACTGAAGCAACACAAAACAAAACATAAAGTGTTGCATCATGGTGATGGTCTGTATAGGCCATCAGTAGAATGTTGATGACATTCAATGTGTGTCTGCTTCGACCCTAATTTCTGAAGAGGAGCATGTGACTGTGGTGACAAAGCCTTTTTCAGTCTTTATCCACTACTTTCCAATTTTTTCCACACCAGGCTTTTCCCCATGAGTTACCTGTTTTTCCCTTTTCAATTCCTCTTGACTCCATAACGATGATTTCCCTCTATCAGCATCTCCCCCCCCAGTTTGTCCATTTTGTCTCAATACTTCCCTGATAACCTGATTTGTCCCTGATCATTCTGGCTGACAAGATTGGGTTCCTCCCTGCCCCGGTCCAGGTCTGCTGAGCTCAATATCAGAGTCTCCTCCTTTGCTTCCAGCTGACAGTCCAGGAGTTTCCACCTCTGTCTGAGACAGGAAGTCAAAGAGAGATTTTCATAAAACTATCCTCTGCTTCAGAGAAGAGGTCTAATACAGAAGCTCTCTCTCTCTACGAACTCTACAGAATTTGAAAACTAAATGGCTTTTTATCTTGCAAGCCTAATTTTAGCTGGTAAATGCATCATCTGTAGTGCCTGGGGAATGACAGCAATGATGGGACTCCCTTATTTAATCTGATATAGAATCTTAAGATTTTACTGATGAAATCTGGGTAATCACCCAGTAGTTGTATATGGCAGTCCTTTAAACCTGTAAAGGATGGATTTTGAAAGGGACAGCAAAAGATGAGGGGAACAGCACAGTGCACTAGGTCTATTTTCATAAGCTAATGTTCAAAAAGGAACATTCTGAATATTGCTATTGTATCTAAACAATCAGCCATACATATAGGTTGAATGCCTGTAAGAAATAAATTTTACAGCATTTTAAGGATACATCTCTTATTACTTTTACACTCTACTACTAATGAATGTATTGCTTTTAAAACATGTTATTTATCACAAAAATAAATGTCCCTAATGTTTTCTTCTATATGACAGAATTTAATGGGAAAACTATCCTAAATATGTCTCTTAATGTGATCTTTCACAATATCTTTTACATTAAGAGTACACTAATATATCACTTATTCCATAAAGACCTCCACTCCGTGGAACTATAATTTTTCCATTTATTCTGAGCAAAGCAACAAATAGATCCTTGTATTAATTATAACACTGACTATGTGCTGGTGGCTTCCATTGTACAAGGTTAAATGTTGAAGGATGGCTTCTCTATGAGTCATGAATGATATTTATTTGATTGGGAGATGCAAGCAAAATTTCTCACTGAAAATATTTAATATATTAAAGAAGGCTCTATAGTTCAGATTTTCCAAGCAGTTTCCTGAAAGTCAGTCTCTCTTTGATATTTAAGGTATGTGAGGTTTTTTATATGGAACATTATCTGATTACCAAAGGTATAATTTCATATGGATTTATTTATATTTAAATAAATTAACATTTATTTCTGTTAATTTCTGCATTTGTTCACAATGGTTCAAATAAGATTGATAATGTATCACTCATAAGAATAAATTTGATTTGAATGAGTAATTTATAATTTGAATCTGAAAACAGGCACTCTAGTGGAAGTTACATAATTTTAAATTGTGAGCATCAATCTGAACTCACATAATTGCAAAACTTTTCAAATACCATGATGTAACTGAGCCATGTGATTTCATACTACACACTCTGTATTTTCCATCTGTTTATGTGGTTTCTGGGGGTCATACACTGATTTAGTACAAAAGCTGGTAAGAGGAAAGGAGGCATAAGGCTCACTCATGTATTCTGCCACTACATCTTCCATGTTTTGGAGCTAGTTTGTAGGTCCACTTTTAGTCACGTCAACCTCATTAGGAGCTAAAATACTCTCCAAAGTCCAAGGTGTTACTGCCACTAATTAGAAAAAAAATCCAAAAACAACTGGGAATATTAGAATGGCATAAGAACAAAAAAGTTACTGAGTTTATCTTCGTCTACTGAAGGAGCCTGGACCACTCTTAATAAAGGTTTTCCTACACTCTCTTTCAAAGCCTCTGATAATAGAAACACTATTTTTCCACTAAGCAGCTTGCTCCTGTTATTAATTATCAGTGTGTTCTGAATACTGTCTTTTCCCAACTAACTTAAACCTCTTGTGTTGCAAATTCAGTCAAAGTTGTCCTTGTCCTCTGGTGGACATGGAAGATAGGTGAAAACCACAATCCAACAATCTGTATATACTGGAGGATTTATCCTTTAACAGCCTTACTTTTCTAAATTAACTCTGTTTTCAAATTGTCCTCTGAGATCATACAGTCTAAATCTTATGGCATTTCTAGCTCTACTCTGAACTTATTCTAACTTGCCTACACCATTCACAGAGAATAATATCTAAAAGTAGACACATTATTTTAGCTGAGGCCTCACCATATCTGGAAAAAGCAGAAAAACTACTATCTGTAATATGTACAACACAGCTGCTAATACCTCCGAGAATGAAATTGCTTTTTCTTTAAACCACATCAAACTATTGATTTACATTTATTATGTTGCTGTATGCAGCGTCTTTAAAATGCTTTTCTGCAATTCTTCTGCCTAAAGAGTGATTCTCCATTTTGTCTTTGTTGTTTTTTCTGGTTTGGGGTTGGGTTTTTTTTGAACCTATAGTGCCTTACTATGCATTTTCCTTTACTGGATTTCATCTAACTGCCTTCAGATAATTTCTCTAATTTATCATATTCATTAAAATCTCACTTTTTTTTTTTGTATTGAAATATTTTTCTGTTGCAAAATTTAATGAATTCCTTAATTAAAAGAAACAGTTTTCTACATTGATAGTTATCCTTCTTTCATTCTATCTTCCCATGAGACCCTACCTACAACACTTTGGATTTAATAAGTCTCCCTTGCTGAAGTATACTTCCATCTTTATCCTCCTCTTCCATACATTCAGCTTCTTCCTAGAATCCTGAATACATCATAATCATTTACATCAACATGTCTCGTGTCTATGGATTTTCAAGTGGTATTGTCTGGCTACTTTGAATCACACCTAAAACTGCTAGTACCAACCATTTATTCAAATAAAAATATTGTATCCATCTGACTAGTTATTACTCCTTGTCTGAACAGCAAAATTACTCTTTCAAAGATACAAGCTTAATTAAAACCATCTCCCACAACCCTGCTATTTTGATGTATTACATAGCTACACAAAAATAGCCTCATCCACACCTACTCCTTCTGTTTGGCAGTTTATAGTATATCCTTACCATTAAATTAACCTTATTTTTTTTCCCTTTCATCTTCACCCAAGTATCCAACCACACTGCCTCCTCCCGAACTTCAGAGCAGGTATGTGTACATTCTTGCTCCACAGAGCAACAGTTCCCTGTGTTTTTCCTTCAGCATAGGCAGGGTTTCACCCTATATTTAAACTAGACAAGAGCATTGTAACTATTTCACATAAACTTGCCTGGGTGCTTTTCAGGGAAAAGAAAGAATGACCTGTTGTAGTGGCCTGCCTGTGTACCAGCCCAAGAACAACGCAGGCTACAAGTGCATGTTAGGAGAAGCGGGCTGAGTATGGGTTAAAATGGATGGACATAAAAAAGGCAGTATTTTATTAACACAACAAAAGGCCTCACCAGCATAGCCAAGCGAGTAAACAAGACAAATCTGTAACAGCCCTATAATTATCATGTAAATTGAGATTAATAATAGTAGAAATACTCATCTCATGCTCTTCTAATCAACAAATAGTAGATTACAGGGTAATTAGTAGGGAATTTATATATGATTATTAGGCTCAAGATTACATAGTGACTAATTATAGTAGCAATGTGAAGGTCTTCCATGCCAAGGACCATGGAATCTTCGGGCAAAAAGTACATAAATTAAAGGTGTAGCCTGTCCTAGAATTGTATACATGATCAGACATGGATATTAATATAACATAATATTTATCCATTTCTCTAAAATAATGAAAAATAAGGCTTCTAAATAATTTAAATATTAATTATTAACTATTTTTAAAAACACACGGTAACTTACCAGCACAAGATTTACTATAAAATGCTATTCATGATTTGTTGAATGACTGTGGTGATAAAAATATCTGCTTTATTTCTGTTAATTTGAAAAAGACAATTCAGAGAAAATTTTAAAGCCTAAGCAGTATGATGGACACATGGTATTTTTGTGACTGTCACTCCAAGTTAATTCCAATGAGCACTGTATAGGACAATCTCTGTCCTTTCAAATGAGGTCACATCCTTAAAAACTTAAGCCCAATGTGAATTCTTCCCAAAAATGCAAAAATAAAATTTATGAGATTTTCTAATTCAATCAAATATAAAACTGGCTTCCTATGTCCACACACGGACAACAATAATATAATTTTTTGATGTTGGAGAGTATGCAGCAGCTATCTTGGTTGAAACTGACAGATACTGAGTATTAACAAAACTCAGACTTTAATTTAGGAGCCCAAAGTGAACTTTCAGTCTTAAGTATAGCAGCCTTAAAATCAATCCTCATAAGAAATTACCTAAAAGCACTATTTTTGCACGATTATGTTAAAATTATTTATTTTATTATTTCCTGGAAAAGCTAAAAGAGTAGATAACTTCTGGGCATCAGAGGAGAATATTTGTACAACCACTGTACCCAGTCCATGTATCAAAGTCTGCTTTCTAATGCAATCCAAAGCAGTAACAATGATCTTAAAAATAGATCAAGACTCTGTGACAAGTATGAAAAGAGAAAAAGAGGTAATGAAAAACAGCATTCATTCAGCATAATGTAATCAGAAGAATACAAAAGTTAAATGCTAGTAAAAAAAAATAAGTTTTGGGTAAAGAACACCTAATTAGAAATAATATAAAAAGAGTGTAGAAAACTCTTGCAGCTGCCTAAACCAGCTTCACTTTTAAGTTCTAGTTATAAATGATAAACAAGATCAAAAGGCTTGTTCTCAAGTGAACAATTTGACATAGAATGCTTCATTCTTATATTAATAAGGACCTGGGAATCTGCTAGACAACATTAAACTGTCCAGTGCTGCTTAGCTCTATGAAAGATGGGTCACAAATTGTGCCTGAATTGTGCCTGAATTCTGCTTGTCAATTAGCAGTTCTCACAAACTGTGAAGAGCACTTATAGAATCAAGAAATATATCATTTGATCTGTGAATCTTCCATTACTCCAGGCAAGACTTATTTTTGAAACTCTACAAGTGCCTGATTTCTTTTGAGAGTTAACTTGGGAGGAGACCAGGCATGTACATTTCTTCCCCTGTGCAGTGCACAAGACTGGCTTTGTTGCCTCTCTGACATCATCCAGCCTCCTTAAGTTGGTACAAAAATGTCACAGTCAGAGGAATCCCACAGAAAAGAAGAAATAATTATTGAGTAGTCCGTTTTCTAGCAGTAGTGATGAAGGGATCAAAAAACAGGTCTGTTCTCAACATGAAAAGAAGACTAGGAAGCCTGAAGCTCTTTCTCCTAATTTTTCACACCTTCTCTGCAGGGCTTTTCTCCAGGGTCTTTTGCCAGACAAAGCTGAGTAGTGAGGTGACTCCAGTGTTGTGAAGAACACAGTGAGGCCAGAGGGGGAAATGGATACCTTGGGCAGCAAGACGCAGTTAAAGCAGCAGACTTTGTAACAACTTACATAGCTTATAGCATCCTCTGTCAGCATATTTCTACTCTTCAGCTGAATTTTTAATTAATATAATTTTAATTAAATAATTATTAAATTCACCTGGTAAAACACAGAAGCAGCATTGTTGCACTATCCATCATTGCACCACAGTTAAAAAGACCTGTCAGCTGGGTACTTGCATGTCTTCACTGCTTCCAAAATCTTGATTAAGGATAAATATGGATTCTCTTTCATACTTCACAGTAAAAAAAAAATTCAAAAAATTCAAATTCAACACTTCTTAGAATAGAGGGAGACCTTAATCTCATGCAAAGAATTTTTTCAAGATATTTTTATCACTGCTGTTTTATTTTGAGATACCTGATGTATAATCACTTCTTGTGACTACTTACATTATATCTGTAATAAGGGGGAACCCAGCTCTTTTCGATTATATTAATATGTGTGAACTAATAGAAAATATTTTAATTATTTGGGAGGCCTTAGCACAGAGATCTACATGTGTCAGTGATGTATCCCTTGTCAGTCTTTTATTTCTGCACTGCACTGTAAGGTTCATTTGGCAAAAAATTAATTCATATTTTCAGCAAATCTATAAAACCACAAAAATATACATTTCTAATATCATATTTGCTTGCATCAATAGTTTGACTTTTGACACTTTTACTGTTTTCTGAAATCAAAATTTAGTACACCTTTGGAAAAGAATAAGCTGGGGTGCTGCAAAGGGAATTTCTCAGTTTGCAGCAATCCTGTGCCATGAGAACACCTTTTCCCTCTCCTTAATCATTACTTACTGTCAGAAAACATCAGTGTGGTAATTTATTTCTATGAGATATTCCTTGCTCAGTGCTTATTTCATGCTTTTGGATTAGCAAGAAACAATTTCACACCCAGTGAAATTAGTGTTACTTGTAATAAGAATATGCAGTTTGAAGCTTCATTCTGCTGAATTGGCCTGATTTGGTACAATAAGTTCCTAGAGAGCCATACCTCTATTTTAAATGGTTCAGTGAGATCAAAGGTAATTTTTTTTCTCCTTTCACTCTACTCTCCCTACAACTGGAGAAAACATTAGAAGAGTTTCAATTTAGTAAAACACTTACTGTTAAGTATGTGCTTAACTTTTTGTTAGTCAACAAAGCGCTTTAACGTTTATTTTGTTCCTACTGACTCCAAATCATATACAAGTTTAAACAGAAAATGCATAAAATTGATTTCATAAAACAAGACCAAACTGAGAAATACATTTTTAATGGTCTTACCTACGAAAAGCTGCCATTTGATTCCATAAAATTCATTACAGATTTTTCCTTCTCAAAGTCCCTGAGTATGGCTGGGGAGATTAAATTGTCAACCTCTGAAATCCAATCTAAAGTTAAAACCTTTCTCTCAAAAAACTTTGAACAAGTATCGAAGTTGTCATGTTATGTTCAGCAAATAACTACTGATTTTAACTAAAAATAATCTGTCATGTAATGAGATTAATATATGCACTATTTGTAATGTTGCCAAATAAATGCTATCACTGCTTTTCAAATCATGTAGTGAAAACCACTTCTCACTGAATCTCAGAAATAATATCACCAATTATTTTCACATTTCTTCTTAAATGTGCAAGTTCTCTATGGGCTTTTTTTTTTCACCATCAAATACTAAAACCAAAACAATTTTAATAGAACAGCACACCACATTTCTAAACGTATTGAATATTTATAATGAACGAAAAAGTTACCAGTGGTAACTTTTACTCCAACCCAAATAACAGAGTAGAAGAGTACTGAGTAAACCTGTAGAAACATTTGATGTCTCCATAGTCCAATTTAGCCTTGTTACTCTACTAACACTGTCACAATATGATTTTCGCATTTTCAGCTTTTAAATTCCTAACTTCTGATAATCTCATGCATGCCCCTTCATTAAATTCCTCACTCTTCCTATGTAACAATCCCCGGGGGCATAGGTTGGCATGGTCAAATATTACCAGTGATAGAAAAATGAGGTGGTCCAGTCAAAAGAGCATATCCTCATTCAGAAACACCTCATCAGTGTTAGGGTCACCTGTACCCTAAAACTTGTACCTTGGCATTTTTAGGGAGGCACTTTTATCTCTTCACTATTTCTTTGTGAAATCCCTGTATCCCCTTACCCACGTTTCTTTCTGAATAACAGTAATTTTCCTCTTTTCAATATTCCCCAAGTTCCGGCTGTTCAAATACAGATACTAAAAACAATTGATGAACCTAGCTAAATCATTGCTAAAGAACTTCAGGTTTCTCCCATTAATTTTAGAAACAGATTCATACAGTCATGCACTACCACATGTGCATTTATTACCCATTTCTCCTATGGGATTGGAAAAGGATAGAGCTCTCCAGGAAAGTCATGGCATGAGCCACGGTATGATCAAATCCAATTTTTGTTTTCAGCAGTTTCTATAGATTGGGTTTCTCAGACCCCAGTGAAATGTAAATCTGCTGTTCCCCCTACTAGAAGTTTAGCAAGAAGCTGAAAAAGGAAACCCTACCCTTTTCTTTAAAACGCTTACCCCAGGGCTCAGAAATCCTCAGCAGACCTACTCCTTAGCCATGCCACCTGGAAGTGCTGCCCCGACTCCCACTACCCTGCCCACCCCTCATGGCACTCGCTTTTCCAACAGAAAACACTCTTTCTCCTTGGCCTATATGTCTGCTATTACTTATTATTCACATTTTTTCATTTTTCACATATTAGATTTTCTTATAATTAATTTGGATATAATTTTTAATGGAGAACGTGAGAAATGTGAAGCCATCTGGCAGAGTTTTCTATTCATTTTTGAGTAGTAACCTTTGCAACTCTACAGGTGTCATTGGGAGATATGAAGCTTGTTGAAAGCAATGAGACTGCTTGGCTGTCTGATGAAAGAGTTTCCAAAAACTGACACAGACAAGAAACCCACAACATATAAACATGATTCTTACACTCACAATAGCAGCACCACTGATAAAATGGTTAAGGGAGTCAAGTATCTGAACAATAACAATCACAAAAAAGGAGTAACCAAATAAAGATAAAAACCTTATTCCCCTGTTACAGGACCTATCAAGCAGTTAAATGCAGCCCAAGTTAAAAAACAGGGTTTTTTTTGGTTTTTTAAATAAAAAAATATATAGTCAGAGTTATTTCAGTAAAATAATTTATATATATCTGTGTCTCACACATAGGGAAAGAGGAAGAAGGAAACTAGAGTTGGAGGGAAACACCAACAAAGATCCTTTTCCTGTAATCTGAGACTTCCCAAAATGAATTATACTTTTACAAAATTAATACATAATTTTTGATATATTATCTACTAGTCTTGGACATCATTAAGTGCAAGATTCCTTTTAATTTCCCCTAGGTTGGAATCAGTATTTAAGCAACCATTTTTTCAATACTTGAAGTATGTCATTATTAACTAATCACAGCAAACAAACAAACAAACCAATCCCAAGTGTATGTAGATTACACCTGATGCAAAGCCTCTGTCATCACAGAAATATCCCTGTGACTACGAGTAGATGAATGAATGATGAAAAATAATTATGGCAAAAATAGATAAACACATTGAGAAATTTTCCAAAACATTTGATATAAAATTTGATAAAGTGAATTTATTAATAATGATGCGTGATTTCTAGATATACTAAGTTCAAAGCTGGGAAAGAATGCTTGCAATTCTTTTTAGATTATTTAAAGCATCTCTTCTTCCTAAATGAACTTCCTCTAAGCCACTGTCTTCCTCATTCCCCTCATACTTACAGGGAACTGCATAGACAGTGCATCAATTGATACAGTAACCTATCCCTTGAAATGCTAATAGCTTGAATTTGAACTGTGAGATTTTACATTTAATTATATAATCCTAATCTCATCTATATAAAATTTGTAAAATTACATAACTCTGAAACCTGAATAGAAGAATGACTGTGTACGAAATCTTGGCCTTCTGAAAGTTTTCATCCTTAGTAAAACTATGAATGAGTGATCTATTCCATTCTAAAGAAATGATCCATTGCCTTCCAACACACACAAAGTTGACTCAAAGGCCAGAGATCAGCTACTAAGTATAGCAGGAAAGTTATGTAATTAATTGTTTTGCAAGATCAATGAACAGTTGGACTGCTCATATGCTGCTGAACTCAGCTACATTCATATCCTGCATTGCCCAACACTCTCACAGCGTTTAATATTTATGTTGACTTCTTCACAGATTTTATATTACATCAAAGCAATACACAATGGAAAAAAAATAAAATGTACCATAAAGTAGCAAAAAATGTGAGACCATTAAATGAATTCACATATAAAGCCCTTGAAGATAAATTGTCCTTCTTCTTCAGGAGTTATTGTGACCAGCTATATACTATATATGCCTGGGCATTACCTAGGGTTTGCACAGATCTATAAGGATCATATATTAAATTGACCCTTAACTCTTCCTAAATGACACAATGGGTTTTTTTGGTTGTTTGGGTCTTTTTTTTTTGTTTTTTTTTTTTGGTTTTTTGGTTTTTTTTTTTTTTTTTTTTTTTTAATGGCTGAAGTTCATAGTTAAATGAGCATGATTCCTAAGAAATTTCATTTTATTCTATTTTCATTTTATATTTGAAATATGATTCCTTCTCAGCTTCATGCTTTTGGTTGATGGTCCCATTCATAAAGCATCTAAGTGCCTGCATGACTTTAACCATGCATGTAAAAATGTAAACTCAACTGTAGTTATTGAATCACTGCACCTTGTGAATAATTCCATTGGCTTTAACAGAATCCAGGCACTTGCTTAAAACTAACAAAAATTAAGTAGGTGCTTAAATACTTTGCTTAATTAGTCTGCAATGACTCTCATGTAGTGAACAGTTTGTGAACTGAACTGTAAACACACGAATGAATCACAGTTATATCACTTTGTAATTGTTCAGCAAAACATATACTTGTTTAGCAGAAAAAGTTTGAATATCATACATAAATTTTATCTCGTATGTAAGAGTACCAAAATGAATTTAAGAAATCTAAAACCTATTTCTTCACCTTCAGTAGTAATCAGATTGTAAGAGTATCACTAGAAATATTTTGAAGGGTTTTCTATCTGCTTTAGCCCATGTTTCTGTAAGTATATTAATTGATAATAAAAGATAAAAGTATAAATTAGGCCAGCTTTAAGTGTTAAAGTGGTAAGTGTGACATTACAGAATGAATTTAGACTTTACAGCATTTTAATTACATTAAGAGCAGATTAAGAATATATTACTTCACAGCAGAAGTTACAAATAATAAGTGCATCATTCATGTTGCGGTATTCAACTGATAATGTCCTTTCTTTTCACATTCAATTCCAGTTTTAAAGATGTAGCTATTATGCATACAAGCATTTTGTCTTCAATGAAAAAAAATAACAAGAATTGCTTACATTTAGCCATGAATATAAATATCTATAGATCCTTGTATACTATTTGTAAAACTTTGGGGGCTGTAATTTCATCTTTGTTTTAGAGATAAACTGCAAAGGTTTGAAAAGATTTGCTTAACCTTGGAATAAATAAGGGTAAGATTTTGCTTAGCTGATTTTAAGTGCTACAGAGGTAAGAGAGAAGGACAGTCTCATCTGGAATCAGCCTGAGTTAAATCCAACTGCTTATTTCCTGATAGAGCTGGGCAAAGAAAGGAATGCAGAATACCACCTACCATCTGACAATCTAAATAAGGTGCCCATCTCTTTCCTCTGATTTTATGGCCAGTTTCAACACCGTTGTGATTTAGTCATGCAGAGCATAAAATCATTTAGGTTGGAAGAGATTTATGAATGAAGGTATCTTTAAAAACTATTAATAGGAACCTCAGCTACAGCCATGTACACCTATGAAGTATTCAAAGTGCTGATTTTTTTTTTTTTCAAGAGTCAGTGCGTGAAACAGCAAAAGTATAAGCAAAATAAAGTGGTGGATAAAACTGAACCAGCTTGATAGAAATGCAGTCTGGCTCAGAATTCCCCACAGCTGTAAGATTAGGGCACTAAATGCCCTAAAAGCTTGTGCATGGCAAGGGTTTGAGGAAGTGATTTGCCTAGAAACCCTAACAACTTTATTTAATAAATGAATCCCTGAACTAATTCCTGAACTGGCTCACCAGGAAGCTACCTGAGTGTCAAAGGCAAAAGCAAGGGCGTGGGTGCTGATGGGAGAGAGGGAGGAGAACAAGAGAATTGTGGCAGCCTGGATTTGGATCAGGTTAAAATGAACCACACCTGAAGCCCACGTAAATTGTGACATGGGGAAAATTTGACGCTAAATCAATGCAGATATGATGGACTCTGAGGCCTGGCAACATTCTCACTCTGATGCCCGAGACTGGAGGAAGATTTTACCTGTTTCTTTTTTCTCACCAAGTCCTTTGTCTTGGATATGAAGACACCAAGATGAAACCAAATAAAATTTCAAAAAATGTTGAATTAAAGGTTTATTCTGTTCAGCCATTAGATGTGCATGTCTTAAAAAAAAAAAAAAAAATGCTCTTTCAGTTTAAAAGGCTTTTAACTATTCTAAATACAGGAAAAAAAAGTTTTTGTCACAGAAATTTTACATTTATCTAACTGAGAACTCCTTGTGGAGATAGCTTAATTCCCTGAAGCTGGTAGCCACAGATAGGGTTTGTTATTCTCTTTGACTAATCTGAATGCTATAAAGTTCACATAATGCATGTCTTACTATGAAGAAAAGAAAAAAAAACAACTATTAAAACTCAAACCAATTTACCAGTTTGTGGAATTTATTCGTTCACACTAATTTTTTGCAGAAACAAGGTAAAATTTGTAAAAATACACTATAGCTACATACCATACACTGTATAAATAAATGTGAATTGAATTATATTTAATTTATGCAACTTTTGTAGAATTTCACAGAGCAATGTAACAAACATGTCCTTTCATTGGCACAGTAAATATGGAGTGTTTGTGAAGTAGGAATGCATATTATGAGAGAATAGGTCCTACAATGGCATTCAGTAACTTAAAGAAGGGAGGATAGAATGAGAGCTTTTCTCATATTAAGATCAAAAATTCTGGATATCCCATTTTCTGGGTGACTGCTGCAACCAGCACACTATCCTGAGTATTCAAAATGAGATATGCCAGTGTCAATGTAAATAACTAGTTTGGGGGAAAGGATGAACAAAAAGATGTCCCAGTGCATTGCTACTTTATTCTGTCTTTGAACTGAAGCAAATATCACTACCTGACTGCAAAGTGCTTGTCCAGCACAATGGTGCTCCAGGGTCTTCTCGCAGCTAACACAGTGTTCCTATAACATTTTTTTTGTAAAAAATTGGCCACAACTTACGTTTGTGAGGGGAGCAGTTTTGCACGTATGCGAGATATACTTTCGGAATGCTTAACAGAACAAGTTCCTCAGCAAACGTAGGCAAAGCAACATCTTGTTTCCAGATCTCAATCTACTTTTGGCAGAAGCTAGGCAAAAACTTGCTCAGACTGGGCAGAAGTCTAGACACCCTACTAACAGCATTTCCATGTTTGAACTGGCTACACCAATGCATTTCTGAAGCAAGAAATCAACTCAGCAAGACTCATCAGAAACTCGGTTTTGGATGTAGGCAACTATGTTATATTCTTTGTGTTTAAATTCTCATTTGGATACAGCGACTATACTCATCATAATTTAAATGCTTTTAAAAAACGTTAAAGATAATCATATTCAAATAAAAGTGTGATAGCTGCTTTATGAATGTGTAGATACATTCGCATGGTGTGTGATTGCTCATTATACAGATGGGCTTATTTCCATACTATGAAGGAACTGCTTCAGATGGGTGGAATAATTTTCCCTTTCCTTTGTCACAGGCCGGGATTTTTTGCACGAAAGGGTGCTGGTTTACATCATAGGACTTGCCTGATCATGAACTTCTTTAGCAAAACAAAACAAATGAAAAACATATCCCAGTACTAATTATCTTTACTAGTTACTCTTCCTCCTCAGAGCAGTCCCACGTTTTTAGGCACTGTATGTAGTGTGACTAAAGGAGATGATACGGAGCTATTTATTAGTAATAACCACCACTGAAGGACTTCTCCATTTCCTCCCTACAGGTTTGAACAGGTTCTCCAGCAAACTTGTAGTAGTAGTTTTACTATGATGGTGATGGTAAAGATATGCTTTAACAAGATTTGTAAGGAAAATTATATATTTGCAGGGAAGAAAGAAGTAGGCTTTCAGGTAGACAAACGCAAACCTGCTCAGACCACAGGAAAGACTCTTTTGTCTGCAGTCATGGAGACATTTAAATGACTGATTCCTTTCCCAGAGAGCTAGGTGCTTAAATCATATTCCATTTGCACGGAATGTGTACCACAATGTCCCCTCAAAATGACAGAAAAATGATCTTTTATATCAATGCATGTAGAAATAGGTAGAAAGTTTGTTATCCTTTCCATTGGTTTAATATTGTTAACTGAAGGTTAACATTAAAGGCGGAAAACAAAAAACTTACAAACAAACAAAAAGGAAGGAATGGGAGGAAAGTTAGTAATTTAGGACCCAAAGAAACATTTAAATACCAGTGTGGTTGTATGTGCTGAATTTTGGCAAATATTCATGCATGAAAGGTAGCAGGGGATAACCAAATTGACACCTGGAACCCTTTTGGTCCCTGAAAATTCTGAGCTTATAAAGGAATATAAGTACACTGAACATTTTTTGCAGCTGAAATAGAATAAGCACTCACTAAAATAATGACTTGAGAAAACTATTCAAACTACTGTTCTCTGGTTTTTCTGGGGTTTTTTTCTTAAATAAAATCTCTTTTAGAAAGGTCTTCACTGTCTTTCGAAAGCATCATCTCTCATATCTGGTACTTTTAAAGGAAAATGAAAATAGAACTAACCATTGGTGTAACCACCTGTAAGGTAAAGGGAACAGAAAAATAAAGGGGGTAAATTGTTTTAAGATAAAGGAACCTGGCACGTAACACGTGTTGGGAAAGTGAAAAAGCTGAGAACTATGAATTACCAAGAGCAAGTGAAAGGCCAAGACTATTCAAAAAGTACCTGTGACCAAAAGTTCACATTTTAAGTTAAAATAAGAGCAAAAAAGAAAGAAAAAAGGAGTACAGGGCTGCAGGCTTGCCTATTAATTGTATCCAAATCGGACTAGAAAGTATGTTTCATATCCACTATTGCACACCAGTGGCCGGCTCTACTTGCACCTGCAATTTATGAAGTTAGGAGTTTTGATTCTCAACTTCATTGTATGTAGAAAGAATGGCATTTTCTTTCCCTGAAGTATTGTGGATAATAATCGGTATCTGCAAGATAAATTCTAAGTGGGTTATACAGAGGTAGCAAAGCACACTAATAATATGTTGACATTCTAAATATAAACATTGCAATTATATTGCCACAACTACAACTAGCAAATGCCTTGGACGTAAAGGAAGGAAGCAAACTTTAATCTTAAGAACAAACACTGCCTCGAATGGAGCTAATCATGTGCTTAGGAACCTTGCTGAATCACAGCTCTTTTGAATGTGTGCTGTCCTACAGGCCACGAACTGTTGAAGCATGGCAGTAGGAGGCTCTTTAAAAGAAAGTTTTATGAATGCAAGTAATTAAACATTAAGTAAAATTTGTAGCATAAATGGCAAAGGACCACGAAGATATTCAATATCTTATGTGAAATACTTTATGTCCTTTTTAACATCTGAGCAATGAATGATTTCTTAATTTTTATTGAAAAGGAAAGATCTCAGGAAGATCAAATATCAATTTTCTTGGGTAGACTGAAGTTAAGGTACTCTCTTTTGAAAATAATTATCACAATCAGCTTGTACCGTTTTCTCAATTTGCAATTATTTGGCTAAAAAAACAAAGTTACATTTCTATACACACTGAGATTTCTTGAATGTTTTAACGTTTATTTTTCAAACTGCTATCTTGAACAAAATTTTCAGTTATTGTTGAAAGAGCTTTGTTGGCCTGTTTACCTTTTGATCAAGCAGGAATTAAATTTACAGCTTGCCAGAACATTTACAATTTGTAGTTTATAGAATCTTTAAAATATGTCATTCAAGGCCTAAATCATAGTAAATCCGGTATACAATGTACAAAACATAGTCACAGAATGGGTAAGGCTGGAAAGGACCACAGTGGGTCACCTGGTTCAACCTCTCCGCTCAAGCAGGGTCATTCCAGAGCACATTGCAGAGAATTGCATCCAGATGGTTTTTGAGTATCTCCAGTGAGGGAGACTCCACAATCTATCTGGGCAACCTGTTCTAGTGCTCAGTCAACCTCACAGTAAAGAAGCACAAATGGAAGTGAAGTAGTAAAAGTAGTAAAGTAGTAAAGCAAAAATAGAAGTGCAAAACTTGTATTCCAAACAGTTCACAAATGAAATTCAAAATTTTGGAGCAGAAGTGATGTCATCCTCCTTGACTGGTGACTTTCCACAGGCTGACAGGAAGCAGAGATGACCTAATGATTTTCCGAATTATTCATAACCCTTCATGTCAACAACCTAAAAGATAAAAATGCAAGTCATGGCCCCTGATATCACAACTATAAATTAAGGATGGCTTAAAATTCAGGATAAATGTACACAAATTTGTAATTCTTATAAATAATTTATATATTTGTACTCATCTTTTGTATACACACAATTATTTCTCATTATTATTGAACCTACTCCACACAGAAACTAATAGGCCTTTAATTCTCATGATGTCACATTTAATAAAAAGGAGATACCAAACGCCACCCGTGTGACTTGATTTACAGATCAGCTTTGCAGATACCCTGTTCAGTGGAGCACAGGGCAGGAGCTGTGGACAGGGTAAAATTGGCCCAGACCAAGGCATGGAAAAAAATTAGGATTTCCTCCCCGATTTTGATGCTTACGCTTTACCGTGGCTTGGTTCATACACCAATTTGCCCTGTCTCCTAGCATAATCGTCAGCAGCCTCTTGGCTGCCCTGGAAGGAGCTGTATTGGGTACTCCACTGCTGCTGCTGCATGAGGCGGGTGTCTCCTCGCCTCGCCTGGGCCGAGCGCAGCCCGGCGCTCCCGCCAGCCACCCCCAGCCACACGAACAACCTGCGGGCTGCACCAGGGGACATGGATGGGCTGTGGCCGGTGCGGAACCCGCACCTGCTTGGAAATGGGGAGTAAAATAAGGCGTGACAAACCCTTTGGGACGTGCGGGGAGAGCTACTCGAACACGCGCTCCCACGCGTGGGGAACGACCGGCTCTTCCCAGGGCTGTTACTGTGCAGCCGAGGGGGGCCCGGCTGCCGCTTCTCAAGGGCTCACCGCTCTTTTTTAACTTTCTGCGGGGAGCGGACGGGACGGTCCCAGGCGCCCCCTCAGCACTGGGAGAGCGCGGGGCGGGCGCGGCAGCCACCGGCGCTCCCCTCCGCCCCGTTCCCTGCAGCCCCGCCGCGCTGCCCCTCGGGCGGGACGCAGGGTGGGGAGGGACGAGCAGAGCGCACCGGGGCTGTCACAAGCTCCCGGGCCGTGCCCGCGGCGGGGGGCGAGGGCCGCGCTCCCGCTGCGCGGCGGGGCCGCGCTTCTCCCGCCCCTC
>VZRO01002270.1:389908-577475 GCA_013397915.1 Daphoenositta chrysoptera
CGCCGGCCCCCAGCCCCGCCGGTCCCGGCTCGCCCGCCGCACTCGAGCCCGCTGCCTACAAGCTGGAGGACCTGGAGACCCTGGCCACCGTGGGTGAGTGCGCGACGGAGGGGAACAAAGGAGCTGCCGAGGTGCCTGTCTGTGACCGTGCCCGGCGGGAGGACGTGCCCCAACAGCCGGCTGCCCCCTTCCCCAGCGCCCTCTTTCTTGTGTTTTTTTTCTCTCCGCCTCCCCCTCCCCGCTCTGCTCCCTTTTCTCCCGCCGCGCCACCGCTGGCCGGTGTGAGGGCAGCTGGGGTGCCTGCGGTGGCTGTGGGCGGCGGAGGAGGTTCCTCGGCGCGGTTCGGGAGCCGCGCTGCCGGGCTGTGGGCATTGTATGGGCCCGGTGCCGCCGTGCCGCCGGCTGCGGGATCTGCAGCAGAGCCAGCCTGGACCCGCACCCGGGTTTGGCGTGTCTGTGAGATGAGTACTGCCACTGCTGAAGCTGAAAGGCCTTTTGGTGTAAAACCTGGTTTATCTGGTTTAACTTCATTTGCCTGCATCATGATATAAAATTCATCATTTAAATTAGTTGTCGGGCCAGGGAAGAGATCAGACAGGTTAGCCGAATGCAGCTGAGCTTATGTCAAACTCCCGTGATGCTGTTGCCCTGAATATTGATGCAAAGATGCTTTGCGTGTGTAGAATTTTGGTAGAAGATTATCGCACCTGGTTTGAAAGCCTTTATGTTCAACTACATGGAAGTTTTATTCGCTTCTTCATTATAGGACTGTGAAATCATTTTGGATAGATTTATTCCAGTAAATAATGTGATGTAAATCTTAATTTCCCCTAAGTTCTTTTCAGCCAGAAAGGTGGGATAGAAACCCTTTAAAAGTGAAGTTGATGGCTTTAAAAATGGAATTGGAAAGGCCCAAGAGTGTTGTTATCAGTGAAGAACACATTATCTTCTCTTGAAGTGCGTTGTGTTTTGAGATAATATTCCAATTTGAAACGTGGGCGGACATTTTACTGATAAATTATTTGAGATTACTAAGAGACTTCTTGAAAGGGTTGTGATGGTGTTTTCCCTCCGGAAGTGGTTGATTTTCTTCATTACATCATGACCATGTGGATACAGTAGTCATCACTTAAGGATTAAGTTACAGATTAAGACTTCAAGTGAAACACAGATTACAGAAAAACAGTAATTTTGAAAGAAGACATAGTACTCATGGAAATATTCCCGAAGCCAATGAAGAAATGTGGAAATAATCCTGGTGTCAACTTTATACTGTATACGTTTTTTAGAGTGTTTAGGTGCTCTTTAGAGGCTATGGAAAGGGGAAATTGTGATTCCACAGGATTTAAAGAGAGACTTTAAAAAAGCGAGACTGCATATTACGAAGATACAAAGAAGGAAATAAAAGGTTAAAAGCGCAGATAGCTGCCTGTCAGGGCACTGATAGAATACATAGCCCCCCTTAATTCTCTGTCTTCCCCAGGTTGATTATTTTTTTCTTTTTAATAGTTCTGTCTGAAAAGATGACCATTCTTCGCATCTCTTTTGAACTGTGTCATTGGTCCTTTTATAGAGAGAATAAAGATAAAATGTAAAACTGGAAAGGTATAAAACTGCACAGATAAATACATGAGGCCTTACCTTGTGAAAGAAACTGAGCTGGCTTATTGTAAGTTGGTTGAAAAATGAATTTAAGACATACATGTGTGCTTCAGTAGAAGTCTGTGAGAGGGTCTTGCTCTTGACTAGGAAGCAACATTGCAGCCTCAAAGTGATACTGAAACTGAACACGTGAATACTTGCTCTGAGTGGCTAAGTTTATAAAAGATGCAGTGCCCTACTAATGCTTCTGTAGTGCATCTGGGATCTGAGTCAGTAAGTCTGTGTGTACCTACTAACATGCTGCATTGGAGTCCTGATTTAAATGGGCTGCAAGTTAAATCAGTGCAAAATACTGCAGCGTAGTAGAGTAGATGTGTAGTTTAGCTTGGGAAACTTTTTTGCTTGGCTTAAACCTTTTTTAATTCAGTTCGTTAAGTACACTGTAGGTTTATATCACATGTACTGAAAGAGTATATCTGGAGTTGTTTTTAGCAGTGGTGTAAGTCTGTATTACCTTATCCTCCATTTTGATCTTCCTGCACAAATAGATGGGATTAATGTCATCAGTTTCACTACAGCAATTTAGAGTCATCCACAGTTTGACTGCTCTGATAAGGATAAACATTTTCTTTCTGCTGATGTTCTTGAAAGCTGCGTGCTCTATCTGAGATAATTGGAGATGTTTGGAGATGGGAGGGGAAATACCCAAAAAATATATAACAGGAAGTTCTGGTATCTCCTTTACTCAAATTGTTGCTTATAGGTTTACCCAGGCTTAGAAATAGTTATAGCCTTGGAAACTATCAACTTGAGAAAGTGTCAAAATAGAGAGGTGAGTTCCATGCTCTTGGAGCTGTTTATGAATAATATTTAAGGTAACAGAATTATGTTGGTGTCTGTGAGGTTGTAGTCATCCATGATTTTATCCAGCTTCTCTCTGAGGATGCAATAAAATCCATGTCAAAAAAAAAGGTTGAATATCGTCTTTGAATATAGCAACTACTGTTTTAAGTATCTTTCATAATCTCAGAGGATTAAAGTCTCTCTGTTCACCTGACCACCATGATGCAGGCTGGATTGCATGGGTTTTCTGTGAGTTCTGCTGTGCCTTGTTTAGCAGAGAACTTAGTGTGAAGGCAGGAAGAACAAAAGGGAAGTAGAGATTAACATAAAGATTCAGAGGACATTTATCTCCCCGAAACATCCCAGGACTCAATCTTTGTTTGGGTGGCTGTGGGCCCTTTATTAAAATGCAATTGGAGCAGAGTCTGGAGTACAGGTTTACTTTGGAGGGAAGTGCCTTAATACTTAGATGATAAAGTGAAGTTACAGCTTTGGGGAGGGCACAGGACTGGAGCACATGCTGATTTCTGGCACTAAGAGAAGTTAAACAGGAAAAATATTTCTTTAAGGGTACTTCCTGAGGGGTTGAAAATGTGGCTTTGAACATTTGAAGTGTATGGGTTTTTTAACTAGTCTTCTTGTATGAAAGTTGAACACTCTTACTCTGGAGCTGTTGAAGGTTCCTGGTTGTCCTCATCTTGTTTCAAATTAATTTTCCTTTCAAAAGAGGTTGAAATACAAATGTTTGCTCAGCACACTCAGAAGCTGCTGTTCAGGCCAGGCTGAAATACTGTGTGACTCTCAGTGAATATACATACTCAACTGTGCCAAGATTGAGTTAGTTCTGTGCTGTACAGAAGCAAAAATTTATGTACCATGACCACCATGTTCATTGAAAGTTCATGGCCCATGCTTATCTGAACCCATTGCAAACTTCTTGTAGGTCTGATCAGTGAAAGTGGGAGACTCTGAATACTACTGGCACAGTTTGTGGATCATCCTTGGTTTTGTTGAGCATTTAATATGGGCAGCCTTCCTATTCCAGAAGCCGGAGTGCCTGCAGTTGGACACCTGACACATATCCTGAAATGGAGATGCTAAATATTTAATTATGCCATAATGAAAAAGTAATTCAGGTAAACTGGAATAAGTAATACAGGAAAACCAGAAGGTACTTCTTCACTTTTGAGTAGGTGAAGGTGGGAGAAGTGTTACATTTCCAATTGAAATGCATGGTAATAGGAAAGGGAGAAGGAAGAGAACACCAGGAGTAGAAAGATGACAAATTTTTTCTTGCTCTCTCTTCTCTATCTGTCTCTTGTCCATTTTTCAAAGTGCAGAGAATTTCATAGCAGGCTTTGTAAATGTAATTTTGGGTTTGTGAATCTATTCGGTTGATTGAAATATTTTAATAAGAGTGTTTTTATGCAAAAAGATTCTTTTAAACTACTGTTCTCATGAAGTGCTTTACACTAAACAAATGCAGAATAAAAAATCGGGCATACCAGTATTTTCATTTTTATGCGCATGGGAAAATTTTAAAAAGTTCATGGGAAAAATGAGGCGCTACATATTTTCAAATACTTCATTTCTCTATGTTCACACAAAAAATATGCTAGCCAAATATTTTTCAAGTGGCATTGTATCAGCAGGATGGTAGGTACACAGGATGGTAGGTACACAGCTGACACAGCTGTAGTCTAATGCCAGAGTATTGTCTAAGTAAGAAATTGTGCCCCAGAGTAGCCACATTCTTTACATGAAAACAACACTGGTGGCTTTTTTACTTTTTCTGGAGGCTTAAATTAGTTCAGTTTCTTACCACGTGTTATTTTTGGTTTCACTACCGAAGTTGTCACCTATTTTAAATATTCTAAGGGATGTATGAGCATTTTTTCCCTGTTTTGTCACCTTTTCTTGATACTGAGATGATAAATAATAATCCATGATTTTACTTGGCAATGTTCTTA
The DNA here is from genome assembly GCA_013397915.1 of Daphoenositta chrysoptera. Lineage (NCBI taxonomy): Eukaryota > Metazoa > Chordata > Aves > Passeriformes > Daphoenositta > Daphoenositta chrysoptera. Next base: position 394,324 of record VZRO01002270.1, read on the forward strand.
AATACCACAAGTTTTGAAAGAAAACATGGTCTGAATGTTGTGACTGTAATGGTGACCTGAATTCACCATTACGTTTGAACATCTTTGAGGCTTTAGTTGTAAAGCTAAATGACTTGGATTTTGTTTTCACTCTCTGTATTTCTTACATCATTTTTCCCTCCCACAAAATGACACTTGTCCCAAAATAAATCATTATTATTATAGCTGGTGTTGTAGAGAGAAATGACCAGGTGTGACTCAGCTTTCTTCTCTTGCTTTTCCTGTCATCCACTGCTGAGGTGAATTTCAATACCAGAATGTTTATTGTGGATTAAGCAGCAACTGGTCCCTTCCCTGTTCTTGTTCTCTTTAGGCTAGAAAAAAATGGATTGAAACAAGTATTCTCTTTTATCTTTCAGAGAGGTCAGAAAAGTGAGAGTGTATGGAAGAAGTCTGAACATATGAAAATTGAAAGTTCACATTTCTGCTTTTCTGTCTTCAGTGTTTAAAATCAGTCTTGAGGTAAATGGTTAGTGTTTGCCTGTCACCTGTTTCTTTTGTCTGAATCTAGTTTAGATATTTAATTGATTGCAGAAACAAATTCAGTGTTCTTCTTCTGATGTTGTGAATTTGACAGTGTGTTACAGAGTAAGCTTTGACACTCAAATGCACTTCTTGAAGATAAGTAATTTGTTAAGTCTATAAATAGCCCAGACATGCCCAGAAGTGCGTTTTGCAATGCAAATAATCAAATAATCTGGAACCCAGCTAGTACTAGTACTTCAGAAATAGGAAGCATGAAAAACTCACCCACAAAATCAAAAGCACCTAACACCATACCTTTCCCGTGCCAAGTTTATGCTTAAATAGAACTAATGTACCAGGTGAAAATACTTTGGAAAAATTCGTCTGGTAAGTGTTGTGTCTCAGCCCAAACTGAAGAACATAACAAACCTGAAGAGAAATGTAAGTTTTAACTAATTATTTTCTCCTTCAGTGGGAAGAAACAGGAACTTTAAAGTACTAGGGGTTGAAAGCATGTAGGCTTTTAGGGCTTGACTCAGTTTTTCGTATGTTTAGGTTCCTGAGTTTGCGTGTATGGACTGTTGCAGTGGACAGGGAGAACAGCCTTTTGGAGATGAATGCCTTGATAATTTGGCTTTCATATCATGAAAACTTAGTGAAACAAATCCCTTCCTAAAGTGTGTTTCTTCATGGTTTGGTCCACTTTTAAGGGTGATAGGCAGTATAACTGGAAAAAAAAAGTGTGGTGGAATATATATACCACTTTTGTTTATTATGAGACATAGATGTATATATAGCAATGAAGAGTGAATTTTTGTAAAGTAAATGATGGGAACTTGTGTTTACCTTCCAAGGTCTTGTCTGGGGATAAGCTTATTTTAACCAAATTATTTAGCTTAGTGTAATTCTCTTACTGTTGACACTTACCAGTGTAAAACATTTTAAGTATTAGCTTGTACTACTGATCAGTAATTTAACATGTTATCTTTACTTGGGAAAGCTCCCTTTCATCTCTGCAATGTTTTAGAGGGTTTTTTAGCAGCTTCAAATTGGTAAGTAAAATTTTACTGAGTACTGTATGGTAGGGTGCACGTGGGGTATTTAGGTGTTATGGTAGTGCAAATCTCAAAATAAGACTATTTCTACTTTCCCATGGGAAGACTGTCTTTCAAATGACTGAACAAGTGTTGGTTTCTTTTTATAAAAAATAAAGAAGGGAGAGGGTATATGATACCACATTCTTTGCTAAGACTGTTCACTTTGTAAACTGCACTGTTTGCACTTCATATTAGAGCACTGGTTAATTTTTTTGCATAAAATACGGGGGTTTTTTTATCCTTACTTTTAATACTGGAGTGGATCAAAGATGGTGATCTATAGGATTTGGTCATGAAAGCTTTCCACTTGTCTGCCCATTTTCTTCTGGCCAGTTTCTTCACTCACATCCCAGCTTGAAGCAGTTGCTAGCTGGTCTGTTAATTGATTGACAGTAACTTTTGTGTAAATGTGTTATCATTTTTCTCCAGGGAATCAGTTGGTCTTCTTTGATACGTTTCAAATCAGACAAATTGTGTGTGTGTGTTATTTATTTATTGATAACTGAAGCACATGAAGTTCAATGAAGGAAGCATCCTTTTCATGTCACTGAACTGTATGGTATAACCTATTTCTCTATGCTGCTGATGGTGATGGAATGTTAGACTTGTCTGCTGGGTTGATCTAGTCAGTGGAACCACTCCTGAAGTATCTGATTTTATAGTCTTGTGGCTCTTTATTTGGTGGGGAGAGTATTTCATAGCGCTTATGCCAACAAGATACCATGTCTATATATGTCAGGAGACTAATTTTTATGTTAAATTTTTGTTCTTGTTTCTTTTCTGGGTATTTGGTTTGAATGTCACCTATAGCTTTCTCTGTTGGAGTATACATTATATATGTAAATATACATATATATTTAAGTTTATACAAACTCAACTGTAAATTTTACTATTCTGCAGCTTGATAGAGGAGGAGTGAGAATATATAAGTCTTCTGCTCATTTTCTGTTAGCATATTTGGACTTCTTAATGGCTATTACACTTACCAGATCTTTGTTTCTACAAACTATTCATACAGTAGCTACAGCATGCAGGAGTAGTTTTTTTTATTTAATTTTTAAACTAGGATGTTTTTTACTTCCTTAAAGGATTGATTCTGAGCTAATTTTTCATGAAAGATCATGTACATGTTGTTAATTTGAGTCTAATATGAAATTTGTATATTCGGGTGTTAATATTTATATTTTGTATTTATTGGAGTACTGGAGAGAGGGAACTCAAAGCAGAAGAGCTATATAGTATAAACAATTATTAGTAGTTGTAACCTGTGACTTAGTAATGTGTTGTTTTTTGTATGTAGTCTTGGCATCATCTAAAGCATATTTTTAAAGCACTGAAGCTAACAATGCAGTAAATTATTTTGCCTGGAAAATGCAACATTTGACATTGACATTGTCTAATACAAGAGGAAATCAAGTGAAGGTGCCAAGGTGTGGGACTTTTGTTGTTGTTTTTTACTTGGTTGGTTTTCTTGTTTGTTTGTTTCTTCTTTACATGATTCTTACCAAGGCTGATTACCAAAAACCTATACAGTGGACAGTTTAAGGTGTCCACTATGCTGTGTTTTTTATGAGTTTTGGAATGGTCCTTTGCTAAAATGTAGCTTTATACAGAGCATTCTTGGTATTTGTTGAAGTGTTGTTATGTTCGTGTTGGGGAATATGGCGACTCAGAGCAATTTGAAATACTAACAGTAATGACTCTGCCATTATTGTTGAAGGTGCAGGGTGCTCTCTGGATGGAAACAAAAGGTCTAGTTAGTACTGCTTTTTATGCCTCTCAGGTATTGCTCCAGTCGGTAAATTAAATGCTGTGAAATGATTTAGGTAGTTGTTAAGAGAACTATCCCTCTGCAGACTCTTCCAAAAACAGGCTAAACTGGGTGTAAGATTTTTACCTTGGCTGGTCTGCTAATGAGGATGCACTGTAATAGCTATATGGATGGCAAATGGAAAAATGAAGAGGCTGTTGGCTGACTGTGTTCATATTGAACTTCTGGGTGCTATAATAGCAGACTCCTCGTGCCACCTGCCCCAAAACTGATGACAGACTTTTAGCCTCAGAGCTCTTCCCTCCCAGCTTGGAGTGGCTTCCTACAGCTCTTGGGTGCAGGAGATGATAGCCTGTACAGTTTTAATTTGCGTGGCTTGCCAAAAATAACTTCAGAGTATGCATTGTAAAATTTTAGTTTGTTGTCAGGAAGATTAGTGGGTAACTTGTTGTCTGTCCCTGGAGAACAAACAATGAGGACAATGCTGGTCAGTCTGTTTCTAAACTGGGATTCTTGTCCCCTCTTTTATGAAAAGTTTTCAGGTTGCGTGTCTGTATGTTGAGTTCATGTTCTGAAGCCATTAAATTCTCTCTGACTTTTGTGACTTTCAAAGGCCTATTAAAACTTTGGCAGTATGTCTTTCTTTAAGCCAGCCAGTTGTCATACTCAGAAATGGTGAATTTAGAATTTATGGTGAAGCAGCAACATTTTTCTTCCTCCTTTTTTAGTAACCAACACAGTTCAATTCCCGTATTTGTAGAAATTGCTCATTCTTTTATATATTTGGAAATAATGGAATTTGGGTTATAATAAATTTAAAAAACATTTCTAAAATTTTCCCAGTATTGCACCTTAATTCAAATTATTCTATTTGAAGGCTTTTCTTTGTCTCTTCTAGTATTTTTAGAGTGAATAGCAGTAATTCCTTGGATCTGTTCATGGAAAATTTTTCTTGATTAAAGTTGGGGTTTTTTTTGTTTTGTTTTTTTCTGCTACAAATGCCAGCTGGGAAGAAGCTGTGAGAAAGACAGCATGTTCTACAAGATAGAGCCATTGGAAGGAAAACGAAAGTAACTGAGAAGAGAAGTGGAAAGAATCTGAAAAAAAGAACTAACAGTTAATGCAAAATGTTTTCAGAAACATGAAAATATATTTCTTCTGGGGGAAAAAAAAAAGGATTTTTTAAAATTATTTTTTTAAATTTCTATTTTACACATTCATTCAGTTTTATACATTCATCAGTTGAAAAGTAGATACAAACTGGGGCACAGCCAATCCTGATGCTGTAAAGCTTATGACAGCTATCCATTTAAAGTATTTAATACAATTAACTATATTCTTTGTTCTAATATATGAAGAGTTTCTAGATTTATCTCAACTCTATCTGCAACACTTGACTTACTGTAGGCTAAAAGATTTATTTTGGAGGCAGTGGTGATAATTTTTTTGCTGTCTTGGTTCTTAAGTAGGCCTAAATTTTTCAGTGCTCCCTAGACTGCTGTGGGTTGTGGATCAGACAGAGTACAGTCTGGTTTGTTTGATTTGGGATAATTCTGTGCAAACAATTCTTTTTAAATTCTTTTGAACATGAAATACGTATGATTTGTGCTGTCTGCAAGTGATGTTTCTTATCAGAGAATTCTTGATCTGTCAAGAAGAACTTGCAATACACACTAATCGTAAGTAGAGAGGCAACATTGTGGAATGATAAATGAGGAAGACAACTGGTTTTGTGACTAATTAACCAGTGTCTCAGCAAGCAGTATTTTTTTTCTATCCTGACAGGTTGCAGTTAACTTAAAGCTAAAGCAGCAGTTGGTTTCACAGTTATTTATTTCATAGCTTAGTGTATGCCTGTTTCACATTGCTTTTAGAGTTTCCTGTGAGTGTACCTGGGTGATAAAAGCCTGCAATATAGATAATTTTGTCTTTGAATCCAGATCCTAATTTCAAGTGAAATGCTTTGGCATAGTATTTGGAGACAAGGGTGTACACCTCTGTGTTAAATATTCTTTTTGAATTTTACTGACTTTGTGTGGTTGCTGTTTGCATTTTAAAAAAGAGGGTTCTTGGTTAAACGGGGTTTTACCAAAGTAAATACATAGTAAGAGAAGGCTGCCAGGCAATGGAGATAAATGCATAGGTGAGTCTATATCTTTGGTACAGAATGTTGGAGTTCCTACTAAAAATAGTGCTGGAAAAAGAAAGTAGGGTGAGAGGGCTTAATGCTGTTTTGAGACACTTCCATTTTGTTTAGGTGGGTTTGTATTTCCTGGATAATTGTTTCTTTTCAGAGCAAAACTGGTAGAACTGAGTGAAAGTGTAACTAGGAGCACAGTTGGGTATTGTACGTTATTGTAAGCGAAGAAACCGATGTCACTAGTTCTTGATTTGCTAAGTGTATCTGAATGTGTAGTTTTTGCTAGGTAATACTGGGTGTGCAATGTCACCTATTCATGTGGAAATAAGTCAGCTATGGTGCTTCTTTAACGGATTCTCTGATATGCTCAAGTTGGGCACTCCTGCATGAAATATGGCTGCTTTATGTCTTACAATAAAATATATTGATAAACCTCTCTCTGATCTTTGTATGATTTGGCATTTAAAATACTTGTACAAGGGGGAAAAATCTCCTATTGGCAGTTGGGTGTAATAGCTGTGGAGAGATCCAGCACTCCAGATCCTCCCATGATAGTTGAGATTTCTAGTCCGATCGGCTTTCATTTTTGATAGAAATGTTAAGAGCTGCACTGTTTGAGAACAAACACAATTTTGTTGCTTAGCCTCTTTTGCTTCTCTGAAATACGATTCTTGATATAGAGTTAAACAATGATTGTAGTAATAGGACAAAAAAAAAAAGCCATCTTGAAATGCAAGGCCACTTGGGGGAAGGGGGAGCAAAGAGAAGGAGAAAAGCCATACAGGGTTTGATCACTTTACTTTGGAGAGCCTTCCACAACATAGCTGGTTAAGTTTTATAAGCATGACAAATCTTTTTTTTTTTTTTTTTTTTTGAGGGGGTAGGGAGGTGGAAACTATTGAATAATGTACCATAAAGTACAGTCATCTCTAAGTAGTTTTGCATGTCGTACACAGACATCATTTTAAAGACTGAAAGTAAATTTGACTGAAAAGGGCACTATAGTGAAAACAGGTGCTTAGGGACTTTTTAAACATTGATTATACTTAGCATGTGTACTGGCATGTCCCACAAAGGATAACATTTATTTTTTATGTCAAGAAGTATGAAATTTTATTAGTTGTTTGCATGGCTTTTTTTTGGTACCTTGTGAGGAGGTGTATTTTGTATAGTGCAGTGTCAGTTTCTTCTTCCATCAGTGATGTATGAGGACCTCATGTATATGAAACAATAATTTCATCAGTCTCAGTCCTGTCTTCTGAGACTGTTATTTGTTCCTAGGAAATCTGCAAGCATCTGAAACAAGCTTCAGTAACAATAAATACCTAATATGCCTCATAATTTTTCTTGTTTGGCTATTTCACCTGTCTTCAGGGAAGAAGTATGCCTTTTGGCTTTTCTACTGAAAACTTAACGTTCTTCACCTTTTGTAAAAAGTGTTAGTGGATAATTATATTAACTATCAGATTACCAGTAGCTTTCAGTTGCATCTGATTTTTGAGTTAAATACAAGCTGATGACCAGGCCCAGATAGGTTGATTTTGTGTTTATTTCTGATCCTTAAATCTGTCTCTGCCTTCTAATTTTAGCAGCTTTGAGCTCGTGTGCTATTTCCTTAAATGTAAATCATGAATTATAAATGATATTGAACTGTTGTTCTTTAAATTGAATACAAATTAAAATACATTTCTGTTGAGCTGTGTGCTGTGTCAGCTGTAATAGTGAGTGACCCTCAGCAGTGATGTTTCAATTTTGGAGAAACAGTCTACAAAGGGCAAATTGAGTACTCTTGGCGTGTGAACTATAGCTCATGAATTCAATTAGCTGTAATTTAATCTAGCCAATCAAAGTGGCGTTGGATTAGCTATTCATGACTTCCTTTACTGCAGACTGTGGTCCTGTTTTTAAGTATGTCAGTATATTAGGTTCAGGTAATTCTGAGGTTGTATGAGGTGAGAGAATTGTAGAGTAGAAGTAAAGAAGCAACTATTGCAGTAAACAACAAAATAAATTACCCTGAGTTTGGCTAAATGGATGCATATGTATACATACGTTATATACTCATGTATCTACTTATGTAAGTACACGTTGCTGAGGAATTTGATGTATGATGAAGACATACATAGGATAGCAGAGTGAAATAACAGAAAATCTGAAAGAAAATGTTGATTCTTAAAAAAAAAAGTGAACTTGGTTTTATTTTCAAGATTTGAGTATTCCTTAAATCAGAGGATGCTTTGAAATGGTTGAACGGGACCTTAAAGACCATCTAGTTCCAACCTCTGCTGTGGGCAGGGACACCTTCCACTAGGTTGCTCATCCAACCTGGCCTTGAACACTTCCAGGGATGAGGTGTCCAGAACTTCTCTGGGCAACCTGAGTAATCTTACCTAAGATCTAGTCTAAACCTACCCTACTTAAACCTACTGAAAGATTCAGTTTGAAGTCATTCCTCCTTGTCCTGTCACTATCTGACTATGTGAAAAGTAGCTTTTTTGGTTTTGTTTTTGTTTTTTTTTAAACCCTGTTTAGCTGCTGGAAAGCCTCAGTAAGGTCTCCCGTGAGCCTTGCTTTTCTCCAGGCTGAACAACCCAGCTCTCTCAGCCTGTCTTCACAGGAGAGGTGCTCCAGCCCTGTAATGACCTTTGTGTCCCTTCTTTGGACCTGTTCTAACAGGTCTGTGTCTTCCTGGTGCCGAGAACCCCAGACCTGGGTACTCTGCTCAAGCGGGGTCTTACCAGAGCAGAGTAGAGGGGCAGAATCCCCTCCCTTGACCTGCTCACCCACACTGCTTTGGATGCAGCCCAGGATGTGGTTGACTTTCTGGGCTGCAAGCGTGTATTTCTTGTTAGTAATTTCAAATCTGATAAATTCTTTATTATACATATGTATTTACTCTTTCAATATAACTGTTTGGAGGTAGCTAATGAGATTTATTCTATAATATTGTATGTCAAGCTTCCTTTTGCATGGGGAAAAATCTATTGTGTAGGGAGTTTGCTTCTGCCCTTGCCTGTTTGTGACATATTGCATCCTTCCGCCTGTCTTTTCAGTTGTATGAAATTTGCAAACTGTGTTTAATACAAATTTTTAAAAAATAAATATTGGACCTCAGATGATGTTATGTTTAAAGAAGAACAAAAGGAACGATTGTACAGAAACAATGTCCAGCACAGAAATGCCATCAGGTATCAGCCAAAAAGTCTATCCTTACTATTGCAAAATTAATGATATTGTTACAATATATGCTGTAGCCTCTGAAACTTACTTTAGTATTGACTTGATTTCTCTTTTCTTGCAGAGTTAGTTTCTTAAGAGTCATTTCAAAAATCAGAGTAGTTTCATTAAAGGAATTTACTTGTAGATTGTTTAGGTGTACTTTTTCATAAATTCTCAAATGTTCTCATCCATGTCCATTTAAATAATGTCATTTATGTACAGTGTTCTATTTAAAGTCTTACTTGTTGGCTTGGATGGGTTCCTTGGGCAAGATGTTGGGGGTATAATAATGGAGAGAGATTATATCCTAGTTTTGATGTGGGAAGGAAAGTGTGTGCATAAAACTCTGGGGAAGGTGAAACTTTGGGAGGTTGGTAGAGTGGCTTTTCTTTCCTATTAAGGAACTGCATAGTAAAAATAGAAAAAACTAATATCTCTGTTCTGTGTTTCATAGTCACATAGCTGGCTGAAATGAATTTAGATCAGAATTTAAGTTTAGACTTATTTTTCTGCATTGTAGAGAAAAAACAGTCCCCACAACCTTGAATAGCATGAAAAATTCAGACCATGTTCCTTTTCTGATAGAGTATTTAAATGTTAAATTACCATTGGCATGTGTTCAGTAACATTAGGTATTATTACAAGTGATATTTTCAGTCTTTAATTCTATTAGTAATGTAATTCTTGGGCACTATCAAGATTTTTTCTAAAATGTGTAATTGATATTTGAGAATGGAATTTGGAGACTGGGATTTTGAAACTTAGTATTTGTGTTAGGGCTTTTGTTCCAGTTCCATATCAAATATAACTTTATTTGGATATTCTAGACTTATTTCTTATTTCTTGTTTAATAGCTCTTTATGTGGAGAATATTGTGATGTTCATTCTAGTGCCAAACAATGGTGATTTCATCACCTTACCTTGTACAGAGTGACACTAATTTTTGTAAGGTATACTATGTGAGAATTTGAAAAGGTAGTGGAACACATTAGGTAAATTCTAGATACCTAAGGCATTGTTATTCTGTAGTCTCTTAGGAATATCAGTTGATAACTGCCTTCTGAATATAAACAAAGCCTTCCCTTTGAGGAATATTTTGTTCCACTCATGAATTCTCAGTGTATTAACCTTTAACCAAAAATAAATATGTATGCAGTGCTTGTTCCAGATGGAGGTAGTGTTCTAGGAGAAAATTCTTGTGGGCTTGTAGTTTGATTTTGTTTTGTAAAACTTCATTTACAGAAGATAAAATGCAGGGTAGTAGTGGCACAGCAACTGCTCGTAACTTGTAGATACAAAGGCATTATTTGAGTCTTTTGGAAAGGCATTCCTTTTGCTATGGTTACAATGCTGAGTCATTTGTACATATTGTAATAAAATCTCTAGTACTCACTACAGTCCATTCAAAACAAAGATCAAACTAAACAGAATTTTTAGAAAAGGTCATAGTTACATCAGAAATATTTTGCTCCATCAGCATAATTGCTCAAGTGTGAGAGTAATGTTTTAAATACCTTCTAAGACTATTGTGCTGTATAAACTTGAATAACATGTAAAAATACAGACTATAGAGATAAATTCAAGCTCACAAATTTGATGTGGTTTGAACTGTGATTATTTGTACAAACAGTATCCTTTATTGTGTGCAATGTTAATCTATACCAGTGTTTTGAAAAAAAAATGCTAGATGAGTGAAAGGACATTTTTAATACCACTGAGTCAGTAAGTTTTTCTCGGGTAACAGTGCTGAAGATCATAAAGCTGTATAGGTATCATTTGGCATAGGTTTCATGACATGGAGCATGAAGAATTTAGTGAGTTGCCAACAATTCTTTTTTAAACCTCATAAATTTATATGCTTCCTTATACAAATTACCATATTCTGTTTCAATTGTTTCCATGTCATGAAATCCCCCATGCACTTACCAGGCATATAACTTTCAGGTTGGTCTCTTCTGTCTGAATGTAGACCTATGCACTGTAAATGGCTATCAAACCTGTGTCTAGAGTCAACACTGTGTCTAGAGTCAACAGAGGGAAATAGGTACTTCTGTGTTCATAAATTGGATGTGTAAAACCACTCTATTGAATACAGAAGTACCTTTTTTCTTCTCCGTTGAATTGCAGGGGATTCCACTTGGCTGGTCCAAAGGTAAGCTGTGCAATAGGTGAAGACATTCCATCTCACAGTGTCTGGGGAGACTGTTGATTCTTTGCCTAAAAGATGGGAGAAATTCTGTCTCTCACCTTGTGTTTGAGGTACAAAAACAGCTTGTATACTCTCAGCCTGCAACTTTGCTACTTTCGTTTTTTTGTATTTTACAAAGAGTTTTTATAAGTTTCCACCGTACATTGGAACAGGCCAAGAATAATGGCATTCTTTCAAAGCATACACTTACTGTGTCTTTTGATGTCCAGCCATGAAGAAGATGGTATGAACTACGTGGTGCTTTGTGGTAATCTGTCTTTGAAAGTGGAAAGCACTCCACTTTTCAAAAATACCAGTCCTAAGGTTTTAACATGTAATGTGAAAACTGAACTTTCTGATGTTTTGAGGTCTTTAACTGCTACTCGGTGGTCAGGCTTTGTCTTCAGTGGTAATGTCCAGAGGTTTTGTTTGATTTTGTTTTTCCATATCCTGAGTTAGCTCTAGGTCAGGTAAAAATTTAAAAATGAAAGTGAAAAGTTTGATTGGAAAAAAAATTGAAAAGTAGGTGTTGGCCACCACTGTACTTTGATTTCATTTTGCTTTCCGAATATTAGTGTATCAGGTTTTCAACCTGGCCTTTCCAGCTGAGTCTCAGATGTGCTGGTATGTGTGTTCTCAAATATGAAAGTGTGTTTCTGGATTAGGGCCTTCTGTGTTTAATCATGTGGTAACACAGAAGATCACAGGGAATAGGTAATTCTGGAACACTATTCTATTAGTTGCCTATGTATCCATTTTCCTGAAATACATGAGAGAACTAAAATGTCCTGAGTGCATTTAAATTAAGTCTTAAGTGTAAGTCTTAGATCTATCTTCAACAGAAGCTCTTCAACTTAATTTCAGTCATATACTTTATGATCATTGTAGTACATTCTAAGTAATAAACAGACAACCTGTTTGAAAATTAAAAACTGTATTAAAAAATACAGTTTTTGTGCACTGTGTGGAATACCTTCTCTTGATTTGTGTCTGATTTAGCACTGCTTTCAGTGAAGATGGAAGTGAAATGTAATTGAAAGGAATGCACTATAAGAGGTACTAGTCCCTCAAAGGCTTCTGTCCAGCACTGGTGAAGGAGGAAATCGGTCAAGTACAAACAATGTGGCTTTTATTACATTGGGTCAGCAATAATAAACCTTTGTACTTCAACAAGATTTTTTTGTTTGCTTTTTAAAAGGACATTATCAAGGATATTAAGCCTCATGCTTTCTTTGCATTTACATGGGACTGACTTGCAGCAAGTAGCTGTTTCAAGAAAAGCTGAGTTTCAGGACAGACCAAAAGATGATGGTTGTGTAAAATCTTAAAAGTATGTAGCCCCTTACCATTCTGGGTTGAAAAGAAAGGTGGCTAATTGGAATACCTACTAAGTGCCCCTATTTAGACTTACCTAGTTCAGAGGGGGCTGCTGTTAAAGTTTTGATCTGTGCTGTTGCATGGATTTGATTTTTATTAGATTCTGTGTAGCATTAAATTTTTTGGAGCTAAGTGCCCCTTAAATCCTTTATGTATTAATGCATTGGGGTTTGATTCTTAGTCATCAAAATTTTACTTTTATTTATTTTTCTGAGATGAAAACATGAGTTTTGGGCCCAGCCATGTCTTGTTGCTGTTTGGCTGGGCAGTTTTATTTTAAGGTTTTCTCTTTTTTTGGGTGTAATTGTAAGTTTTGTGTGTATAATTGTTTCATGACAACATATGCGACCTCATGTTCAACTGTAGCAACTGATAGCGCAGAAGATGTTGGAACAATATTTCTAGTTCCTGAAGAGTCATGGAACTTCTACAGAGGTGCTATTTTAAACTTTGAAGACCTTAATGACTGTTTCTTTCAGTTGAAGTTACTTGAAAAAGGTTTCAGTCTGCTGAAACTTGTCATTGCTGTGACATGGCAATTTCTTTAGCTTTGGTTGTTTTATTTTGTACTGGGGGTTTGTTTTTGGTGGAAAATGAACTAAATTTCTTCATGCTGAATGTGAGTAAAACAACCAGCCAAAACAGTTCTGTAAATACTTCCTGTCACCAGGGAAACTGAAGGTGAGGATAGAAGTGCTGATAAACGATGAGAGAGAGCTTTCCTGTCCTCTTGGGTAAAATTTTGATTGTGAGAATGAAACTTAGAAAGAGAGTTGTTGGGTTTTTTTTCCAATATAAGATGTCCCTGCATAGATTTTTTTTTTTTTCCCCTTACCATTTTTTGGAAGGGTAAAAAAATCACTGGAAAACACTTCTCATTAACTGAACAGAATAAATGGAAAATGGTGTGTTAATGATTTACTGGAATTGATTCTTTATGTACTACCAGAGGTAAACTACACATTATTCATTCTTGTAGAAAATTAGAAGACAGACTCTTTTGGCTTAGACTGCTTTTGGGATATCCAGTTCAAAACATTGAGTGTAATACTAATCCCAGCTCAAGAAGCAGGAGCTGTATATTCACAACTCACACCTATTCACAGACACAAAATCAAACAGTATCTGAAGAGAGATTCATCACTTTGGATTGTATTGTAAAATGTTTCTGTCATAACATTTTTTATTGCAATTTTTAAACAATCAAGACAACTCTTGTAGACTAAAATTTGGGATTTTATGATACCTGGGATAGTACTTTACTCATCTTGCTGATTTTCCTGCTTTTTGCCTGAGTCTGGGTTACTTTGTGTCCCATTTTGTTCGTGGTAAGTGGAAGTGTAACACAGTTGAACTAAATATAGTAACTTTTAGCCTAAATATCCATTTGTTTAAGGTTTCATTTTAAGGAAGCTGTTTCATAGTGGTTGTAAATACTTAAAGCCATTGGAAAAGATTACTTTGAACACATTTATTTAGAAAGAGCCCTGAATTACTCAAAACTTTATGGGAATTTTAAGCATCTGTTAATGTACAGAAGGCTAGCTGTGGGGTTTGCATGTCTGGCTTTTGTTGTTTGAGAAATGATTTGGAAGGAAACCAATAGGTTAAGAATTCTTCCCTTTAATATTTAAATTCTGAGAAGCTCTTAGCTCATGTGGTTATTTTAACTTCTCCCTGCCTGAAAAAATCAATTCTGGGAATAGGATTTGAATAACAGAACTTTTTAAATTCCAAAAAAGTCTGTCTTTCTAGTAAAATTTCCAATTGACAGATTCATTTCCAGCTGTTAAAATGTGACACTTTATGATAATGCTTTAATTACCTGAAATTCTCATCAGATGAAAGAGAGAATTTAATGCTTTTTAGTGTTTAGTTTGGGATGTGCTACTAGCCAGACAGGTACCTGATTCTTAGCTTAAATATACCTGTCTTTTAAAACATGATAGGCTGTGTTTCTTTAATTATATTAATACAGATGTAAAAGCTTCACTTCTGGCTGGTGTTTGGTATCATTTAAAATAAGCTGTTTCAACAGGCTCCTTAATTTAGTCCAGCAAGTAGTATAAAACTTAGTTTCTAGGTGAAAAAGAAGTTAATCTTTAAAGGTTTCTATTTGAGCTGTTTTTATAAAAAAACCCCAGTTTTGAAGTCGAGACCTATCTATACTTCAAGTGTAATATTTAAACAGATAATAGTAGGAGTAATAATGATTTTGCAATGTCCTAGTTTAAATATGGAGTAAAAGCTTTATCATCCGCTCATCTGTTCATCTTCTTTTTATCAACGTGTCATTAATTGCAGGTCATGAAAAGCATAGGAAGAGTTGTAAAAATACCATTGAAGAACAAGTAGGGAAATAGCAATTTTATGAGAATTGTTCTGAAGATTGTGGATGTTAAAAGTTTTGAGAAGGGAGATGCATTTAGAATCAGTGTTCTAAGAGCTGTTTAGAAGTGGAGAGTAACCAGCAATGGGGTGACTTCCTGGTTTCATTTATTTATTGGTCCCTAGTATTTCAAAATAAAGAATAAAGAGACAGAAGAAACTTTCAAGAATGCTGCTTGTTTTGCTTAAGGGCAACCTGATACTTAGAATATTTTTGTAGAGAGACAATAATTTGTGACCAAAAATAAAAAAAAAAAAACGAAAAAAAACAAACCCAAAATTACAGAGGAATTTGCATCATTGGTGTTCAGTTGATTGGCGCTTTCTGGAAATCAGAAATGTGTCTTGGAACTATGTGAAAAACAGGAAACTTGACTGATGGGTGTTAATTAGCCTGGCGATTCCCATGGCCTTAGTTCTTAAGGATTGTAGTTCAGAAAGATTTAAATGTGTGGGTCAACAAGAGTTGTTAACACAACTTCTTGGTATTCTCTGGCATATTAAATCTTATGTGAAATTGAAAAAAGACTAAACCATATTCCAGGTGGTGCAATGTAGTTTTATTGGTGTCTTCTTATGGCTCCTTGTATATCAAGTAAGGAACCTAAAAATTGCCAGATCTTTGGAAAGTTTTTACAGCGTCCCCTTTGAGTCAAAACCTAGGCTGTACTTTGAGCATGCATTGTTGCTTTCTTTTTGAGCTCAGCTGAGCTGGGATAAAGAATTAATGATACTGAGCTTTCAATTGGTTTGGCAAGGAGCGAGGCTATCATCCAGAAGAGAATAGAAAACCACTGATATGCCAGTGCCAGTAAAATTTTTGGAACAGGTAATCCAGTGATCTTGCCCGGAATGTGGCGGGCATAGTTCTTGCTGTGTTCTTGCTCACATTATTGCTAAGTAGCCAGACATTTTCTTTATTCAAGGGGTTCATGATGTAAGTGAAAATGTTGTGTTCATAGCACAACAGATGAATAAGAAGCATCATAGAAGCAAGCTCCTCTGGCAGGGCTGCCAGTGTGAACACTACACACGCATCTCTGTTTTCTATGCTGTTAACATCTTAATCAGACTATCTCTGATTTCAGTGCATATCATTGAAGGATATGAAAAAGCTTTGCAAAAACTGTGATTTCTTTGACTTATTCAGCAGTGTGCAAAGCGCAGTTCTAGACAAAAAAAGGGCATCCTATAAAACCTCTAACTTTTGTTATTCCTCTGGCATATTATTCAGTGTTAGATCTAAATCCTCTAGAGTAATGCAGATCTGTGGTTTTAAGATTTACAGTGAGCAATCCACAGCTGGCTTGCAGATCAATGAAGATACTGAATTTGGCATTTTCAGTGACATTGGTCTGTGGGTTGGAACATTAATAAAAATGTAGACTTGGCTACTGTGATGTCCAAGATCATCATCCTCATTTTGAGTTGCCCTGTTCATGTGCCAACCACATCTTTTGTTGCAGAAGCCCACAGTTGTTTGTGCCTTGTGGTTTCCCCAAATCTTTCTCCCAGGTGTTAATCTTCTGATTACCAGTCTCTTTGGGCAGGCTGGTTTTCCTTTGCTGTGCCACTTTTCTACTTTTTTGTCAAGAATTACTGACAACCCCCATTTCCTAGTCTAGGCTATTCAAGTTTCATCCCAAAATAAGACAAAGATTAAATGGCAGACAAAATTTGACATTCAGTAGTGAGTTTGTAATCTGATACAATCACTTAGTTCATCTCTGATATTTAATATAATTAAGTCTATTGTTCTTGTGGCTATCAATGAAGACTAATATGTGCCACAGTAGGAAATGTTTCCTTCTAACTGTAAATAAAAGTGAACGCATCTGATGGTTTTTGTAGGCATCTGTTGAAGTCAGGGCCAACCCTTCTGGGACTCAGAAGGCAGCCCTCGGGGTCATAGAGCTCACATGACCTAGTTTGTTCTTCATTAAAACAGATGGTAACTATCTGAGCAAGGCAAACTTGGTTTTAAGGAAGAGCTGGGGATTAAAAGGATGGGAAGCTGGAACAGCTGGGTCTAATTAATGGAAGCAAATAAAGAAGAGGCAATCTAAGCATTAAATTAGTCATCTGCATCACTAACAAAATAGTCACTACCATGACAACTCAGTCGATTGTTTTAGCTGATCAAAAGTTGCAGGATTGGTTTACCTAGCATCAAAAGTATCTGAAATTGCGTCAGAAATGTTCCCACATTCTTTATTCTTTTCTGCTAGGCTTCAAAGAGAACAAAATCCTGGAAACTGGCTATGGTATTTTTGCATGGTATTAGGGAATCCAGCTTGTTTTGTAAGACTGAAAATACCCTACTTATGTTTGATACCTAGGCCAAGTTGGTCCACTGCAGGTTTTGGCCTCCTCTCTTTGTGTTCAACATGAGAAGGTTACCCAATGGAGAAGATTTCTGGCATTCCTTCAAGCTCTGCAACCACATAAAATTTGCAATGGGATCCAAGAATTTTATTGTTTCTGTTGTAAACAGATTATACTGGATTAGTGGTTAGCATTTTGCATATTTTATTCTGTTTGCCCATTTAGTCCTGAAAATCCTGAATTGTGTTGCAAACAGCACCGGCACTCTTCCCTGGCCATTGTTACTGGTGGCCAGAGACCTTCACTTGCCATAGCCTTAGCAGGGAGAAGGGGCCTGTGCAAATAAACTAAAAATCTGCCTTCAGACTCTGTAAGAACAGCTGTTATCTTGAGGTGTGATTTTCTTATATAGATGCCTTATTTTGCTCTGAAACTTTGGTAATACATACTATAATAAAGAGACAGATAGGGGTATGTATGTAGGTAGTGTATGAAGCCATTGCTCTTCCCTCAGCACGATAGTACTTGGTAGATCCCAGGACTAATCCAGAATGGTACAATGTCCCTCAGGTTCTCTTGGTTTGAACCAAATATTAAATAAACATTAGTAGACTTATGTGAAAATCTGTAAACACTATTTCTCTTAATTCTTATGGACAAGTATAGAATATTTCCATTTTAAGGTAATCCTAAAGAATGTTTACTTATCTGTCACAAAAGGTCAAATTTATTTGGTTCACAGAGCTGAGCTCTGAGGTGATGAGGGGAAAAAGTTGAAAAGTTCTTTCACTGGAATAAACAGTAATTGTTCTGTGAATTTAGTGTCTCATTCCTGGAGGGTAGAAGGCAATGGTGCTTTGGTGCAAGACTAGTAACGCTGCCTTTCTTGGCTTCCAAAAACTTCCCTGCAAATTTATGGAGCTAGGCCTTCATCTTGCACACTGCCACTTGACTGCTTCAGGGTTTGGTTTTCTTTTTATGAATCTGAGGGGCAGAATTTCCACCTAGTCACAACACGACAACCTGTTCTTAAAAAGCAGATTTTCTTCATTATGCTAAACAACAAACAACCATAATAATATCTTTCTACAGCCTCCCACCTTGACTGTCGCCCCATTTCTCCCTCCTCCCTATCAATTGCAAGGAAGAACATTTTAAAAATGTTTGCAGAAATGGCTAAAAGTATGAGCAGGTTTGAAGCAAGATTTTGAATTACAATATTTTTTTGTAGGCAAACTTTATCTGGTTATTTGAAGACTGGCTAGGCATAAAACAAAACAAAAAGCTTAACAATTAGTCCCACGGAAGAGTGGTGGGTGTGTGTCTGGGTACTGCCAGTTAATGCAGTCCTAATGGATTTTCTGAGAAGACTTGATGAGGAGAAAATGCGTATTATGAGAGGAAATGTCTGAAAACAAATGTAAGAGGGCTTCTTGGTCTGTATTATCATGATTTTCATAGTTGCTTGAAACTGTGCTAAAGATGTTTGAAAAAAGACTGCCTGGGATCAGTTCAACAATAAAACTGGTTAGGGAGGTTCTCTGTTCTCGCCTGTGTGTGGTCTTCTGGTTTTCCCAGAGGCTTTCTAGATTAGGTCCTTGCCACTATTCTGGAATAGCCTGCCAGGCTTTGCTGTTCCTGGCAGAGACATTTTTAAGGAGGAAGTGTTTCCAAAGTTAGAACTATTGCTAAGTAAGTCCCTGACAGGTTCTTCTTTGAAAATAGATTGAACTTACGATTTCTATTATTATTGCTGTTCTTTCTGAACAGTGGCTTGTAAACTTAAACCAATAGCATACAGAAAAGTAAAGCATTCTAAAATAAAAATTTCTGGAACAAGTAGAACAAGTCCTGAAACACGTAATCACTAGAGACCTAGGAACAATTAAATACACGTTCACTTTTGACTTTCCTGTTGAATATGTCTGTGGAAGCAGTTTGTTCATACAAGTATCAAAATGCACATAAAACCACATTTGCTTGTGGGGTTAGTATTGTTTATTTCCCTGAGTCCACATTTGGAAGTTTCAAAAATGAAAAATGGTTTTCAGTGTGCAATATGACTATAGTTATTCTTCACAGTGTTTGTACTCAGAATTTAAATTTCAGCTCCTAATTCAGAAATAACCTAAGTTAAACTTTTTTGTGTGTGTATTCAGTGTAGATGTTAATAATCAGTATTTAAAGTAGATTGAACAGATGTCTCTGCTTGGAAGCTTTTGGGCCTGTTTGTTTGTTTGTTTTGGAGTTGGGGGTTTTTTTGTTGTTTGGGGTTTTTTGTTTGTTTGTTTTGGGTTTTTGCTGGGTTTTTTGTTTTTTACTGTAGAAGCCCATCCCTGAGCAAATAAAGTTGTTTATAGGTATAGTCACGTCATGTGACTACATTGTTTAAGGATTTAATTGCATGATAAATTTTCCAGGGTAACCTGATGGTTTACTTTGCTGTAACAGCAGGCTTTTTCTGAGACCTGTATACAGCTTTCATGGTTAAAGAACTGTAACTCGGGACAGGTGGGAATGTAAAACTTCTTTGATAGTATCTTTTGTGCTTGGACAATGGTAATCCTTGATGTGTTTGTGCAGTGAGAAGTTTTATCTTGAAACTGGCTTTGAAAGCTGTATTGGTAGTGGAGCTGCACACTCTGTAAAACTGGATTGCTGGAGTTGGGAGTTTTTAAGTTTGTAAGATGAGTATTTTGTTTTTAGTAAATGCTATATCCTACACAATATTGTAAGTGACGGGAAAGAAAAACTGTCAAATAAAACAAAATATTTCAGGTGAGAATACACCTACAGAAAACAAGTATTTCAAACATAAATTGAACCTACCAAAGGCAAAAATTCCCTTGTTTTTTCTCATTTCCCCAGTAATGCAATTTTAAAAGTTCATTTGTTAGTTTCTTTCTTCTACCTCTCAAAAATCTGTTTCCTTTCACATATATACTCCTTTCCCTATACCTGTTGCACATCTTAGAAAACTGTTTTTACTATAAATTGATCATAACTGATCAACACAATCTGAAATGGAGTAACAAACCAGTGAATAATACTGTAACAGGTGTGTGTGCTGCCTTTCCTAGGGTGTGTACAAAGAAGAGGATGATTGTCAGCTTAAGTATAAGCTTTTGACTTTCCTGAAGAGAGTGACCTTTTACAAGTTAGGCGCTTGGTTTGAATGCCAAGTGTCCTTTATAGTGGCACATATTTCTGTCTGAGAATGCATTAAAAATATCTGGTGTACTATTGTAATGGAACCTACATGGCATTGTTTAATGAGCAGAAAACAATAAGCAACCACCCAATGAGCTGAAATGTGTGTTCATCTTCTAGTGTGTAACACTGCTGCACAGCAAATACCAGTGCAGCTAAATGTGCTAGTTTTAACTTTCATTTCAAACTAAAAGAGATACTCAGTTCAGTTACATACGATTGTCTTGAGTGCAGTGCACTTAAAAGGAACTTTAATGATTATTGAATAGACAAATGCCTAATGCATTATTTAAAAGTCAGTATGTTTTGATTTTCCTTTTTTATTTTTTAGAATGAGTTGGAAAAGGAGTACATTAACTACAAAAAAGGGGTGCCAGACAGCTACTGTTTCTAAGTGATATAACACTGAGCACTATAAGTAGATTTTAAAAAAAATTACTTATTTTTAGAAGGATCAGAAAATTTTATTTATTATTTCTCATCGCTTCCTTATCCTACTGAATCACTTCACCTCTCTATGTACATTTACGTTTATTATCTCCTCACCTGAGTAATTGGAGTTCCTGTAGGTTTTCATTTAGCAAATTGTCTTTGTTCTTTTTCCATTTTTACAGTAAGTTGATATTTCTACTTGACCTTTTCAGGCACAGGTACCTTTGGACGTGTTCATCTGGTGAAGGAAAAAATGGGCAAGCGTTACTTTGCACTGAAAGTAATGAGCATTCCTGATGTCATCCGACTGAAGCAAGAGCAACACGTGCACAATGAAAAGTCTGTCTTGAAAGAAGTCAACCACCCCTTCTTGATCAGATTGTAAGTTGTTGTATTTTTTTAATTAATTTCACACATACAGCAAGTGCAGTTCAAGTACTCCAGGGTCTCATTGCAAGTTCTTATGTACTTTACCAACACTAAGCATTTAATTTCTATTATGTAATCTAGATTAAAATAGACTTTAGAATGAAGTATGTATTTTAGAAGAATCAAGAATTTAAAATCAAGAGGCATAATTTAAACATTCAAACATTAATTTATTATAAGGTGTTTTCTCTCTTATTCACACTGCAGAAGAGACATTTTCTGAAGTGAGGGGAAAATGCTAATGAAGAATTGTTAGGATTGGCTCATCAAAACGACTTCTAGAACGATTATTGATGGTAGAATGGTGATGAAAGTATTTCTACATGTATGTGCTGTAGATACTGGTAAATAGCTGAAGTTATTCCTAGATTTAAATACCTAATTTTTAAAAACTTAAGTTTACTATGCTTTTGCAAACTTTCTTTTTAAAGAGTTTAAATAACTGCAGCATTTCCTGGAGTTCGGTATTCCTGTATTTGAGGTTGTAAGTGATGAAACATATTGAGAAGCATGATTTAAACACAGTTCATAAAGAATACTTTTTTTTTTTAGTGGAATTGAGGTAATTCTAATGACCCCAATGGTCCCATTGTTAAAGAGAGAAAGAAGGTATCATACTTTTCTGTTCACAGCACCACAGCACTTCTTGTGTATTTGAGTCCATATCTGTTAATGGGATGACTAAACCTCTGGTAATTGCAGGGTTACTTTCCATTTATATTTTCTCATGCACGGATACAGGGCTGGCTATTAACCACTATTTGTTTCCATTTACCTGCCTTAATCAGTTTTACATAAAGTTAGACAAAATCAGCCTTAGTTGATCTAGCTGCAGGGAGTACAGCTTCCTCCCAGATTTAAGAAAGTATCAGAGGGAAAAGAAGAAGAAACAGCATGGTAGTCATCCAGAAGATGGAATGAGCCCTGGTGTGGTGTTGGCTTTTTCCAGCATCATAATGCTGTTCATTTCCAGATAGTGTTCAGAAATGCTGTGTGTGGCATAGTATCAGTAAGACAAGTTCTAGAGTATGTAGAGATGGAGATTCATGGAAGAAGGCCAGACAGAGATGATGAGTACATCTGGTTAGACTGGTTGAAATATGGATGGAACAGGGGGAATAGGATTTTTTATGTATATCTGTGTGCATTTGTAAATTCTTTAATAGAAAACCCTACAAAAACCAGCAAGGAAACTGCCAAATAAACCCCATGTCAGTAGTCTGTGTGTCAGGAACAGCGGGAGTAGAGAAACTTGGGTGAGATGTCAGAGACAGGGTTGCGAGGATTCACGTTCATATAAAAGTGATCAAAAATCCAAACAGGTGAGTTTTCCTGGCTTTCATTCACAGCTTGTTTACAAAATGCCAGATTTTTCGAGTTGCCAGGGACACAACTCAAATAGTTCACTTCGTGTGCAAGGCAAACATTCTTCATGTCTTCTTGAGCTCTGCCTTTTCTGTTGAAATGTCTAATGAGATGTTGCATCAGCTATGCTCATGTAATTGTCCATGTGATGCCCTTTTCCCTTGGCAGAGGAAACTCCAAGCAATGTAGCTGAGGTGAGGTAGTTAAAATTTAAGTCACAACAATATTTATGTGCTTTAGGTTAAACAAGCCTTTGTGAATGATTATCACTAGAATGTATGACAAATAACACTTTCAGCAGCTTTTTGTGTGACTAAAAGCTTTTTTCAGTCACCCCCTGCCCAATATATGTTTGGTTTTTCTTTTTCTATTAGTTACTATAAGTGTTTAACAAAAATGAGAAAAAATTATGTAGTTCAGCTTTAATGCCTTTAAAGTGTGTTATCTACATGGTCTATTTTTTATGTTTTCAGTTAGCTTCACCATCTTAAACACTGATGGTATTCTCCCCTGGTTGCAAAACAGGGAATAGGTGTCAGTGCAGCATAGTATTTCAGGACTTTATGATGGAAAATTATAAAGTAATGCTGCACACAATTGACTTCTGGTGTTTGGAAATTCCATCTATCTTCCTATATGTAAAGAGTTGTATTTTTTTTTCCTTTTCCTGTTACTTTTGAGAAATACCTATTCTGAACAGAGCGAGGTACAGTTTTTCTGTAGACACTGGAGTTATTTGTCTACAATTTTTAAACAATTTTTTTCTTAAACACCTCTTAGGTGCTTTTGCAACAACTGATCACTGGAGATTCCTAGTCAGTCTTTACTGACGTGTTTGAAAAACGTCATACTACTGTGATGGCAGCTCTTCATAGTGAGTTGTAATGTTGACATGTTTTTAAAGAGAACAAGAATTAATAAAAATCAACTATGTCTTGTAGTCATATAAGCTAAAACAGGTTGTTTGTAGGAGTTCACAATGGCATCCAGAGTTTATGTAGTAAAGCTGAAGAGTTAATGACACCACACGTTATTCTAATCACAGCTTCTGTGATTTTTTTTGTTTTAAATTACCATTTAAAGCAATCTGAATTGCAAGTACTGAAGTTCTTAATTTTGCTCTTTTTCATGTATACCAAATAATGTATCCATTTTTCTGGATAGATAAACCTTTAAGAGTAAATTGTTGAAGAAATTAATTCCAGTAAAAATCCTGTGTAGTCATGTAGATGTTCTGGTTTTGTCCCTCTGTATTGTCAGATTTTGCTCTTCCTCTCCCTTAAATATGTGGCTTGCTTTGTTGCATCAACTCCTGCTCTTCTTTCATTGTTTATTGTAGTTAGAGCTTTGCCTAATTACCTAAAATACATTTTCAGAGTGTTTTTGCACAGTCAGTAAAGATACTATGAACATGATTAGTAGCCAGTTAATGATGTTGATGACTGTGATAGGGAAGAAGTTCCATAAAAGCAGAAGGCAAGCCTAGGCTCTGCTTTCTCCATCGCTGAGGGAATGGAAGAGCTGTAGCTGATGTCTGTTACTCTATCTTATTTCCTTGGTTGCTTCAGTGCTGGTATCAAAAATAAAATCTTCCTGAGTAAAGTCATTTATGTGTTAGGGAGCTCAGTTTGCTCTGCTTATCTTTCCCGAGGCTCTGTGCCCTGATTAAGCAGGAGGTATTTGTGATACTGCAGAAGCACTGACTAGAAGCTGAAGTAGCTTCTGTTCTTGTATCACTATATAAATAAAGTAGGTAAGGATGCAGTGTTCTCTAACTTTTATTATGGAATTAGGGATCGTTCTTTGTTTTAAATGGTAGCATTCTTCAAGAAGTTGCCAGATACTTATTTTTTCCTTAACTGTTGAGCTGCATTTAGGGGTGTGGTATGTGAGTTGTTTAATGTAGACAGAAAGAAAAACAGCATAATTTAGGGGAATGTGGAAAAGAAGATTCTTGTATTCTGTAATGAAGCATTTTAAAGCCATGTATCATTATTTTCTTTCTTCTTTACCTGTTCTTTATGTTACTCTGACTGCCACCAAAATAGTTCTTAAATCAAGGTGGCAGTCTGAGAAATGGAACGTACCTATCCTTAGATTAATTCTGAGGTACAGAAATGAATCTTGTTTTGCTGTCATTTTTGCTTTTCTGTTGCTTTTGTGAAAGGTGCCATAGAAGAGCAAACATTGCCCTCTGTTGCTTTAGTTGGGATTGTGTATCTCACAAGAAAAAGGGATAGGAGAAGGACAACTCTTTGATGTCTGGTTTTGAATATACTGTCGTGAAAGTCTTTACCAAAAGCAGGCTCTGCCTACCGCCATCACTTAGGCAGTGCTTGATAATATAAAACTTAAAGTGTGTAAAAAACGTGTGGTCTTTATATCATGACTGTTACTTGGTGCTTAGAAGAGACTCGTTTTGTACAATGAAACAGAATCTATCAATTAATTTTTTTTTCTTGGCCTGTGCTGTACTTATTCTCAACTATCTGGTTTATATTGCAGGTTAAGGTGGCAACTTGAATGTCTTACATAATCCTGCTGGATTCTTGGGGGTTTCATATTTGCAGACAGGGAATCAAATCAGTTATGTACACAGTTGGGGAAACAGAGGCCATTTTACAGACATCTGTTTGTAAAGCAAATCAGAGACATAATTTCTTAACTCAATAAAACAATGCTTTCATTACAGATTTTGGACCAACCATGATGAGCGTTTCTTATATATGTTAATGGAATATGTACCAGGAGGAGAACTTTTTAGTTACCTGCGCAACATGGGGCGTTTCAACAACAGCACAGGACTGTTCTACTCCACAGAAATTATTTGTGCAATAGAATACCTGCACTCCAAAGAAATAGTTTACAGAGACTTAAAACCTGAAAATATATTACTAGACAAAGAAGGACATATCAAGCTTACTGACTTTGGATTTGCAAAAAAACTGGTGGACAGGTAAGTGGGGTTTTGTTATGGTAATTACATTTTGCATGCTAAAAAGTTAAAAAAAAAGTTTGATTTCAGGTGCTTAGCATTTCATTTTACACTCCATGTGGTACACTTATGTCATATCCATTAATATGAAGGAAATTATCATCTTACAATGGCTGTATGGAAACCAGTATTACCCCTTAGGTATAACCAGGAAAAATACCACACATAAGCAACCACAGAAAAATATTTTTAATTTTCTGGTTTTGTATATTTAGGTTTTCAGCAGTCATGTTGTAAAAAGGGACTTCAGTGAAGTAATATAAGGAAAATGTTAAGATAGGTAAATTAATCCTTCAAACATACTGAATTGCTATATGTTTGGTAACTCGTGTTTCCTTCTAGTTTCCTTTTAGAGATTTTTGAAGTGTGGGAATAACATTTTAAAACTGGATATGGCATTTTCACTAGCCTGTTGCTAAAATGAAACTGCAAAAATTTAGACAGAAACCATAAGTCCAGCTTCAGCAGAACTTATTTATTTAAATATAGCTTCTATATTGCTGTCAGTTTTAATTAAAAGTTTAAAATATGTAAACTCTTTGATAATGCAGAGCCTCCCCTCCCCCTCCCCAGTGATTTCTCTGTTCTCACTGTTTGGACAACTCTTCCAAGACCATAATACATGTTTTTAAGAGTAAGCAAGAGCATTGGGATTTAAGGAAAGGGATGTAAAAACTAGCCTGTTGTATCGGGAAAGTGGTGTGACAAGGTTTGGTGTTATGCCTTTGAGTCATCTCTTGAGGGGTACCATATTTGATTGTTCTGGTTGAGGCAGCATAGTGGTGAGTTAGGTGTTACATAGGTGCTCATCCTCTTCAATCATCAACCTGTTTGATGCTGCTTTTGCAACAAACAGCTCCATGTGTGAGGAGAGTTCTACAAGATCAATTTGAAAGGAGAGTGGATCTGAGGAAGCTACTTAGTGTATCCCTTATGAAGTAAAAGTCAGATGAAGCTAATCAAATCACAAAATATAATCAGAAGTTCTATTCACCTTTAAGGTCTGAAAATCTGTTTTTAAACCATAGAATTTTATTATGAACACATTTGAATTCAGTTTCCACTGGGCAAGCAAAAAGACCTATAAATGCTGGCCTTTTATTTTAATACTCTGTTTTTAAATCAGAATAACTTTTTGCGGGAACAGGTAACAAACTTCCATGTAAGAAAGTACTACAATCTGTTTTCATACGAATTCTTATGACTTGCTCTTTACATGTAAATACTGCCACTTAGTGGTAATTCTTATTTTGTGTTCCTGTGGGTTAAAGTCATGAGAGAAGTAACCCTTCATTAAATAAGGTGATAGTTAACATCAGAGTACACTTTTCAACTTGGGAGATGAATCTCTAAGAGTAAATTTGTTCAAATATATTTTAGGATATTAAACTAAGTTATCACCACGGGTTTTAATTGGGCTTGTGTTCCCTGCATTGCTTGGGGGGCAGTGAAGTTGATCAGTTTGTGCTGAATTGAATCATGGAACACTATAGTACTTTTATATTCATAGTTGATTTACCTTCAAATATACAACAGGTAACATAAATACAGAACATAAAATTGGAATGAGCAAGGACATTATCAGTTTGAGCACAGGTAATTACCTATGCAAATCTGGTTTAGTTTTTTGTGTTACTGGGTGTTTTTGGAACTACATAGTATTCTTCCCACTAGCTGAAGTAATCTTCACAGTATTGGCTTTGTCACTATAAAAATACAGTTATCAGTCTTTTATCTACTAGTGCACTCCAGTATGTGCTTTTGTTTATGGCATAGCCTATTTGATCAAAAGTAAAGGAGATGTTTTGTCATTTTTATGCATGGCAAACATCTGTACACGTGAATCTTGGTGTATGGATGTCCGTGAGTGTATACGCATGCATACGTGAACTGCAAAAAGAAGACATGAAGTATTTATGTTTTTCAAACATTGTGAGGTAACTGCTCATGATCAGCAAAGACATTCCTAGAAAGAAGACGTAAAACATAAATCAAAAGATGGTCTGCAGAAGACTTTGGATGCAATTGCACATTCCACATACATATTGCTTCACACTAATGATTGTGTAGCTGCCTAATTGAGGGTTTTTTGTACGCATTTTCCTTTCTTCCCATTACCATGTGTGAAGGGATGAAATGTTCACCATGTCCCTCTGCAGTTAAGTTGCTCTTTAGAAAGAGTGTCTGGCTCATATCTCATGTTCTGCTGTGGAAAGCAGCCTGCACCTGTACCTTCTTATTAGTACTATTTCTGAGGGGCTAGACTCTTACTATTTTCTTTTTAGAGACAGAGGAAAGAGAGGAGGTTTTCTTTGCTCCTTCTGTTCCTTGTTGGTATGTCCTTCTGTATATCCTTGTTCCTCCCTTTTTGCTCATAGTGTACGTGTAAAAATTCTAAATTTTTCTCCAAAACAGTGTGTCTTTGCCTCAGCTGCTGTTTATTTCTTCTCTTTTCCACCTTGATGTTGCTTAACTGTAGACTTAATAACCTTTTCAATTTCTTGTAAGTACATTCATATAAAATAGATGTGCCACTACTTTTAAAAGAGGGCAATGTCAAGAAGAAAGATGGGGAGGGGGTTTTTATAAATTACTGTTACCTGAAGCCTGTAAAAAGGATTTTCTTTGACCTTTACAACTGTTACATTTGTAGACCTTTCTCTTTCTGAAAAGAATATACCACTTTTTGGGTACAGTATTTTCATTGAAAATTTTTTTCTGCTCTTATTTCCTTTTTTTGTGTGGTTTTTGGTTGGGTTTTTTTGTTTTGGTTTGGGTGTTTGGGGTTTTTTGGGGGTTTCTTTGGGGGGGTTAATTCCCATGTTCTTTCAGAGAAGCACAAAACTAAACTGCATGGAATTTTATTGGTTTTTTATGGACAGGTTTCACTCAGAAAGTTTTAAAAGTTTTAGGTAAAATTAAGACGTGAGTAATTTTTTTTTTCCTGGAATGTTATTCACTGTTAATTTTAGTTTGTTCAGTTTACATTCCTAAAAAAGAAATTTACCTGTGAGTCTTTCTAGAAACTTGAGAAGTGATTAATCTTAAAACATATTGGGGATAGTTCTGCACTGTTGCTTAAGCTGGATGTGCCCTCATGACTGTTCTACACAGTGGATTGAAGAGAAAAAGACTAAGTAAGACACTGTAAGTCTAGTTTGCAAAGTGTATTGTTTGTCACTGTAGAAGCAAGCAGGAATGTCTTGAAGAACAAACTTTTGTTGGCTGGGTACAAAACAATCTTTGTTAAATATAATTCTAGACAAACTGCCAGAATATCAAAACAAACGTTGTAAGTCTGGCTCTTATGCAGAAAGGCTTGTGAAGTACTACAGAGATGGATTCTGAATGGTGTAGAATGCTAAATCACATTAACCATCGAGACTTAACTTCTTTACACAGTACTCTTCAAAAGTTTCACAAACTTACTTTGTAGCTTGCCTTTGTAACCAGAGTAGATTCTTTATTTTATTTCATGTTTTAAAATTACATGTTCAACCTTATCAATTATCACTTACCTGTATTTCACCTTTTATCTTGAAAGTTCAGAGTAGTGAATATTTTGTAGCAGTCGTAAGGGAACAGTCTATTCTTGCTTTTTTGCATTGTAATTTATCTTCAAAAAAGTTATCTGGAGTTTCAGATGAATATGCAATAGTCATAAAATAGTAATGATAAAAAAAGAATTTAAAACTATTATCTTTTTGTAGCATTTTCTTGATGTGTTTTTCAAAATACTAAATAGTTTGTTTCATGACCAACAAAAGAGGAAACAGAAGTCATGATCTTACATCACAAATACACATCTTAAAAAGAACATGAACTTCTTCCAAGTTTTTGTGTAGCTAGTAAACATAAATTTCTTGATTGAAGTTAAGGAAGTAGTTAACCTGGTGGTAATGAATTTTATGTCCTAGTGCAGGTAGGAGACTTCAAATTACGGTGGCCTTAATTCAGAGTTTTCCTTTTGCTTGAATAAAAACACAATAAAACTGTCAGATGCTTCATTTGCATAGTTGTCTAAATCTGTATGATTAAGTCACACGATGGATACAGCTTTTTAAATTTGGGAGAGGGAGAAATACTTCATTTTAAAACATGACAGAGCTTTGCTGTTACTCTTCATTCCATAGTCCTGATCTGGGTAGCTGCTAGATGGCAGTAGTGTAAAGCAGCACTGTATGTAAGAATTTATTATGCTTGATTTGGAAAATAAGAGTTTATATTTTTTAGAAAAATTTATGATAAAAATTAAAGATGTTTTCTTTACACTTATGAATGTAGTTTCAAGAACCTTGAAGCACATTGGATGCAAACTGTGCCTAACGCTTCTGACAGTTTAGCTGGAGTAATTTGACTTTCGCTGTAGTAAAATGAAGCTTAAAGAAATTCAAGTCATAATTCTTCATTTTAAAGCCTTAACTGACTGTACAGCTCCTATTCCTTTATATTAACTATTTTTGTGAATCAAGGCTAAGGCTTTAAAAAAACCAACTAAACAAAAAATCATCCCAAAAGCTCCCCTTAAAATACTTCAGAGAATCATAGAATGTGCTGAGTTGGAAGGGACCCATCAGAATCAGCGAATCTGACTCCTGGCCTGGTACAGGACACCCCCAGGAGTCACACCGTGTGCCTGAGAGCATTGTCCATGCACTTCCTGACCTTTCTCAGGCTTGGTGCTGTGACCACTTCCCTGGGGATTCCATTCCAGTGCCCAACCACCCTCTGGGTGAAAAACCTTTTCCTGCTATCCAACCTAAACTTCCCTTGACACAACTTCAGGCCGTTTCTTTGAGTCCTGTCACTGGTCACACGAGTGAAGAATTCAGTGTGTGCCCCTCTGCTTCCTCTTGTGAGGATGTTGACAACCACAATGAGATCTCCCTCAGTCTCCTNATCTGACTCCTGGCCTGGTACAGGACACCCCCAGGAGTCACACCGTGTGCCTGAGAGCATTGTCCATGCACTTCCTGACCTTTCTCAGGCTTGGTGCTGTGACCACTTCCCTGGGGATTCCATTCCAGTGCCCAACCACCCTCTGGGTGAAAAACCTTTTCCTGCTATCCAACCTAAACTTCCCTTGACACAACTTCAGGCCGTTTCTTTGAGTCCTGTCACTGGTCACACGAGTGAAGAATTCAGTGTGTGCCCCTCTGCTTCCTCTTGTGAGGATGTTGACAACCACAATGAGATCTCCCTCAGTCTCCTCTTCTCCAGGCGGAACAGACCAAGTGACATCAGCCCCTCCTCATAAGGCTTCCCCTTCAGACCCTTCACCATCTTCCTTGCCCTCCTTGGGACACTCTCTAGTAGCTTAATGTGATTTTTACATTGTAGTGCCCAAAACTGCACACAGGACTCAAGGTGAGGCTGTGTCAGCACAGAGTGGGGTGGAACAATCATCTTCCCTGCATTCTCAGAAAAACAGAAGTTGAATTAGTATTACTTCTATAAGCGATTGCTATTCCTCTTAATGCATTTGTTCAGGAGTGTGCTACCAGTTAAATTGGAGAAAATTCTTACTCTCACGAATACTCAGAGATTTTTTTTTGGTGCGAGTTAGAAGTCATGTGCGGTGACCATTTGTAACTATATTCTTTGTCATATTTTACTAGAGCTTTTAAAATGTGATACACTTTTCTTTCTTATTCTGTGCTGCGATTTCATTTTCTCTTGAATTGGTGAGCACGTTTTCAAAGTTTCGTCTTTGACTCGCTGTTGGGGAAGGGTAATTTATTTAAAATGAGAGCACATTTTTTTCTCAAGTGTACATTTAAACCTAGATCAAGGGAGTGAAGCCAGGCAAATTCTACATGGATATTTTTACAAAGAAAAGTTCACATTTCTTGAAGGAATTACTTCAGAATATTCTTCTTTTCAAATGTAATTTGGTCTTTGTAAACATAACTGCTTAGCTTCAATTTGTTTCATGTCTTTGTAGAATTTGAGCCTCAATTAGTTAGCGATATAACAGTTTTATTCTGACCTTGCCATAGAAAGCCATGACTAAAAATTACTTTAAAATATACCAAAAAAAGGTATTGCCTACTTATCTCACACTTGCTTACCTACACCTTGTAAATACTGTAAATAACTAAAAACATAAAATGTTTCTCTTTTAATGGCTGTTGTGGAAGTGATGACAGGTTAGATTTCAGTACTATTTGAAAAACTTTCCTTAGATCATAAACCATATCTTTGGTTTTCACTCATTTAAACTTCTACTTCTTTAAAAACTCCCTCCTTCCCTTTTTTTTTCTAAATTAAACTTTGTTTTGCTGGAGAAGGCCAATAAGCTTGTCTTCTGCTGGGCCTGTTAGAAGTAGTCCATGAACTTCCAGAGTCTGCAGCTTACAGAGTGAAAAACACTGTTAATAATTCAAAGCAATGTATAGGCTAATGGGTAGAGTGCCACACCACCAGCTGGGAAACTCAGTGCACAGATACTTTCTGCAGACAGGAAGTTTCTTAATTTGCATATATCTGTGTTCCAGGAGAGTTGGAGAACATCATCAAAGCAGTTGGTTTAGATCTTGTAGAGGCCTTTCTTACTTCTCAGTTTCTTTATAGAGTAAACATATAGGTTTATGTTGGGTACTTCTTATGTGTGTGTTTGGTTTTTCCTATTACTGTTATTTCAGTTTCACTTTGATCTGCTTTTGTTGTTTGTTTTGTGGTTTTTTTTCCTTCTTTTACTCCCAGAACGTGGACGCTCTGTGGCACTCCTGAGTATCTTGCACCAGAAGTTATACAAAGTAAAGGCCATGGAAGAGCTGTGGATTGGTGGGCCCTAGGAATTCTTATATTTGAGATGTTGTCGGGGTAAGTGATAATGTAATACAGAATTATTTGCTAGTTCTGTTTACAAGATTTGGATTAGCAAATTTGGGCTAAATTTATTATTGATATACCAGTTTAGTTTCTGCCTTTGAAGAAAGGAATTGGGAAACTGTACAAAAGAACATATACCACTGTTGCTATGGGAATGTTTTAGGTTTTTGAGTTCATTGGTTTTGTTTGTTGTTTTGATTTTGAGTTTTCTGTTAAGTGTGGGGGTTTTTTTTTGTTTTACTTAAGACTTTTTTAATAGCTTCTTTTTTCCTTATCTGTTTTGGGAATTCAGATTTTGTTGAAGTTCAGACTTTTATTCATGAGATCCTTTGTATTTAAAGGGTAAAGAACAGGGAAACTTCTGTAATTAATTTTCAGCTTAGTGAAATCCTAGTTGCAGTGGAACTTTAGTCTGTAAAAATGCATAGTGGCAAGTAGGAAGACTTTAATTAATACAGTTTGTGTTGTAACTGAGCTCTGGTTTTCTTTAACCCAGAAGAAAACAACAGGTAAAAGCTTTACAGGTCTGTTTGAAATCAGTTTCCTCAAAATTCTACTTTGGGTGTTTTGGAATTTGTTTGATAAGCAGTGTTTCCAGAAGATACAAATTCAAACTGAAGAAACAATTTCTGGCATTAATATAATTAACTGTTCGTGACTCGTTAGTATTAGCTAGATAAAAGTAATTGTCTCCATTTGCTCTGATTTCAAAAAATAAATAATTGTTTTCAGTAAAATAAGTAACTCATTTAGGGAGAATATGAAACTGTGCTTGTGTGCTAAACAAGGCATCTGCATTTTTTTTTCTTTTTTGTCTTCACAATGTTGTTTGAAGGTACTTGGAAAAAAACATCGGGATTTTTGAAAGCAATTGGCTTTGCTGTGATGGGTGCTATAGGACAAATGCAGATGAAAGCAAGGCTTTCATAGCTTACAAAGAAACATAGTAATCAGTTTGATTTCATAGTTCTTAAAACTTCTGCCTTTTGCTCTACTCCTTCTCGGTCCCCAGGTGTGTCGGGTGTCCCCTGTGGCCTTTCCTTACAAATCTGCAGCCTTGTAGAATGATCAGAACAATGTGTCCTTGCTTGGATTTATTCATGCTTTTGTCTATGCAGTACTGTCATTTCAGAGTGACTTTGGTCACTCTTTCAGTGTTTGGACAAGCTCGTAAGTTTGCCTTAGCAAGTAGCTCCCTTGGTGGATGGGTGGTCACTTCAGAGCGGTAATCCACTGCGGGTACTGCTGTGAAGTCCACCCAATAGCAACTCAACTTTATTCCAGCACAGCACTGCTACCCACTGCTTGCTTTCTTAGTGTCCTGAAGGCTTGCATATTCACTGACTTTGAATCTCTCGGCAATTTGTGGACAGAAAAGCAGTAAAAATATATAACAGTTGCTGGCTGACCCAGGCAGGCTTGGCTGACTGATCTGATACGAAGTTATTTATGTAGGCTGATCTGTACAGAGAACAGGCTTTACGTTCCTTCCATCGCTCCCTGTAAGGTGAGCAGCCCAAGTTGGTCAGAAGAGCCCTTCTCAGGGAGATGAAAGGAACAAGAGATTCCCAGCAGGCTTGTTACCACTAATCTTAGTCCTAGACAGCAGGAAGACTGTAGATGAAAGTGTCTGGTGCTGTAACATGAGCGCAGGTGCTGCAGTCACCCAGCTGTGATTCACCTTCCTGCCACAGGTTTCAGTGGGACCACTCTCTGTTAGATCTGTGTGGTCTCAGTGTAAGTGGATATTGGGCCTTTTTTATTTACGTGCCTTAGAGGGTTGTTGATAGGATGGATTCTCTCTGCTAGACCAGCAATAGAAACATGGTTTACAAAGTTAACATACTGACTACAGGTGGTAATCAAGCAAGCAATTTGAAGTTATTGAGACTCAAGACTGCAGGGTACTGAAGTATGACTGCTGTATATTCTGCTGAAATATGACTGGTATATATTGTTCATAATAAAAGGGAGCAGCTGCTGTTGTTTGTATGTAGGATCTTCCATGTCATGACACTGTTCGGCTCAAGGGGTAAGACCTGGATTTCAGGGTGGGGGGATCGGAAGGAGGTGCCTTAATATGAACACTTCGGCCTTTAGAGACTTTTAACCAAGAGAGATAGATTACACATTTCTAAAAGGCAAGTGAGGTTTCATGTAGACTGATTGACAGAGCAGCTGTCTGCTATGTGTGATTTTCTAAGGTTTTTTACTACAGTACTTGTACAGACATGCTCTTCGTAATGATTGAATGCTCCTTTGGATAGGGACGCCATCCAGCACTAAAAAATAAAACGCAATAGCATTCAGTGGTTTTCCAAAGCTGGGATAAGGGCTCCACACAAGCATGTTTGTTTGGGGTGTTTGTGTTTGGAGGTTTGGTTTTTTGGGGTTTTTTTTGTTTGTTTTGGGTTTTTTTGAGATGGATGTATAGGTAGATACTACTTTCTTAGGATTTTCTTTTTATGGGATTAAAAGAGGGCAGGGATTATGGCTTGCATGTGTTTCTCTTAGGTGGGAAGGTTGTCACAATGAGTGTATGCTTTTAGCATTTTATCAGCTTTTTGCTGTTCTTGGCAGTAGTGTTTTGAAACACTTTTCCTCACCAACTCAAGATGTGGCTAGATATTTACTGTCAAGGCTTTTATTACAGAAACAGTCCTAGTTAACTTTATCCATCGAAATTCAAAGAAGATTTAAGGAATCTGAAAATATTTGAAGGTGAACAAAACCTGACTTCAAGACTAAGTTATTGTCTGCAATTAAATTAATGTAAGACATTTGATAGTTATTTCCTGAAGTTAGTTCCAAAAGCAATTGAAAAGAATTGATAGATGTGTGTGTAAGGAAATGGCCTCTCTAAAAACAAACAAACAATCCCACACCTTCCTGTTCTACAGTGTATTATTTCCCTAACATAATCTCCGGAGGCCCATGGAATTCTCGTTCTGCACAAACTAAGTTTAAGGCAAGGTCCCATTTAGTTTAACGTAGTAAGATACAGAAAGGGGAAAGAACAGGGAGAAACAAGGGTGAGAAGAAGTCTTAACAGATGAATAACACCAAGGTCATAGAGTTCATCTAAACAAGCCAAACAAATTGTCAATATGAGAGTTGGAACATCTGTTTATTTTGAGTAAATGAGTTCTGTTAAAATTTAATGCAGAGTAAAACATGCTTGTTATTTAAGATTAGATATGTTATGTAGTAATTGTACTGTTATCAGATATGCGGCTAATATGAATTTTTTGTATTGATGTGGGCGTTGTGTTTTTTGTCTTTGCTTTGCTGGTCATATGTGATGTGCTGGTCTTTCATTTTAGGTAGGTAGTGGTTCCTGTCTGCCGTTTGTTGTTCTCAGACCTGTGTGTTTTCCCTTGAGGTTTTACAACTTCTGTTCTTCAGACTGTCTTTGAGACTTATGTCCATGCCTCTGTTATGCTTCAGTTAATAAAAGGAATGGTTTGCAGCTGTTCTCCCATGTACAGAGATGATATTTTTCTGTAGCTTCTTTTCAGTTGGTGAAAAGAAGGCAGCTGTTTGTATTTGTGTTGTGGTGTGAAGGAGGTCTGAAACTCAAGGGGATTATTGTTGATTTATTAGGTAGCTTCCAGCACAGTACTTGCATTGTTTTGTCTAAAATCTGTGCTGAGTTGAAGGTTGACATTCACAAAAAGCGTCAAAATCAAGTTACTTGGTTTTTCCATAAGAAAACTCTGTAATCTTTCAAAGCTGTTCCCATTTTGCATACAGTTCAAATGCATATTAAGCAGAATTGCCATAAAATTATTGTATAGCCAAGTGTGATTTAAATTTCTCTCAAGAACTCTAGACATAGTAATTTTGGATTTTCAGAGTGGGAAAGCAAAGAACAATTAAGCATGTAAATATGAAAAAAATTGTGTACTTCTGTTCTTCTTGATTTCACACCTCAGTAATATTATCTGCTTCCTACGGCTGGCAGCTTTGTAATACACATTTACAAGTGATCATTCTAATTGCTTTATGCATTTATAGATTCTAATAGGCAATAACAAATAAAAAATTGAGTTTGTCAACTTGCTGCAGAGAATGTGAAGGATATTAATATTGCTTGACTAAAAAAGAAACTTTATATGATAGTCTTTCTTGTGTGGGAAAAACTTGTGCATTAAATACCTATCACGTTTTCCTTATTCTTTAGTGTCAAAGCAGGAATTTTTAACAACACAAGTATTCTTCCTGAGATTCTTCCACTTTCCAGTTAGCTGGAAAGTAGTTTTTCATAAAGAAAGTACTCTGGCTTTCTGAACACCAACAGGAAATGCTCTTTAGTTTTTCCTTAACCAGATAGCTTAGTCATGCTTTTCAATGCTTTAAATTTTTAATTTTTTTTTTATAAGCCTACAGACACCTTTACTTAATTATTCTGATGGAATTTGATCTTTTCTGTGGCCAAATTTTGCAGTATTTCAAAGGGAATGTTAATCCACTTGATCATAGGCTGAATAGTGAAGAAATTAATACTTCTGAAAACATAATGGAAATAATGTATAGTACTCATTGAGAAATAAGCTAGTTTGAGTACCATAAAATTTTAAAAAGAGTCTGAAGTGAAGAAACGTTGTTTTCATCCTTGTTTTTGTGCTACCAGTGATTTCCAAAGCCACAAGCTCTGTATTTGTGTGTGTATGCACAAAGTTAAGGTCTCTGAGAAAGTAATTATAAAATGTTACAGAGATGTGAAAATATTTTAATTAAACTGTAATAGTGGCTGGATGTTATTAATATGGTCAACACTCAAAACATGTTTCTTTTTTTTTAAATTCTGTAGGGATTTTTAGGCAGAAGCATAGTAAGAGGGTTGCTTTAGTCATGTTACAGAGGGCAAGGCAAGACTGAGTTTAGTGAATGAGTTATTCAATTCCCTTAGAAGGGAAGTTTCTTAGAAGAAAGAACTTAGAAGAAGTTTTCTGTGGTAACTTTTAAGAACATGACTGACACTCAGAAAGCTGTCGGCACTTGGGCTCTGCTGGCTGTGCTGATGCACCCATACCCGGAGCCTCTTGCAGCATTTGGGGAATGTGCTGTACTAGAAAAGGAAGCACAGCAGAAAGCTCTCAGTTCTTACTCTAACTGTACAACAAGAAGTAGTCTCTCTGTTAGCTCATAACTTCAGGAAGAACTTCATAAAAAATACAAATGTAGAATTTTAATTACATTTTAATTTACATTCATCATGGGGAGGATTATGAAATGAAAACTTTATCTGTCCCACACAGAAAGGCAGCTGCACAGAGCTGTGAGCAGTCTGTTTCAAAAACCTTATCTAGCAAAACATATACTTGAATTCAAGAAGTACAACAAATAACTGCACTGGATAATGTATTCATGCGAAGGTCCTTTAACACTGTAGACAGAAACTGGTACATAAGGGTGTGCCTGCAGTTACAGGACAAGATCAAAAACGGTAGTGCTCTTTTGGAGAGTATATTCTTGGGTTTTAGAGATAAAGGCAAAGCATTTTTTACTTTTAACACTGAAAATTTGTTTCATAAATTATATTTTTACTGCATTAGTGTAAAAATTTTATATTTTTCTATTCTATTGTTATATTTAAATTTTAATTCTGCATTCAATGTGTCACATACAAAAATGTTCTGTGTTTTCCAATGGCAGCCTATGTTATCCTTCAAGATAGTATTTGATTGGTGGTGTCCTACCAAAAAGAACAATATAATCAATTATTTTTGAGAGGAATTGCTATAACAACACTGCTTATAAGATTTTTAGAACTTTTTTCTCTAACATCTAAAAATTTTCTGTATTAAAATAGGTTTCCTCCATTTTTTGATGACAATCCATTTGGTATATATCAGAAGATTCTTGCTGGCAAAATAGATTTCCCGAGACATTTGGATTTATATGTAAAGTAAGTCCATAACTCCCAACACTGTCTTTTCTATTCTTAACACCTCCTGAGCACTGTTTCTAAAGAATCTTTTTAGAAGACCTGATTTCAGATTCTGATTTTCTGAAACACCATGTTGGAAAATATTTTATATTACATTTACACTTGCAGTCCAAATAAACTTATATATCTGGTAGACTTCAAGGTTGTGATACAGTTGTAAGATAGTATCTGACTCTTTCCTGCGTTTTATGGGATATTAAATGCTTTTCCACCTTGTACAAGCCTCATTGGCTCGTATTTTAAGAAGGTAAAGAAGAGAAATAGGAGGTAATTTGAGTAAAAATTAGAAGAGCTGGAAGAGAACACTAAATTATTTCTATCTATAGGTACATACCACTTAAATCACTCTCAGTATAATTACTTGAAAGAACTCTGGTACTTCAGAAGCCCTAGTCTAAAATCAACTTAAATTTATGATAGTGGGAGCCAAGTCCAATATGCAGTGTTACATATACATGTAGTGTGGGTTTAATTCTCAGTATTTTGCAATTGTTAAAGGTATATTGCAGGTGAAATGATGAAATGTTTTTTTCCTATTTAAAAATTCCAATACTGAAATAATTTCTAGTAAACATTAAAACAGAGGAAATGCAATTATAAACATGAAGTTTCTCCTAAGAACCAGAGTTAATTGAGTGAATGAGTGAGGGAGTGAAGACAGGAAGTCATTCCTATGTTTATCATTCATGATGTTTTGTTGGTGACCTTAGACAGGCACTTGCTTACTGTCACTAACAGGTAAACAGACAAAAGCAAAACTAATCATTTGAGAAAGGCTTTTTTTTTTTAAACCTCAGTGAATCATCGGGTGCAGTGAATGAAGCATGTCTGCATCCCCTTAGGCTGGCTAGTGTCTCCTGTTTTTGTCTCTTTGTAACAGTTTTCTCTTAGTAGCTCCACCCTGTTTCCAGTTTAGTGTAGTCTCATTGTCTGGTCTTCCTAATCCAGTTGGTCTTGGAAAGAAAACTGATTATCTCTTGTAGTATTCTGTGCACTCTGAATTATAATATTGTGACCAGAAGCTGGAACACCTCAAATTAGGTTACCATCAGTAACAACCCATCTAATACATTGAAAGCAGTTACAGAGAGTGATAAGGTCACCTCTGAGCCTCCTTTTCTCCAGGCTAAACAAGCCCAGCTCTCTCAGCCACTCCTCACAGAACTTAACCTCCAGACCCTTCACCAGCTCCATTGCCCTTCTCTGGACATGCTCCAGCATCTCAGTGTCTTTCTGGAAGTGAGTGGCCCAGCACTGGACACGGGAACACTAGGTGTGGCCTCACCAGTGACAAGTACGGGGGGACAATCACTGTCCTGGCCTGCTGGCCACACTGCTTCTGTGGCTTCACTTGCTTTCTGCAGTGAGTTGGGAGCACAATGTCTCGGCCCTCAACCCCTCTTCCTTCTTTTAAACCACAATATACAGAACTGGATAGTCTTTGAACACATCTGCATCATTAGCTTAAAGCAAGTGCCAGGATCATTTTGTCCAGTAAGGCAGTCTGCTTCTTACCTTACTTTTTTATCCCATTTGTTTTCTCTCTCTTCTTCCAGTAAGTCAGTATTTCAGCCAGAAAGAAGACTATCTTGGGTCCTGTCATGTCCAGACAGTGTCTGAAATGTTAGTGCTATACAGTGTTTTAGCTCTCTGTTCTGAGGCAGCAAAGCTATTTCCCTTTTTGAACTCTGAGAACACTTCTCTCCCTAGGTATTGTATGTACTACTTGAGCTTACGAGCACTGCCTTTTTTTACTCACCTACCTCCTATCACCCTCCTGCACTGTTTACTTTCTGAATTTGTACCACTTCTGCTTTCCCTCCTGCTGCATGAATGTAGCTCTTTCTTACTGCGTTTGTAAATTTTTCTTCACAAAGCCAGTTTTGAAAAACTCCAAACGAAATGTCACTGGAACAGCATTTTAGTGATTATTTGTCTGGAGAGACCTTCGTGTAGAATTTGATTCTCCAAATACGTACAGCAACATATCTATTGAATTAATTTTAACATGATAATTTTTAAATTATTTTTTTTAGAACCAATGTAATAAAGAAGTACTAAAGCATCTATTATTTGTTTCAATTCAATGCCTATTTCTTCTGTCCAATGCAGCAAGTATCATCTTTAGTTAACAACACAGTATCTCCAAGTAAGTTCATCCCTTAAGATACCTATGATGAATTTTTGAAGGAAGCCAAGAATGATCCATGAAATGTTGCCTGGTTTTATAGGCATGGGAAAGTATCTTTGGCCATAAACTCTGTGAATCTCTTTAGGGGTTTCTGGATTTCTTTTCAGTCCTTCTTCTGTTTCAAAGTGTGCTTATAGTCATCCTTGTAGCCTCTTCCATAAGGAATGGTCTTTGTAAAGTAGAAAGGGATATTTCTGTGAAGGTGACTCTAAAATGAGTTGGTCACATTTAATTAGATTTAATCTAATTCAAATATTGATTATCTGGAATAATCATGAGACTTTTAAAAATTGCTTTCTACATGGACTTTTTTATTCATGTACCTCGTAACTGAATATTTTTCCAGTTGAATTTTAGAGTTGTATTCCTGCCAAATGCAACAGCTTTTTAAACAGTCTAGCACATTCAGTTCACATGTTCTTTCTGCATACACTTTTGTGATTTCAAGGATAGGTGACAGAATGCTGTTTTGGAGAGGGGATAGTAGTTGTTACAGATAAGGATGGAAAGAGGCAGGTGTGTCACTGTTATGTTTGTGTTCTTCTCTGTAAATAAAACTGCTGATTTTTTTTTTTTTTTACCTTTCATATTGTTTAAAATTGGAACTATCCATATTCTGTAACCTCCAGCATTTCATTCTATATGTCATCTCTCAGGACTATGTGAGATTGTAGAAATAAGGATGGTTAAACTTTTGTTCTCTCTTGTCACTGGTACTTTATGCAATTAGACCAGAA
The DNA here is from genome assembly GCA_013397915.1 of Daphoenositta chrysoptera. Classification (NCBI taxonomy): domain Eukaryota; kingdom Metazoa; phylum Chordata; class Aves; order Passeriformes; genus Daphoenositta; species Daphoenositta chrysoptera. The sequence continues at coordinate 435,479 of VZRO01002270.1, forward strand.
TGCCATTTCTCTAAAATTAAATAACAAAATCTTTTAATCTTTGAGATAAAACATAACTGCTTATACAAATATGAACCTATATTTTTCTTTCAAGTCACAGGTAATCAAGCTAATTCCATAAATTATGATACTTTTGGTTTATTTTATAGTTGCTTGGGGTTTAATATTTGAAGAACTTTGGTATTAAAATGGAAGAGTTTTATGTCTCTAAACTTCTGTTAATCTTTTAAAATGTTGGTTTAGCTTTATATAGATGTGTTCAATGAACCAATATCTCAGTGAGGCTTTGTGTGTTCAATGAAATTATAGATGTTACTAGTTTAAAGCAGATGACTAGCTCTTCCATGGTTTCCCTGGGTAATTAGCATAAAGATGAGGGTGCAGCTTTATCTGGTTTTTTAATATATATTATTGTTGAGTTCTGACAAACAGATTGGAGATCCATTTTGAGATTTGGAATGCCTAGCAAAATACAAAAATACAAAGAAAGAAATGGTGCTGCTTGGCAAGGGGAAGGGGAGGAGAGAGAGAGTTTTTTTCCTTTGTTTCTTGAAAGAGTCTGAAAGAAATTTGCAAGAATTCTGTTAGATTATTTTTTATTATTTACTCCTAAATATCCTAAAATATGAGGAAATGAATGGGTCAAAGGGAAGTATGTCTTATTCTGTAACACTTGTATGACAGTCAAATATAAATTAGTTCATTTAACAGAAAACGTATTTTCTTTTACTTCAGAGACCTTATTAAGAAGCTGCTTGTGGTTGATAGAACAAGACGACTAGGAAATATGAAGGTCAGTGTAAAATCTTAGGTGTAACACAGAACAAGGTTGAAAGAATTCTGTAGGAAAGATGTAGACCAGCTCTTCATAAAGTTTTTGTTTTTATAAGCATGAAACAGATACATTTTCCCATACATTACTTTGGTTATGCAATCCTAAGTACAAAGTTTAACCTGTGTATTTCTGTCTTTCTGAAAATCATTCTCCTTTTTGGATTAATGCTATCCTTCATGATGGTTTCCCTCCGTCCTCAGCACCACCCCCACCACCACTCCCTTCATTAATTTGAAAACCGAGATTAGACCAGAAACATTGGTAATAAGTGCTGTAGTACACGTTGTCAGTTTATTTGGTTCTTTTTTGTGGAAGTGTTAATCCCAGAAGGAGCACTAATCAAATTTGAAGTTTAAAATTTATTTTTGTGAGTATAAGGATTTTTGTAGAACCATGATACCTGGTCATTGTCTTGGTGGGGCTGATTAGGCACAGTCAAGTACTCTTCCACCAGGAAGAATTATTTACCCTAATCTGAACAGGTTAACAAAGACAGTAAATACTAAAATTAGCGTGTATAACCTTTGATTCCTTTAGAGACATCTAAAATTTTTATTTCTCTGGGCAAGGAGTGTTAGTGGTTTGCTTTTTGGCCCAAAGCACATTGAATGGTAAACATAGGTGAATAAGGGAAAAGGTGCACAATCATCCAGCGTTTTCTTAACATACTGATATAAGTATAAATACTTTAACCAGCTGCCCAGTTTTATCTTTTGGAGCCTTTAATGGCACAAACTTAGACTGGTAAGAAACAACAGGAAATAATGTTTTTCTTAACCTTCAGAATCCTTTGTAGTGTTTTTCAGGAGGATTTCTTAGGCTGAAAATTTATAAACTCAAAATTTCAATCAAAATGAAAATTTTTATATTTTTGGACAGTTTTTATGGAAAACAAGAACAAAAGCAAATCTTGACTTCTTCAAACATGGGCTTTGGGAAATGTGTTTGGCTGGTTTTTGTGTTGTTTTGGGGTTTTTTTAGTCTTTGGTTGCTTAGGTTTGTTTTGGGGTTTTCTCTACAATTGACTAAAATGCCTAAATCAAAACCAGTTCTAATTAAAAGTAGATTTTGGGGTGGGAGCAGTAGGTCAGACTTGTCTGATCCTTTTCCATGATCATAATTGGTTTAAAAAGATGTAAATCCCATTGGACATTTTCTGTTGAAGCATTCAGTCAGATCTGCTTTTGAGGGAACTAGGTGATACTGTTCTCCTTGATGCCTCCTTGGATATGAGCATGGATATTCCCACGCCACATAAATGTGAAAAAACCCAAATGTGTGATACACTTCATTTTGTGGATCTGTGTGTTCCTTAATCTTGAGTGCTGTGCTGTGCTCAGGCCTGAGACAGAGACCCAGCTGTTTTTTCCCTGGTGCTTCATGCCTTGAGAACGAGTCTGTGCTTGAAAGAAGCTTAATCATGAAAAAAAGAGACATTTTTGTTCCTTACGTACATAATCAAAACAGGCAGCCCAGAGAGAATAATCATTACAAGGCAAATACACCTTTAAGTGTATATCTAAAATGACAACAAATGTTGTAATGTATTTACTTTCATAACAGTACTGAGAACCTCTTGCTGTTAGCATTAAATGTGTGTAATATTTGAAAAAACTATGTGCTTCCCAGACATTATTTTTATTTAAAACACCATCAACCCCCAGTTATTTTTTTCCTAGTGCAAGAGTTAGAAAGCATATCTGAATAAAAGGCATTGTCTAAAATGTTGTAGAAAACAGTAAGTAACTAAGACTGTAGTGAATGGTTTTGTGGGTACTTTAAAGCCTGTTCTTGATCTCCACTGTGTCAGAAGAGTGCTAGAAAAGCCCAAACAAACCCCAGATCAAAAGTATTTGGACTTTATTGCTGGAACTCAGGAACTGCTAGGAAATTAACACTAGGAATTGATCCTTTAGAATCTTTTAATGATTATCACCTGCAAAAAAGAAAAAAAGATAGACTGCTTAGACTGCATTTAGTCTGCTGATATATCACAGTTCTTGTAATGAAATACCTGGTTTGGCTTACATGTAGCTTACAAAATAGTTATTTTGATTTCTTTCCTTAAAGAATGGGGCAGATGATGTGAAGAGACATCGATGGTTCAGGTCTATAGACTGGGATGCTGTACCTCAAAGGAGACTAAAGGTACATTCTGCAAATACTCTATAGGACATCACAAGGAGAAATCATTGTTCATTTAAGCTGATCTGTTGAAGGTTTGTTGGCTGTTGCATCTGTGTGTTTGTGTGTGTATGACCACATGCCTATATGCACACTTAATAATTAAATGCATATTTGCCCTTTTCCAATGCAGAGTTAATTGTATAAATGTCTATTTGCATTTTTGTCTATATACAAAATGTTTAAAAAACATCCCTACTTTAGTTTCTGAAGCTGGTTAGGATTAAAGAGGATTGGTAATTTGTTGGTTTGATTTTTTTTTTCCCCCCTTTATTTCCTTGTCGTTACATTTATGAAAGTATTTTACGCTGGGCTTTAAATTTTTGTGCCAAGTTCAATTCAGGTAAATGTTTTAATAAAATATAAAGCATATGGGAGTAGGAGGAATAGGAAAGGTGAAAGAGAAGGATTTATGAATGTAATTCTAACATACGTTTTGTAACAGCACTGAATTCTATTATTGTATGAGAGTAGATGTTTGCAAAAGCTATCAACACTGCAAAATGCTTTTTAAAGTCCTTTGGAAGTAAAACTGTCTTCTTTCTTTCCTTCCTCAGCGTTCTAACTTGTACAATTCCTTACAGCAGTGATTTTCTGTTAGAGAGGTTGGGATGCCATATGCAGTCAATCAAGTACCAATCAAACATTTGTCTTTTCTTTGTGTTAGTTTCTTGCACTTAATTTCCAGGTAGATACCTTGAGTTCTTGCAAAAAAAAAGAGACGAGATTAAAATGTTCTTGATGTATTCTTGTAAACAACATGTAATACAAAGCTGTAGGTGACTTTTCTCCTTAAGAAAAATAAGTTTACAGTGTTTTAAATGTGTAGGTTTGTTTTATTTTTAATCATTACTGCACCCATTTGATGTTTTATGTATATGCATTGTAAGGAAGTCACATTTTTCTAGCTATTTACTATAAATTCTGTTTACTGAAACCTGTAAATAACACAAACAGGATAATAACCTGTTTTATAAGTATATAAACTCTGAAGTTTATGACAACCAGAGCAATAAACAACAAATAGTATTAAAAAATAGTCATTAGATGTACAATCAAAAGTCTCAGGGTCAAACATCCTTTGCGTGGCATTCTTACTTAAAAAATAGATTTAAAAAGAGTTGCCATAGCCTGAGATTCAGATTTATCATAATAATTCAGATTATTATGAATACAAAACTTCTTTCTTAATCTTTGTGGTGGTTACATTAAGTTCTTAGAAGATGAGTTGCTACTTAATTAGACTTTTGAGTAGGGATGTGAAGTGGATCAGAATTTTACTTGGTTATTTCTAGAGGCAGCTGTATTTTTCAGAATTTTTTTTACAATTTCATACTGATAAAGAGATTGAAAATATTAAATAATGCACATAATGCTCCATTTTCCCTGTAAAAAGCTTGAATTTATCTGTTGTACAAATGATTCATTGTTTCATGGTCCTAATAAGGTCTTAAATATCAATATCATATAACTAATAGTAAGGGCTGAAATAATTTCATTAATCATCCTTTCTCTCTTTTGTTTTCTCTTCCTGTGTGTCACTTCATGACACTGTTGTTTTCTGCAAAAATGTTTAGAGGGAGGAGGGGTACCAGGCACTGCCCGCAGTGGAGCAGGCAGTTCTCTGGGGCAGAGCAGATTCTGCACATTTTCTTCAGCATCTGGGCAGTATTACTGTGACTGCAGGCACAAGAGTAGGACTGCTTCAGTAGTAGTCAGTACTAGACTGGGTACTACTGAAGGGTAGAAGCACTATCTCACAGGGACCCGTGCTTTCCCATTGAAAACCTACTGCTGATGACATCATTTTGAGAAGCCCAAAAGATCAGATAAGATCTCATGAGCTAGTGGAAGCCAGACTTTCATCTTTTTGAGGAGATGCAGAATAACATTTATAGTTAGGACTTTATAGTTCTGTCTGCAGTATAACTTTAAGCCAGTTCAGTGATTATAAGGTTTTCTCATTCTAAAGTGTTCTGTTGAACTCAGCATGATAAATAAGCTCTCAGTTGCTGACAGGAGGATAGAGAGATGAATGTCCCTCGAGAGAAGAAAAGGTGTTTGCCCTTCATTAACCCCTGCAATGAATGAAATGTTCCTGAAAGGAACTTTATTTCATAGTCTGTGGCCAGAAGTGCAGAGTATTCTCAATGTTAGATTTAGGACAACTTAAAACTACAGCTACTGTGAAGTTGATGAGCAATACTAGAAATTGAAAGGATCCTCTGAGGAAACAAGTAGAAAACAGATACTTCTTTTGGCACCTTCAAGTTTCATAAAAACAATCCATTTGAATTCAGCTTCTTTTACAGCCATCCTTGAGAAATGAGTTAGGGTGAAGCAATTTCTTTACCTGCTTGAATTTATTGCTAGGTTAGGAAAAATCATAGTAGGTAGACAGAAGTTAGTAATTTCAACCTCTTCAAAAGCAATCAATCTATTTGAAAGCAGTGAAGAGAAGGCTTTTTTCCTTCAATATAGAAGCAGTTTCCCATGCTGCTATGGAGATTCTCAGTTGAAAAGAACCTAGTATGTTTACACACACCATTTTTGTTCGTAGGCCACAGAAGAGGGGAGGAGTGAGGGAGAAGAGTGGCACATTATGCTGTGCTAACATGTGCCTGGAAGTTTAGTTGTAGTTATTTTTTGCAGTAGTTACCTTCAGTCTGCAAAGCAACTAAAAGTAGTGCTTAATAAAATAGGTATCTGTATTAAGCGTATTCATTATCTGAGTGACTTTTAACTACATTATTTAACTGTAAAATTGACCAAGTGTGGGAATGTGTATGTGTTGCTGCAAGCTTCTCTCTCTCGTGCCATTCATTATTAGGGAAAAGGTAAACTGTAAATCTGTACTCCATTTGTTTAATAGATCTTTTACAGAATTTCTGCTTTAGTGTGATGGAATTCATTGAGGAAACTACTAACATTTTTGTTGTGCTTGTTCTGGCTAGCCTCCCATAGTGCCCAAAGTATCCAATGATGGGGATACTTCCAATTTTGAAGCTTATCCTGAAGATGACTGGAACAAGACACCTCCGGTACCTCCTAAAGATCTAGAAATTTTCAAAAACTTCTGAATGTAACATCTACACTGGACAAGGTATGTCCAAATGTCAAGAGTGCTCTTGAAAACACTGCAGATCTGTGAGTGAGAACCACATGCAGAAATTACATTTTCTGATTATAAATGGGTTATGGAGTGACAAAGATCACTAATCTCACAGGCTTTGGTTTTCTACAGTGATGAAGAGTCCTTCTGTCCTTAAATCTTTTTAAATAGTGTGTTAAAAAGAAATACCTAGATTGATTTGACAGATAAGGAAACGTGATAGTTCTTAATTGTAAGGTTTTTCGATTAAGAAAGCAGACTTTAGAGAAATAAGGTTGTCAGAATAATTCCGTACCCTGGATATTCTCTCTTGTCACTGTGATAGGTTGATACTTGTTACTGAGTTCTAATACTCCACCTTGAGTTTTGTGTTCTTTCTTTTGTCTTAGAAACTGGAAGGAAATTGAAGTGCTAACAGCAAGCCTGAAGAACAATGGAGTTCAGATATAAATGAAGATTTTCTTTGTGACTAAGAATGATACTGCATTCAGATATGTGTATTAGTATATAGTATATGTCTAAAAAGATGGAGGCAGGCAGGAATAATTTTTTGGTGTAAACATTGGACTTTAGTAAATTGTAATAATGATGGTCTGCTCTGAAGCAGACTAACTAAAATGATATTTTTAGGATTTTTTTTTAACTTATGGTTAAGTTTCCTGCTATTCCCAGATCCTTTTTGCATAGTTAACTCATAGACTTAATTTTATAAGTTTATACTAAACTTGTGTAATTAAAAGCACAAATTAGTATATATGTATATAATGAATACAGTACAACTAAAGCACAGGAGTTGTGCAGAGATGTAAATTTTTGTACTTTGCAGAGTCTATGATTTTTATTTTTCAAATAATGTTTTTCAAGAAGTTCTTTAGGAATAAAAGTCTTAAAAAGGATAAATGAGTTTTTCATCATCTTATATACATTTTATAATTCTTTGTAAAAAGTAAAAATAGTTACGTTTTAAAAAAGATTTGTACCTAAAATTTCCAATGCCTCACACTTGCAACCATAGTACTTGAAAGCAGAAAGACAAGGGCATGTTTTATTGTTGTTTAAGATGCATCCTAATGGCTAATTTATGAAGTTCTGTTACAACTATGTCTCTTTGCAAACCAGAATTTTCAGTGATTATACACTGTCTGAAATGAGATTCCTCACATGAAAACTCTCTGTAAACATGCAAGGCAGTCCATAATGATAAAAGGGCTTTAACTGGCTCTGACAGTAGTTGTTCCCTCTCAAGCTTGTTGTCTCCTTCAAATGTAAAGCATGAACCATAACAGACCTTTTTCATTAGTGAAATAGTTGTTTTTGAATGCTGGGCACTTCAGAATATCAGAGGGAAGACTGAATATATAGTACAGCCTTATTTTTCTGTTCCTCCTTTTCTGAAGATGTCCATGTCCCTGCTGCCAGCAGTTTCATAATGTACGAAGTTCAATCCTTAGATGCACAGAGTCTCTTTTTTCATCCTGTGCTGACATCTTTCTAGCAGCTTGAGCACACTTGTGTTTTGGAAATATTTGCAATATTGCTTCATTTTAAGTGGCACTGAATATCAGTATGTGCACATGTAGGTATCTATGTATATGAATGCACAGAAACATGAAGGTAGATTGTATACTAGTCAGAATCTCTTTTTTTAGGGTTTTTTTTCATGTTACATATTGTGATACTTGTGTTAATACAAGGGAGTTGATTTTGAAGTGATTCAATTACAAAAAGCAGTTACATTCTTTAGGATGTTGTGGGTTTAGATTAACTTCTAGTGAAATTATTGTATTTTTACCAATTTTTTTTTTCTCAGAGCACATCAGCTCTCTGAAGTTCTACTACTGTGATTCATGGCTCTACGTAATACTGTTTAGTTAGATCGTACAGACAGTTTTTCCCACAAACTACTCTCCACATTTTTGATCTGAAATGCAGTAAGAAATGCAGGCTAAAGATTTGCTACTGAAATTACCATATTTATGATTTTATGGCAGATCTGTTATGGGAGTCTCCTTGTGGAAGAGTGACCTCCAGTTTTTTTGTTTAAACAATACAGAAGTGCTACTAAGAACCTGTAATTTCTAGGGTATTAGATTATTTCTTCATAAAACAAGTCTTACTTAAATAGATTGTATAACTCTTTGCAAAAATGCACAATGTGTAACAAAATCAGGATATTTCAGAATTACAATTCTGTAATATCAGAAAACTGTCTTGGTGCAATGCAAGTTGATGGCTGCAGCTGCCATTCAGTAAATATTGTGTAGGAATGTATAATTAAATACAGGACAATACATAGGAAATTATAGTTTTAACTAGTGTAGTAGTTTAGTGTAAGTACCTTATTCCCGTAAAAAAAATTATTCTGGCCCTCTATATTTGTATGTGTGGAATTAGTTGTGCTAAATCAACTGGAAAAACTGAAAGACATAAAACACAGCTTACTTCGTCTTAAGGGGGAGCAAACAGTTTGGGAGTTTTCTTAATGTGCAAGCTTACGGTACTTTATGGACTCTGAATACTACAACATCAGTTTCTTATTTAAAAAATTACTGCAACAAGAAAGTGTGCTAAATATAGGATTTTTCTTCAAATTTTAAAGCTGCTCTGTGTTTAAGTCTGCAGATCTGAGGAAATGAAGTTGAATTTGAATGATTTGCCACAGTGGTGGTTAGAAGTTTTGAATGCTTGAACAACAGGAGATAGTGGATTTTCTTTTTTTGAACCTTATCCATTGCTGGCAGTGGATGCACTGACACTCATTATCGTAGAGACTAAGGAAGTGAATACAATGTTATTAACACTGATAATCCATTGACTTTACATTGTTTCCGAGCCATGTGTACATACATCCAACTACTGACCTCGTCGGCATGCTTTCTAGTACAAAACTGCTTTCAATTTTTTTTTAATTAAAATACTGAACTAAAAGATAAAACCAAAACATTTTTGAAGCATTATTTTAAGTGATCAGTTGTTTTCTCTACAGTCCTGGACTTAATGAGGTGTTATTACCTGGCCGTTTTATTTATTTGCACAAGTGAGTCTGCTTTATTTTGAGGCTTTACTGGGACTTCATGGCCCACTAATGTAGTTCTGTCTGAGTGCTCATGCAGGTAAATACTGCACTGAAATCTCTGATTTATGGATTTTTTAAGAAGACTAGAACATTTTTTTAGTTTCTATTCAAGTAGGGTGTTCTCTGAAGTTCATTTTATTTTGATTCTTTCTGTTAACGTGTACTTTTGCGTATAGACTGTTGCATAAGGACTGTTGTCTTGTGAGAGAGCCCATAGGCCTTTGGTATTATACATCAGTGAACAAGAATGTTAAACATTAAAAAAACAACTTTTATTTTTGAGTTTTATATATATATATATTTTTAATTGCCCAATCTGAGGTTTGAAGTGATAAACATGAATTGTAAACTCAATTGCCTTGTAACCAAATTATATAAATGCTTCATGATTTCAATGAAGAACATGCTGTAGATTTTCCTGTAAATTAGCTTGATCAATGAATATGTGTGCTACTGAGCTTTAACTAATGTGATCTTCCACTGTAGAAAGTCATTGTTATGGATCAAATATAGGTACTAAACTATGTTTAAATGGATGAACAGGGATTTTACAGTTTTGAAAGCAATGAAGATAGGGCTGTTCCTCAGCCCATCTGCTTGCCATTCAGAAGAGTTGTGATGCAGTGCTTCCTATGCTATAGAATAATTTTTCAGCTTTCAATGACTGTAGCATGATTCCTTTTTGTACTGTACTGTGTACAGACTTCCCATGTTTTGCACTTTTCTATGGCAAACCTTGACTGCTTTATAAATACTCTGTTGTGTAGTAAGTAGTGATAGTGGTAGCAGGCATTTGTGTGCTGCATAATCAGTTTGGACTGCTCGACTTGCGAGGTTAACTTGGGCTAATGTTGTGTGTTGCTGGTTGCTTGTTGTAGCTCACATGTGTAAGTACTGTTCAAAGTTACAAAGTCAGCCCTCATTGCACAATGAAAATCACTGTGATCTGTACATAAACCCTAGTAAAACTTTATTGCTGTTTAATTTAATGTAATATCTGTCAAATCTGGATTCATTTAATAAACCTTTATATCTTTTCAAATGTTTAAACCTAGTTTGCTTCCATTTATGTTGGGAGGAGATTTGGGTTCTTCATCCAAGAAAATGGTGAAGGGGAGATGAGAGGAGTAGAAAAACAACTGTTCCTTCTTTTCAGGTGTTAAATCTTTTCAGAACAAGACACAAGTGTTGGAACAGATCTCAGATGGTGTGGAAGAAGGACCAAAAAGTACATTTTCAAAACCATTTCAGGTAGTGCACCAATAATCAAGTGTTAACTCGGATTTTCTCATTAAACTTTGATTCTATGACCCTAATTGATTTGGCATTTTCACAACTTAATGACCTGAACACTGTCCAGAACACTCATTTCAATCTGTTTCTTTCAACATCAAAAAATAGTCTTACAATGTCACAAAAAATATTCTTACAATGTCAAGCACACCTAACTTACCCTTATTTCATCTTCCATCAAGAACTTGAAAAGTCCCATTTTTAACAAAATTTGTTTAGCTGTTTGTGTTCAATTCCTTTTCGTGGGTTAAATGTATTTTATTTCTTACCCACTAGGTATCATAATCTGGCAAAGATAATTTCTAGTCACAGAACCTACTGGATACAGTTTGGACTAGTTAAAGGTTCATTTTTTTAAGACTGTTTCTTTTTTTCTGCCTGGCTTCATTCTAAATTGATGTTTTTCTCTTGTAAACCACTGTGTCGTGTGCTTCAAGCAACTGCTAATGGAAAGTGAAGAAACACTGCAATAAGTCCTGGCAAGCTTTTAGACATGTCTTTGACATGTATCAAAAGAACTTCTCAGTTAAAACACAGAAAGTTTTTGAATGGTAACAAGAAGGGATTGGGTTTGGCATCTTGTTCATACCCTAGCCATGGGGCGGAGTTTTTGTTCATTTGTCCTGAGTGCTGTACCTTTTTGAATGCACATGTAACTCGCTATCTTATCCAATAGAGGCCATTTAAAATGCACTATTTCACTCATTCAGAGTAGGTGGGTTTTGTTGGACCACACTCCCTACTTCCAAATCTCTCACTTCATGCTTCATTAGGCCTTTTTAGGGCAAAACACTCTTAAAACAGCATTTGACAAGAGCCCAGTGTTCTGTGACCCACTGTTAACCAGTAAAGGTATGATACTATAAGAACTGGTAGAAAGCAACTGGCACTGTTACATCTGTATCCTGCCCAGTACTTTGTGAATTCTTATATAATTCAAAAATCAAGCCATTCCTTGTGCAAACTCCTGCTAGCTGCTTCAATCTCAGCTTCAGAATTGAGGCAGCTTTTCACTGGGGAAGTAAAAGGCTCTCCTACTGTTCCCAGTAGAAGACTCTATTTTCCGTTCGGTCTTCCATGCCCCCTTTCCATCTACCCTTCAAAAAATCACCACAATATGAATGTATGTCAAGCTTTGTATTTATCCTTAAAACCAGAAATACTGTAAAATTTTAGCAAGCTGAATTGTACTAATTTCTTTCTGTGTATCCAAATACTTTCCTAATTTGTGCAATCGTATTTCAAACAGCTATTCTGTGAAAACTGCAGCAGTCAGTGGGGCTGTTATTCCAACTTTGCCTTAAGGTAGGTTTCAATGCCAATGAGTTGCTGGGGCAGTTGAGAGTCTTAACACCTCTTACTACATCTGTAATTCAGGCCACTGCAGTCTCTGAGGCACATCCCAAAACTGACATGTGACCTGAAACACCAAAAATGCAGGCCTGTCTTACTTCTAGTATGCAGAACTCTAAGGTGCCATGCCAATGTTGTCTCTACTGTACTGGTTTTTACATACTCAGAGTACAGATAAATACCTTGAACCTGTATCAGCTTGAACAACTAACCGACTTCAGTTTTGGGTTTTCTTAGTTGTTCGCTGGTTTTTTGTTTTGTTTTTTAATTCCTCTCTCCAGCATATTGTCCCTATTCTGGACTACTGTAATAAAGAAGGCAACTGAATGGGAGAAAAATGTTTTGGGAAAACAAATAAGCTTGAATTGGACTTTAATCCAAGAAATAACTTGATATGCCTGACCAGTACATACTTGGAAATGCACTTGTTTTATCTTTAAATGTTGTAGAAAAAATGGTGCCTGTTTAGGTTTATGCTGCCTTTTAGGCTAAAATTCCTGGTTTTCTCAATATGGTATACAAAAATGTCATTTTAGGAGTCAGTTTATTTCAACTTCAGTCAGTAACAGTCTTAGTTTAGAGAATCCTTGATACTAAAATCCTTTGGTTGGAGAAGGACAGTGCTTTACAATCATAATACTCTTAATTTTCTGCCCAAGAGTAAGCTGTGTAGAGGAGGTGGTTGTGCTTTCAGTGCCAAGACTGTTAAAATTCACATGAAGAAAACAGCAGCTTGCTTGAGCCTGCAGAGCCTGAACGTAAGCTTGAAGGACCAAGTCTCTTCTTTGAGCAGGTTTGTGAGACTATAACTGAGCAGCTTAGCAAATATTAAGACTGAGCTGTAGAAAAACCCATGGCAGCTCTTCAGAAGTTAAGCATTAGAGAGCTCAGTTTTGATTTGGAATACAAAAGTATTCTGTGCCGTTTTGTGCTTCTGAAGTTTGGTGAACAAACACAGAGTGCTTCAAATTGTGTATATAATACCTAATAGCTTCTTTGGCCTGCTTTTATTTTCTCAGTTAAAAAGAAATTGTAATTGAATTTAGGACCCTCTTCTAATCAAAGTGCTTGTGAAGCACCATTTAAGTGAAGCAGTGCTGCTAGGTTGAATTAATATAGTAAACAAAACATTTGCAAGTGGCATGTCTTCCATTTTTACTGATAACCAGTTTCCTTTGTTGCATGTGCAGTAGGTGGCTTAACAATCTGTTCTTAGTTTTTGGTCAAGCTTTTACCCATTCTACTAGCAGATTTTGTGAAACATAAGCACAGGTAAGTAAACTTAGTAGGTAAAATATATTTTTTCATGTTATTAAAGCTGAGCTGTGAGTTGATATGTAAACAAGGAACAGCAATCTTATGTAAATGCATTATCCAAGAACAGCAATCTCTTCATATTAACAAATTCCTGCTTTAAATGTATTCAAATTTAGGTTTTTAGATTTATTTTTCTTACTGGCCTGTGACTTAAAGCAGCACTGCAGTCCTGTGCTGTGACACTTGCTCCTCCTGCCACTCTACCATCATCCCTGTAGCAGCTGTAAGCGAGCCTGCTAACCCAGCTGATCTGTCAGAAATGTTTCCCTGCTGGGACCTGAACTTTGGATCAAAAGCACTACTTCCACTTAGTTTGTCTGAAAATGAGTTTTCAAAAGCTGAGTGTGGCTGAAGTCTTTCTGTTCTCTGCAGTACTTGCCACCAGGGAGCAAGACTACTGCAATGTGCTGTAAAATAAAACAAAATTCTAACAGTGCATTTTGAACCTATTTTCAAATATTTACATAAAGCTCCTGTGACTCATGTAATCCCCAGCAGTCTTGGTGATGCAGAAAGGAAAGTGTGGTGGTGGATCACTTAAGCAAGTGTTAGGGACTGAATCTGTTCTTTAATATCACCATCTGGCTACTGAGGAAAGGGAGATTTATAACAATAGTAATAATTATAATAATTAATAATTATTTTTAAATAGATTTTCTAGGCAGTGTATGAGAACATGAGTGACTATTACGCTTGAGTCAGGTTTTCTTGCTGTCCCTTGGTTTTGAGATAATGAATTTTTGGATTTTGAAAACATCTGAAGTCTGTTTTAGAGACTAGATTCTGCCAGTAATTTTCTATATTTTTTCCTATGTGGCTGGTGATTATTTACATGCAAAATATGGCAGTTTTGAAATCATTATGTTAATTTGTTTAAACTTTTAATTAATACACTGCACTGGCAACCAAATAAGAAAAGTCTATGGATTCAGTTTAAGAATAAGATATTTAACCATATCAAACCTTGGAATGCAAAATATTTTAAGGTTGGAAATAGAGTACTATTGTCTGAATAAACAAGTATCATGAAGGTGGTCTGATTTCAATTCTTCAGCTGGGGATTAACACAGGGAGCTATTGAATGAGGAATAAAAAGAGGAAGTTTTCTTCCATTCCTCTCCTCCAACTATGGGTCAATAATTATGTAGTAGAAAAAGTGTAGCTATGGCAGTAGCCAATATCCAAGAGTGAAGCTGGGATATGTACAGGGCCTTTCTCAGAGCTGCAGCCTAGGCTGCGCTGATGCCTCGCAGCTTCTCCTCTGTTCTGTATCAGGTTTTACTGGGGTCTGTTCATGTTGGGAGTCACCTCCTGAGAACAGATTTTTGGTTGTTGTCACTCTAAATGCCTTTTGTATCACTTTGAAGTGTAAGACTTTGATAGAAGTATAAAATCTCACTTATTACCCTAAAGAGCAAGGTTCAGCTCAATGGAAAAGGAGCAGCTGAGTTAATAGTATTAACCCTATATTTTCTTTTTTTTTTTTTTTTATTGTGCAGTATCTTCATGAAATATTAAATGGTTTGAAGTTTGCCATGTGATGTCACATTTCTTAAGCAAAGAATGCTTTGCAGCTTTAAAAGATGGGTCTTTTTACCGATTTTGTTCTATTTATGTGACACATGGAAGTTGCCAATACAAGACAGTTCTCAGCTTCTGAGTTTGCTGCAAAGTAAAACTCTTTTTGCAGGTCATGTTTACCAAAGGATGGGATTCATGGACTGAAATAGCCTTCATTAAGATAACTTACCAGTCTAGGAAACACACTTCCATTGGGCTTGTGGTGACAGACAAGATTTACCAAAGATTTTTTATATTTCCAAGTATAAAATAAGAAGACTCAATGATCAAACAGTGGTTATTTTTGTCATTGTAGTTAAAAATTAAAATTAAATTGACTTTGGTTTCATGCCAGTGTCAAAATAATGAACAGTACTGAAACTTACCTAATTTGTTGTCATCTGTGTGTTGGGTTCTTTTCTGTTTTCAAACTGTCGAAAAGAATAGCAATTAATACAATAAAAAATGCAAATGAGGAGTCATTTATGCTGTAATGTCTTTAAGCTTCTAGTGTATTCTGTACATGGAGTGGAGATGTCATCCTACTTGAAATAATTCATTCCATAAGTTTTGTCTCTCTCTAAATCTCTTCAGTTGATCTGAGATTGGCATAACTTCAAGCAACTAAAAGAAGAAAAGCTGCAAGAATATAAAAACAGTCAATGACTTTTAGCTCATATGTTATCCAAAAGTGTGAGGGTTTTGTTGTTTTTTGTTGGTTTTGGTTTTTTTTACTCGGCATAGGGCCATATAGCGTACGATGTACTGGAAGCTAAAACACAATCCACCTTGAGACCCAGCTTTGAGTTACAGTATAGTTTCATATATTGCCAATAAAGTTCTTACATTTACTTTTTTCAGCTAATTCCCTTTAAAGGCATCCATATCTTGTAATGTTTTGGAAGTGCTTTCTTCATGTTCAAGCTTGTTTCCCTGTTGCCCTGAGGGTGACATTCGGTGGAGTTCACTTCTGTTTATTCTATTGAAAAAAATCCCTGATCCTGTTTTTCTCAAGGTGTTATGAGCTATAGCAGCAATACATTACAGATTGAAACAAGGCATTATCATGAGTCACACAAAAGACAATGAATGAGAAAGAGACAAACAAAAGACAGAGAACACATCCTATCATGGTAGAGTATTTAAAAGGATTTCCGGTAACATGATTAAATTAAAATTCTTTCAAACAAGGCCTTTAAGATATGAAGCTTAAGGATCAAATAAAATTTCTTCTATTAATGTCAATAGTTCTGTTACCCAATTTATCTCAGTTAACGTGTTTTGAAAAGTGGGAAGCTAGCAGGGGTGTATGTAAGTAGCTGGGAAAAGAGGGTGTATCGGTAATATGAAAACCTTATCTTCTACAAAATGCTCTAATAGAAATGTAACACTGCAAAACAAATGTTCACCTGTGGCAAGAAGGGGGAAAAATATGTCTGCATTGCATTTATTGCACATTTAGGCAGTGTGTCTTTCTTTGCTTGGGGTTAATTTTTTTCAAAATGGAAAAAGGACTATGTGAAATAAAAATCTTCAGTGCTTGTTTCCTTTGATACTGTATCCTCTTCTATAAGAATAAAACCAAAACCAACTAAAAAAACTCCACCACCCATGAAGCAGTTGATTTAAGGCAGATGCAGTTTCTAGGCATGGAGAGAGTACTTGAAACTAAAGAACAGCAGTGTCTCGGGAATGGGAGAGGAAGTGTTAATATCCTTGGGTTTGAAAGCTTTCTTTCAGGATCTCAAGCACGGTGCCTTATGTTACACCAGAGGAGCTCAGGACTTCGAGGATCAAATTAGATAGATTAATTTGAAGCAGGGGAAGGAAATACTTAGGAAAAGTTTTGACTTGCACTTGACCGTCTCACAGAAGCACAGGATGGTTGAGGTTGGAAAGGATCTCCAGAGGTCAACTGGCCCAATGCCCTGCTCAGGCAGAGCCATCTAGAGCCAAAACAATGAAACAGTATTTTGTATTCATCTGAAGCGACATTCTTAGAATGTCCTCAAAACCCGAGAAAATAAAACATACACTGTTTGTTTGGTTTTTTGGGGTTTTTTTGTGCATTTCACTGAAGAATAAAGCATTTATTTTTAGAGTAATCTCTTTTTCATTTTAAAATTTTCTAAACAGCCAATAATAACAAGGTATTATTTATTAGTAATAGAATTTATTGTTCTCACAACTTAAACTTCAATGGAGTTGAAAGTGCAAGGTAAGAATTTTGTTCAGTTCCTTGTCTTCTCAAATGCTACAGAACTATTTAACCTCTCTGGACTTAACAGAGGTCTGAAGTTGTGAAAAGGACCATGTGTTGGTGTCAGCTGCTGCACTCTGACTTCTCATGACAAGCAAATCCTGAGTAAAGGTGGTGCTGCAATTGCTATCTATAGACAGCTTTGAATTTTCATTTGGAAGAAACTGATTTTGTTGGTGAACAAGTTCATGGTAAAAAAATTGTTTTTTCAGTGACTTCCATGTGTAGAACCACAGTTTCCTGTGGAGGGCTATGAGCTCTAAGGGCAGAAGTCTTTTGCATTCCCCTGGAAAAGTCAGAAGATAAACAACTTCCCTGCGATTGTGGCGAGTTCCCAACATGCCTTGTTTCTTCATGGTGATTGCCTGTACCCTGTTGGCCAATTGTTTCCCCCCACCCCTGTTTTTCCCATATAAACCCTTGCCCCTACCCCTGAAAGTGGGGCGTTGTTCTCCCTGGTGTCCTGTTTGCAGGCTGGCTGGACAATAAAAGGCTGCCTCTGTGGACCTGCCATAGGAGGCTCCTGTCTCTCTGTCCCCGAGCTTGCCTTGAGTGATTTCACAAAGAGCTGAATCATAAGGGTTGGAATCACTTGTAGCTGAGAAATTGCTGCACTTGCTGAAATCCCCTGTAGCCCCGGGAGGCCTGCCAGTGCCCCTGGAAGGGCTGTTTCTCCTGGGATGCTCTCTCTAGGAAGGGAACTGCATACCAGTGCTGATCAGCACCAGATCCTCGGCTACAGTTTCCTGAATTTAATAAGTCTTTCTACCTCAGAGGTGTTCTAAATGGCCATGCCATTCAACCTTGATTCTCTCAAGTCTGAAAGTTAGTGTGGCTTTTCTGTGGATTGCAGAGGCAGGTTGAAGTTAATAAAGGACTCAGTCCTTCGCAAACTGAGGGACAAAAATTGGTGTGCTCACAAGTTGTTGGATGTGTGCTGAATCCCAAGAGTGGCTGCACAAAACACACCTGCATCAGATAGAGAAGCTTCACAAGAAACTAACTTGCAGCTAGTTCTTTCTATAGGGATGTGACAAGCTGACAAATAATCACATCTTGTGGCATTGTGTTTGCATTTCCACCAGACCTAGTCTGTCTGATTAATAAATGCTGATCCTACATGGCCAGCTGGAGTGTGGGAAGGGAATGTGTCTCCACAAAAAGCCCATGCAGGAACCATGAGCCCAAGCATGATCCCGTTTGGCTTTCCAGCCAATATTTATCCCAGGCAGATGGGATCAAAGCATGGCAAGACCTGGTGGAATAGATGTTACCTCTGTCAGGAAAGGCATTCAGGGCAAAGGCTGGAGCAGCCTCACGTCTGCTCCTGGGGCTGGGTGACAGATTTGTGCCATGGGTCTAAAGACACACACTTGCCTGCTCCCACCTGGTTTTATTCAAGCACCCCAAATGTATAACTGCCATATTGCTCGTGCAGGGGGCCTCATGTCAACAAAAGAATTCCCTTTAATATTTTGGCTTTTGCTAATGCACAGAGTACATCTTCTTTTCTCCACCACTGAAAACTGCCATGGGAATTGGCCTGGAATATGTATAATTGAAAACAGAGGGGAACTGATGCCATTTCCAAGTCATGCCTTTCTTGTGATATACTCTTCATTTACTTAAGCATCAGTTTATGTACATAGATTAATAACACCATGTATTTTTTTAATCCCCCTCTTTTGAATTATGATATAATAATTTAACAAATCGTATCAAAGTCAAGAAACGTTTTTCCACTGTTAATTAACAGAGCCTGAGTTGTTCTTTGTCCTTCTGGCGACAGAAGTATAGAGGAAGGATTGTTCTCCCTCTAAATTAAAAAAAAAAAAAAAAAAAAAGGAATAAAATAACCACAGAAGTACTTTTAAAGTATACTCCAGAGTCATATTTATTTTTAAACAATAGTAAATCATTTAATTGTTTCAACTAGGCTTTGTTCCAAGCAGTTCTAAATTTGGAGTTAAAAGAATTGATCTTAGAAAGATGTTCAGGAAAACAAAACACTCTTCCTCTCTCATTTCCTGTTTGACTTGATGAGAATTTGGGCTCTTCTTTAGTTAATTCAGCATGCATTGCTTCCCTATGAACTCCTCTAGTCAAGGGTCACAGAATGTCCTCTTCTCACAAGCAAAGCATGAATTGATAATCTAGTGTGTAATTTTTTTTTTTTTCTTTAAAAATGAGACTATTAAAAACAGCACTAATAAACACATTTTAGTGGTTTTGTACTACTGGCTACAGAAGCGATTCCACTTCCAGCCTGCAATATGTTTAATATGTTGTACATTGCTCTCTAATGCTGCTGATCACAATGTTGGTAGTGGAAAACATAGCAGTAAAATCACAGCAAGATAACAGGAACATCAGCTGACACACACCAAGCGCTCTGGTTCCTCCCAATGGTCCTGATTCGAAAAGGAGGGATGTAACTGGATCAGGAGGAGATGGAAACTGCCCCAAGTACTTAAGTAAATGGCAGAGGAGCTTCAAAATGTCCTTAGACAAAAGGAGATTCCACAGATCTCTGGAGGGGTTGTGTCTGCTCGCTTGGGGCATTACAGACTTAAGACATTAAATGTGGACTTGGAGTATAGGGAGTCTCAAGAGCTTGGACACGTTAATCCCAAGACTTTTTATTGTGTTCTTGTGAGTTTGAAAAACTTCACAGAATTGAAATACACGTTTTATGATATTTATGTCTGCAAATACAACATCACTGGGTCAGTGAGGGTGATAATACAAAACATAGTTTATTTAACTCAGAGGGATCTGATGGGACTATTTTATAAAACAAGGGTAATTTTTTTTCTTTTGGGGTTTTCTTTTCTTTTTCCTTATTTTTTTTTCCTTTTGCTTTTCCTTTCTGAGAAGTTCTAGCCTATAGTGGCACTTGTAGGTTTATCCAGGTGAAAAGTATGTTTAACTGAATAACCATTAAAGATTCACTATTCAAGTAGGTCAAGATCATAAGAGTAGCTCTGCTGTGATTTAGGAAGTCTGTGATGTTGCTATGCTCTGCTCTCCTTTTAGGTTGCCTTTACTCACTGAAAAATAGTTTTATTGTCACATGAATGGCATCTATAAATTTGGCTACTACTTCAACATGGTCATGAGATTGAAAAGATTATTTCTCCTGGAATAGTTTAGGAGTTTCCAAACACTTAAAGAACAGTCTGCAAGTCTGTCTCCCTTAAGCCAGTCATAGTGGGTTAACATCATAATGTTTCTGTTTTAAGTGAATGCAACAGTGATTATTACCTTGAATGTATAAGTCAGGCATTTTGAGGGAAAAATGTATGGTACATGGGCTAGCACCAGAGAATGTGAAGGAAAAAAGAACAAAAACCGAAGTTGAATCAAAATTTCTATTTTTTTTGCTTTAAATAGTCTCACAGAGAAGTAGCTGGGAAATTAGTTAAGGACAAAGTGATTTAAGTGATTTGATTCATAAGAATGCTTCAACACATGATTTCACAGACAAGAAAAACTTTTACTGATACACCAAAATATTTTCAGATCCCAGTCCCATATGGGGTCTTTAAAAATGTGTGACTCAACAGGCTGGAAATGTGTCATCTTCATGTAGAACAAGTGTGCCATGATCCAGTAAAGAGCTTCTGCAGACTTTTCTCAATATGATCTTTCCACAGTATCCTATAAACACATCCAAATAGTGGGAAAAACTCTGAAGGCCTGCAGTGCACTGGATTTTTGATTGTTGTCGGCCACTACTGGAGGGAGCCTTGTACCCTGAGTCACCTGTTTCAGCCTGAGTCAAGGCTTAGTTCCTTCCGGATGGTTATCCAGCACAGTCACTGTAAATGATCTTCTGGAGTCAAATTAGTCCTTAAATTACAACAACGAGTACTTAAAATTCTTTTGTACTTTCATCTCTGTGAGTGTGGTGGAGGTGTAAAGGCATCCTGGTGTGCAACATGCAAATCCAAACACCCGCACTTCTCTTCTGCCTCTCCGCAGAATTTCCGTAACAGCAGCATTAACACGGGAGCCAAAATAAGGAGGGGTCTTTTTCCATTGTGTTTTAGTAAGATGAGAGTCTGCAGGAACAGTCCAAGAGGAAGAAAGGAAAAAGAGCTTGTGGGGTAGAGCCTGTGGTCTGGGGTTTGCACTAAGAAGTTAAGTGACAGCCAGAGAGTGAAAGCAGAGCTCTGACAGCTTGTGGGGGGAAGAGGTGAGATCTGAAAGAGCAACGAGACAGGAAAGGGAAGTTGTCACACAGCCAAAATTAATTAAAAAAGGAATGAGGCTGAAAGGACTTGAATGGTGAGATTTCATTTGCCTTGCATCCATCTTCACTCAGATGAAAAAGCAGCCCACTTAGAAAGACAAAATATTTATGGTTTTTTAGCATGTTGTTCCCTAGGAATAGGCTTGTTCTTTCAGCCTGGGTCAGTCAGCAGAAAAATCCCCTTCTCCCAGGAGGGCTGTGGAGTGAGAACAGACCTGTCTCACCTCAAACAGCTTTGCAGTGCTGCAGTCCTGTTCACTGCACAGGCAGGGCTCCTGCTCCTGGGGGCTGCTGCCATCACTTTAACAAAGCTGATTGCCCTGCTGGGAAGCC
The DNA here is from genome assembly GCA_013397915.1 of Daphoenositta chrysoptera. Taxonomy (NCBI): domain Eukaryota; kingdom Metazoa; phylum Chordata; class Aves; order Passeriformes; genus Daphoenositta; species Daphoenositta chrysoptera. The sequence continues at coordinate 457,057 of VZRO01002270.1, forward strand.
CTGGCTTCTTTGTCTCGGGAGGCTGTAAATACACAGTTGTTTGTCCTCTCCTTGCAGTCCTTCCTCTTTTTTTTTTTTTTTTTCTTGCTTTTAGTGAATACAATTCTATTATATTGTGAGTTACTTAAATAAACTGTAGTTTTGTGTGAAATAGCACAGATTTTAAACTGGAATAGTGGGGAGGAACTTCCTCTCCTGTCTTGTGCTTAGGTAGGCAGACAGACGTGCTCACAAGATGCCTCACGCTGATTGACTGAAAGCCTCAAATCCTCTCTTACAGATTGGCAGAGGTAACTGCAAAAACACAGTCTCCCAATTAATTAAGGCTTTGTGGTTTTGTTTTTGTTTTTTTGTTTTTTTTGGTTTTTTTTTGTTTTTTGGTTTTTTGTAGAATAGTGATTACTTAACCAGAATATAAAAAGAAAACAGAAGTTCAAAGACCACTGTTTACTTTCTCATCCCTGACCATGCGTTTTCTTGAAGCTAGGTGATGCTCTAGAGACAAGGATCAAGTATGAATAGGGTTTTGCAGCCTGGTAAGGAATCTGGCGTTCCATCCCTGAGCCAGAGATTATTGCTGGGCAAGGTAAACCAGTCTAACTGGGAAGCAAACATCCCTTCTCTCTCAACATCCTACCTACTTCTGTAGTAGTCATAATCTGTAGTAGAACACTTGGGAATTTGCTCTCTTTCTAGTCCTGAGCCTGTAGGATAGAAGACCTTGGAAATACTGTGGGTCCCTGTCTTTGCTTATTAAATGTCTTTTGTTCCTTTCTTTCCTGAGGAAATTGAAAGGATAAAGAATAAATAATGAAAAACAGATTACTTATGTAATCATATAACAATCAAGTAAATAAACAAAATGCAAACAGCTCAAATAATTACAGCTCTGTTGCCAAGCCTTGGCAGTCTGGCTTAGTGAGTTTGACTGTCTCCATCCAGCTAAGACCCCACTGAGTTTGCAAAGAGACAGTGCCCATGGAAAGAGAGCTTGCTTGCCTCTCTGCTCTTCCACACATAACAGTTTCCAAGGGGGAAGGAGAAGCAGGATACCAGCACAAAGCCCATTTCCTTGCTCTCCTTGTATTTTTAATCCTCTCGCAAAGCAGGAGCAGACAGCTGTGAGGCGAGTGCAAATCATTTGCTCTCGGTCATATGTTGAAGAGTTGCCGTGCCCTTTCATGGCTGTGAACACGGTGATGATTTGCACTTACATGCAACACAGTTCTGGTACAGCTGCAAGTCCTGGAGTGCTGCAAGTGATACAAATGGGGTTGTCCAAAGCTCCTTCTATCACAATGCATTCCCCAGCTCTGGGGTTTATGCTCGTATTGTGTTACAAAGGCTTTGGCCAAACTCCGTTCTTCCCCAGGGAAACTCAGCACAGCTCCCTCACCCATCACAAAGTCCAAATCAGAATCACATTTCTGGACAATGAGCCGGACTCCTGGCCCCAGGCCCAGCTCCTAGGTTTGGCTGGGGAAGCCTTGAAATCTGCCCTGAACACACCGTGGAGCAAGAGGAACATGCCTCCTGCCCATCCAAAAAGCTCACAGCAGTAGTAGGAGATGGATGTGCCAGACCTGGATGGAGCACTTGATGGTGCCTAAGTTCAAGGAAATATAGCTCTCCTCCCAGTCCTCAAATATCTATCTCCTACATTGATTTTGTCTGATTTTCCTCTAGCTTAAGAAATTTAGGGGGTGGAAGCTGAGATCATTTTCTGATAGAGCAAAAACATATGTTAACCTTGAGTGCTATCATGTTTGCCTGCAGTGGCCAAGAAACCTCCATTTCTGCTCCACATTATCACTGGGCAATACTTTGATCAGCAGGAAAAGTCTAGGGAAATTCTCTGTGGAGAACAGAGATTTTCTGGTGTGAATCAGAAGGGTGGCTGCTCTTGCTCAGCTGTGAGGTCCCTGGGAATGTGTGTCCTCTGTTTCACTTGCTCGGTGAATTAGCTGTGCATGGTCAGTGCTGCTCATGGAGGGAAGGAAATTCTGATAAATCAAGAGTCAGGAAGTGGACTTGCAGAGGATGCAGGTGGCAAACCAGTGTCTTCTCAGAGTTATTTTCAATGACAATATTGGCAGGGGTTTTTTGGTGTATATGATGATTCCAGCTGTCACCGCATAGGAGTTTCGCATTGTGAAAGAGAACATTTGAGTAAACAAAAACCTTGGTTTTTTTCAGTTTGACATTGTCTGTGCAATCCTGTACATGTAGGGATTAAAACTGAGAGTTAGTTACATTAAGAAAATAGCAAAAAGAAAAATCTTCATTTAGGGTATCTGCAACAGTCATACCAGGTGGCCCTCTCTCAAACTTGAAGGGTGGACTCTCCCAGAACCAAGGCAATCTGTACTCTGGCTTTCTTTGTGTGAGAGAATAGCAGACAGGCTTAAAACCTGCTTTGATAATTAATTTTTTCTGTATCTGTTCCTGAATCTTACCTCTAAATGACCTGAGATGGTATTCATTTTTCCGAAGCCTGTGGCCTGGGACATGGATACTCCCCTAAGTATCTCTAATCAGAAATGTTTGTAATTGATATCTGTTTGTGTACATTTGGTTATTGAGAAAGTAGAACAGAGAAACATCTAATAAATTATTTTGATTAAATCCTGGAGACTGTGTTCTAAATGGAAAATCAAACATTTTGCAGAAAGGTCTTTGATATCTACCAAATCACCAATGATGTAAGTAGGATTTTCTACCTAATATTGTTATGGGTATGTAGTTTTTACTCTTTGAAGGTTCTTTAAATACATCTCAACAGGAATGCTAACAGCTGTGGATTCAGGAATAATGAATGCAGTTAGTATTCAGGAGATCCAACTGAATTTGGAAGCTTTCCTTCCAATTTACTGTAATTATGTCACTGGAAGAGGTGCTGTTAAACATGTTAAGGGTCAATGAGAGAGAATTTAATTATATCATGCTGACAGTTCTTTTGCTTTCCATGCATAAAGTATTAAGTGTTAAAACCCTTGGACTGATTAGTAGAAAAACGAAGATTAATGTCTTATACTGTAAAGAGAAGGAAATCTGCCCACTGTTAGCAAAAAATGAACCCTGATAAACTAGACAGCTATAATCCTTTTATGGGAAGGACTAGGATAACAGAATATGACATTTGGCTTTGTTAATGAAAAAAACCTTATGAAATAAAACAAAACTCAGATGTTTGATCACTTCAGGGTGATATCATGTAGGCACTCGCTGCCTCCACATATCCTCACTGTACACTTTCCATGCACAGTTCACTGTGGAGGGGGATGACTGGAAACAGCTGCCTTGCCTCAGATATTCCAGATAGCAGCTTGTCATAACAATCTACTGGTGAGCAGGGAACTTGTTGTGACTAAGTAATTTTTAGTGGATGTTTCATCAATTTGTGTAATTTTCAAAGCTCTGCTTCCTTCAGGATTTTCTATGAGTCATGGGCAAGAGTTATGAAAGACAGCTAATGTTAATATTATTTGCCATTATGGATTATTGTTACTCTGCCCCTTACACACAATTTTACAGTCTGTATATGTGTGTTTATCAGTTTTGTACTGTGTTCAATGCAGATGAGTTTACTTTGTGACCAGGCCTCTTGGATGTGAGTCATGCAAAGAATTAATAAAAATGTCATCCACCCAGAAATCTCAGTGTCCTGGATATTACAAATGGCAGTCATAAGGGAAAACTGATGTGCAAAATGAAATTGCTTGCTAAGGGTCACTTAAATGGTCAAATTCAGCCTGCTATCCAAGACTCCAGACCTCCAAAGCCTGTTTTTTCTCTTACTGATCCTTTGGTAACACCAATGATGCAGGAGGATAGCAGAAAAATAGGCACCATGTAGCTTGTGTTCATGTCTATGTTAAAATGAAAAACAAGAAATACAGTGGGGTTGAAAAACCAAAGACTTCAGGACAGCTGAGATAACTCTTCTAAGATAGCCTTCTAAGAAGGCGGTCTGCAGTGCAATATTTCACTATTTCAGATTTTTTGGAAGTGAAGACAAATTCATTGCACTTACAGGCTGTCTGAAAACATAAACCAAAAGATTGGGGTGAACACACACTGGCTTTTTTTCTCACTCACAGAAAAACAAACACAAACTTGTAGTGTTTCCAAACTTTCTTTGACTATGCATTTGAGTATGAAGTGTTATTGAGAACAACAATGTCTGAGTTTAATGGAAACATTATTGGGTTTTTTTCAACAACTGTGAAGTTACACAGCTTCATAATCCTGAATGTTTTTTAGTATCCACCTGCCATTGTTTGTTGGATATACTGATTCATAAGTATTTCATCAACTCCCCACGGCTTTGTACTTACAATAATTTATGCAAGCCACATGATGAAAATGTTTATCATTTGGATGAAATAATGAAAATGACCTTATTTGATTTCCTCATGTATTGCTGCCAAAGTCTGTAACAATAATGAAGATAAATACAAACTGAGTATATTTTAGCCAAGATTTTGTAATGAAAAAGCATCAAAGTCAATATATTCAACTGTTTAATTGCATTGTAGGGACTCTGAGATAGAGCAGCTGGTTGGAAACAGAAATAGTTCAATTTCCCTCCTTTGGGTGTGTGTTTATACAGTGAAATATTTTTGGTTTGTACATTAAAATTGTTCAAGAGTATAAAGACACCCCCCAGAGTCCATATATGAGGATGTAAAACTGTAGCATAGTATAAAACAGAGCCACAGAGATATTTTTTCAAAAATAAAAATCTCTAGTTCTGAAAACAGAATACCCTTCAAAAATACCAAATTGCAACAATAGCTGTAGCCATTTCCATGTTTACCTCCTAAAAAGCACTATTCAGTCATGCAAACCAATATGTCCATTAATATATCCATACAAACCTCTGCTCTTTTCTGGTATTTGTGTGTCAGACACTTAAACCTGTTTTAGCTGCTCCATTTGAGACTGTCTGCAGAGGAAGAAAACAGGAGCTGCAGGAAGCAACCCACCAGTGACCTATTGGGTTTCACTGAAACTGCTGTGTGGGATTAAGTGCAGAGATTGCAAATAAAAGGAGAATGGAAAAATCTATGCATCTTTGTGTCCTGAGGCAATGTCTGACAGTTAATTCAAGCCTTCTTAGTCCCATATATACAGTGTCATATCAGCTGAGAACCAGGGTTTTGCAGCTGAGTTGGAGCTCCAGGATTGCCTGGCTGCTGAGAGGACGTGAGAATTGCTGGTGTTCCCAGCTGACTTGATAACAGCAGCCCTGGTGCCTTCTGCTATTGCCTTGGTTTCACAATAAATACGTAGTTGGTGGGTGGCTGTTTCCAGTCAGTGGTGTCGACAAAAGCTGTGTTTAGCAATAGTCATGGAGCTGTAAAAATAACCATGCCAGACTTTCCCAACAGCTCTCTTTCCCTTACACTGAAAGGCAAAATATATTGCTTGCACTTCCCACGTCCTGGACATAATTTTAGGGACTTTCTTTTTTAATCTCACACATCTTAATTTCCTTTCATCCCCTTTCCACCTAGAAAATACTAGATGCATAGGAAAAGTTTTAGGCAAAGCTATGGGTGATGGCAAGTCTGGAAATAAATATCAGAATCCTGTAAGGTGCTCTTAGCCCTTTATCAGTGCAAAGACGGCCTTATATCCCTTGTTTGGTTTATCCATCTTTGTGAATATCAGCTCAGCTACAGGTTCCAGTAGCTTGTAACATATGCTAAAACGATTTTTCTTCTGATCGTAGCAGAGATGGCATGAAGCCTCAGATTGTGGAGTCTGGATCTGTTGTGATTGGACCCATTTTCAGATCTAAGAATGCTAGGTGTAGAGAGAAAAGATTTACTTGATCGGTCTGCACATCTCTGCCAGGCAGGCGTGTTCCCCACAGCACATTTTCTAGTGCTAAGTCTAATTTTAAATGTGGTTTCCTCCACTTCCTTGCACTAGCCTTTCATACTGAGTTGATCTCATTGTCTGGCAGCTTTTCCATATGTTCAAGTATTCGCCTTCTCAGTTCTATCCTTTTACTCCTACTAAACTCCCTCATACCCTGTTTAATAACTTCTCCTCTTACTACCTCCAACTATATGCAGATGATTATGTTTCCCTGTAGTCAGAACTTAATCAGTTTGCACATGCTGAACACATTAGGAACTTCCAGGGTTTTGTGTGTAGAATGGCTGGCCGCATGTCACCAGGATTTTCTGAAAGAGGCCAGTCCCTCACACGTGCCAGTGACCCGGGAGCATCACTCCTGGGATCTGCTGAAGGTTTCTCCAGTGGGAGAGTGGCCAGAGGACATCTGTCCAGGTAGGAAGGGAAGCAGGGGGAAAGACAAAGAGAACAAGAAAGAGAGGCTTCATTCCCTTCTAGCACCTAGAGGAGAGCTGGGCGTGAGTGGCAGGAAAGGAATTTTATTACTTACTTCCTCCATCTCTCCCTGCTTCCTCGTGCCTAATCTTTATTTACCATTGCCCCTATATTTCAGTCTTCTGACACCTCTAAGATGTGTGTGTTCATCTTCAGTTGTGGCAAGGGCCCTGGACAAGCGCAGGGTGACCCAGTGGACAGTCCTGTGGGACCAAGAGGTGTTTCCTCCCAGCTGTAGAGGAGAAACAGGCAATAGGGAAGGAAACAGTGAGAGGGAAGAGGATGTTTGGATAAGGTCACTGCTAATCCACTAAATAAAAACAATAAGGACCCCTCATGTTAAATTTAGATGGATCTAGACAATGCTTTACTGTATTATTTGTCTGGAGAGATTAGGATAGCAGATCTTATTCATCCCATTGCATACAGATTTCCACACCCAACTTGCACCTCCTTACCATGAAAGAACTTACATCAGCATCATGTGCTCCTGAGATGTACAAAATTCTCCTTCAGCTGCCACCTTATCTCACAGACATGTAATTTCTATTGCCAGAACAGCATAGGTACATTTAGTCCATCACTGTCCTGGCAGACACCAGTGTGTTTCTGCTAATATTGTCCAAGGGACTGATTTTACAGATATGTTCTGAGTATCTGGAGTAAATACAACTGTGCCCAAAATAGTGGGTTCTGGCTTTCCTGGTATTTCTGTAGAGAGAAAATTCATGCAGTTTGTGCAGGATCCATTCAGTTTCTTCTCTTCTTGTCAAATGTGAACAAACATTATCTCCTCTCCAGTGGATGTACCACTGAGGAAAGTCCTTTCCTGCTCACAAATGTGTGCTATTTACACTTGGTATAAAATTCTTTAATATTCATAAAAATGGGGAATGGAGCTGAGCTTATGTGCTTCTATGGAAGAAAGGTGGTCCACAAGGATATCCTTCTTTATAACTTTCAATGTAAATGCTGAACAGCTAAACCATTAGATAGCAGAGATGATAATAGTTTCATTTTGTGTAAAAAGGTGTTATTTCAAGCAGCTAAATAAAGAAAAATAAAAGAGGGTAGGGATCCCAGAGACAGCTGGTACAGGTGCTTCCAACGACATGGGACAGGTGCTTAGTGTTAGCATTGATTACTGGGTAGCTAAATTAGCTCACTACAGGGCTGTTTGGATCTCCTGCTTAGGTGTCTGTGCTTTTCATAGGAGTGGTGTTTGCTGTGGGTATGGCTTGGGCTTTGCAACCTGGTACAAACAAAAAATCAATCACTACTCTCCTGCCTCCCAGCTGAGTCTCCTAATCAGTGTGCTAGAGATTCCCACCTTCACTGCATCTCTCTGCTTCCTCTCAGAGTGAGCTTGAAGTGACTTCTAAGCACAGCTTCACCGGGGTATTTGAGGCATGTGCCCACCCCAACTTCTTTGGCTCTTTGGGTCTGAATCCCTCCAAGTGGAAGGAAACTTTCAGTGCTCCAGCACCAAGCGAAACTCTGTACAGGGGTGTGCCCAAGAGAAGTGGTCTTTCTTTATATTTTCCGTGGATCATTCTTAATGAAAAACTGTGCCAGGACTCACGTTTAACAGAGGCTTCTGGTTTTAAAGGAGGTCTTCTTTATCAAAAAAGGCACTTAAACACCGGAAAGCAGGACTGAAAATACCATCCTACTTAACATTTTCATGTAACTACTTTCTTACTCACAGGGTTGGATTTTTAAAATAATCATATTTGAACCTACCTTTTTCCCTTGCACAATGGAAGGAGGCATCAGTTCTTTGCTCCCCATTCCACTAGGAAGCAAAGCACCAAAGTCTGTCTGATCTACCCACAGCTATTAAGCATATCCACCTCTGCTGGTTTGCCCCAGAGAAACCAGTGTGTTGGGGTTTTTTAATATGAATAAAATCTAAATTAATATCAGGCAACAAGGTGTCCATGAACTAACAGTGAGCCCTTGTGGCCAAGAAGGCCAATGGAATCCTGGAGTGCATCAGGAAGAGCATTCACAGCAGGTCAAGGGAGGTGATCCTGCCCCTCTACTCAGCCCTGGTGAGGCCACATCTGGAGTGCTTTGTACAGTTCTGGGCTCCTGAGGACAAGAGAGACATGGAGCTCCTGGAATAGGTCCAGCAGAGGGCAACAAAGATGGTGAGGAGAATCTCATAGGAGCATCTAATCGGAGGAAAGGCTGAGGGAGCTGTTATTGTTCAGCCTTGAGAAGGGAAAACTGTGAGGGGGCCTGATCAATGTCTGTCAGTATCTGAAGGAAGGGTGTCAGAGGATGGAGCCAGGCTCTGCTCAGTGGTGCCAAGGACAAGAGGCAATAGGCAGAAACTGAAGCACAGGAAGGTCCACCTGAACATGAGGAAGGACTTCTTTCTTATGTTGGAAAGAAGTGGGTGACCACACACTGGAACAGGTTTCCCAGAGAGGTTGTGGAGTCTCCCTCACTGGAGATATTCAAAAACCATCTCAACACAATTCTGTGCAATGTGCTCTGGGATGACCCTGCTTGAGCAAGGAGCTTGGACCAGATGACCCCCTGTGGTCCCTTCCAACCTTAGCCCTTCTATGATCCTGTGTGTGTAATATAAATAATCTCTATCCCCATTTTTCCTTTCCTAAAATACATGTGTCAGAACAGTAAAGGAGTTGAGGCAAATTACACCTTTTCTAAAAATATATGGATATTAAAAATACACAGATGTTTGTTTTATAGCTCACAAATTTAACTGGCCAGTTGCCTTGTGTTTTATATCATAGTATCTACTGGGTAAGGGCCATGCCCTTTCTTTGGTTTCCAGCACACTGGAAGGTTGTAGTTTATTTTTAGGTAGTAATTCTAGTAAATGGATAAATTAGGAAACATAATCAAGAAATAGGTGAAAAGAGCTACCAAGATGTCTGTGTTAAAAACACTTCCATTCATGACATCTTCTCAGAGCTCATTGTTTTTCTAGCATAACATTGAGCAAAATGAAAATAATTTATAACTGATTGCATTGTCTTGAAGCCCAGAATGTGACTTAGAAAAACTATTTGGGATCACAATGAAAATGGCTCATTACAGAAGAAGCTGAAGCAACACCAGATTTAATCCATCATCTATTTGTCTGCCAGTAAAATTGTGCCTTGCATGAATTTACTACTCTGCCTTTCCAATTCTGCAAGTTAATACATACGGAAAGTTTCTTTTAAAAGAATATAGAAATATTGTGCTGGCATTAATCAGAGAGATTTTGTCCTATCGGAAAAAATAATAACCATCACCATTTCAGGGGTGCTATACTCAAAAGCCTTACAATAGGATTGAAATGCTCTGAGGGTGGAGGAAATGTCTGGAAGTTGTTCAATGCAGCCTGGACTTCTTTTTTTTTTTCATTTGAAATGAAAGCTGAGCTGTTCAGTCATGAATGAGAACAATAGTGGCTTTTAAAGGAATGCAGTTGGGAGGTTGGCTTTTATTGGCAGTTTGTGCAAGGTCTGTGCTTCCAGAGTGCTGTCAGATACAAATCTGGAGTGACTGAGGAGCTGGACCCACTCTTTCGTGTTGCATAAACTCAGACTTGGTCTTGTGGTGCACAGACCATGATAGTGGCACCAGCCCAGCAATAATCAAAGACAGACAGGAAAGAGAAGAGTCTCCTCTGGAAAGGGCACTGTAAAAATTGAATTATAAACCAGAATGTGCAGATTCCGCTTGGCTGGGTGGAAAAGCCCACTGTTTCTCTGTTGTTGCAGTAAGGTTTTAATTAAAGGTAGGTTCTGGTTATAAGTGTTACAGCAACTGCATCTGGATAGTACTTAGGTAAATGACTAAAAGTAGGGCTTTCCCAAGATTTCAGAGGGAAAGTTTTTTATAGGATTTTATCTTGACAGATTTGAAGCTTCTGTGAAAACAAGATGCAAAAAGAAATATTCAGCAATTCATTGACTGCTGCTGACGAAAAAATAAGGTTAAATCTGTTCAATCATTTAATGTCTCTTGTAAAGGAAAGTCAGAAATGTGCATGATGGAACAAATAGTTCCCAGAATAGGGAATCAAAAAGCATTGGGCAGGTCAAAGCACATTCAGATGCGCTGCAGTAATATCCTGACGAAGGAAGCCTGGCAGGCAGAATTGTTATAATTTTATTATTATTTATATTACCATCGCCCCCAAGGAGACCCCATTGTGCTACAGTTCCTCAGGCCTGTCCCAGAGCTTTTGACCTGCTCTTCACCAACCTCTTTTCAAAATCATGTTCTGCAAGAAGTATGCTGCAAAAAATATTAAATACAAATTAGACATATTGTTACCAGACTCTTCCATGTCATTTGTTTTTTAAATAGAAATTACCACTATGATGAATGTATAGTGAAAGGTATAAAAGTCAATATTGGCAACTTAAAACTATTCAAAATGGATTGTTTTTAAATAGAGGGAATGTTTAGGTGATCTGAGTACATTGCAAGGTATCAAGAATTTCCCTTCTCATCTTGATATTTTTTTCTGGGACTTAAACTCCATATTCAGTAAACTGTTCTTTCCGAGAAACCATGTTCTCCCTAAGCATCCTTTGATGTTATAGGGTTTTTCACCCAGTCGATACAGAAGTGGTATTTATGAGGACATATTCCAGACATACTGCCACATTTCCACCACGTGTGTGTACTGAACTATCTTTCTCTTCTAACATGACAGCTTTATCTCAGAACAAGTTTCTGAAACTCCCTCTTACCTTGTAAATTCCTTAGACAGAGTTGTATGATGTTGTGTTTTATGTAAAGAACCAGATATATATCACAGGATTTTAAAATTTCTTTTATCCTATTGGGTTGAACACATTAAATAACTTGAAGAAATCCAAAGCAACCTGTCCTTTATCATAATATTTCTGGAATTTCAGCATATGCAGGAGTATACTTGTCAGAGATGAAAAAAATCTGTGTTTATGCTACATTTGGTAAACAGAATAGCCTACGAAATCAATTTCTTGGTTCTTAAATTGGAAAGTTCAATAAAATTAAATCCTTTTATTAGTAATGTTTGTGTTCCTTGCAGTACAGCTATAAATTCTGGCTAGACCCTACTCTGCTAAGTTTCATATAAAGGTAGTCTCACTCTAGAAAGTCCACAGTCTACACTAGTGCACAGATAAGAAAGTCACATAAAGGGAGCACATAAATATGGAAACACCAGTGGAGAAAACAAACAGAATACACAGTTTACACATAATACACAGAATGCACAGAATTCCGAATTCTCCATAAGCATTAGCTTTAAATCCTTTCTTGTCATTATCTGTTATTGATAGAACCAATTACAGGTTAAAAGAAACTAATTTAATTTTGACATCATTACAGTTTGATTCCTGATGTTTGATTCCTTCAGAAAAAAAGATGCTGGCTGAATGGAGCCTGTAATGCACAAAGGCTCCAAAATTTTGATCAGGATTTCAGGAATGGGTTGAAAGGGTCACACACGTCACAATATGAGGATGTGTATCATTGCCTTCTCTAGATTCTCTGCATCTGTGGCCCAGTTGCCAAGTGGGATTATTTAACACATTCAGTCCTTAAGCTGTGTGAGAGAAGAAAGCAGCCCAGGTGCCCTCAGCTTCAAGGACAGAGAGGGAAGGGTTTCTTACCTAGGTACTTGCACAGGGTTCAGAAAAGCTGCCTCTGTCCCTGATGGGGAGACAAATTTCTATTTTCATCAAATATGTGACATTCCCTTCCCTTCCCTTCCCTTCCCTTCCCTTCCCTTCCCCTCCCTTCCCTTCCCTAGCCTTTAGTTTTTTTAAAAGAGATCTGTCCTTGATATATATCAGGTACCAGACCTAAATCAAAAGATCAAAAATAGTCAGAAAAATCAAAGAAGGAAAAAGTGTCCTAAAGAGTGACTGAAGTCTCCCAACCCCAGGATATATATTTTGTGAGAATTTTACTGGAGCAAGGCTATGATCTCTTGGCATTCTGCATAGGCTTGGTCCCCTGATTCTGGAGATCTCTTGGAGATGTTGATTTATCTTCCTATAGGAGTCAGGCTCTTGAGAAATTGTGCATATCTGTATCTTTCTCCAGAGTAGAACCAAGCTACCTCCCTATATCTGAGAACTGACAACTGTTCTTTCAATACACCAGTTAATAAATAAAACTTCCCTTTTTATTAAACAAACATTCTGACTCTTTATTGAGCACAGAAGCTGTAGACTTCTCAATAGTTTTGTTTGTTTTTACAGAAACAAAAGAGAAAATCTCCTTTCATTTGAAAAAATATAAATAAATTCAAACAACCTGAGTTGTAGTCTCTGCCACTAAAGTTAGGAATGTTATGTAATACATTAAAAATGAAAACCTTTATCCAACAGAGATGAATATTTTATATGAACATTAAAATAGGTGTGGTTTTACTACATTCCACTGCTTTAATAATACAATAGACCCCTAAGCATAATGGAGCAGGGTAAGTCAGCATGATGCCTGCTTTATATTGCTGAAATAACTCCCAAGAATAGTAATGAATGTGATCTCAGTGGATGCACTATAAATCATATTCTAATGGATTTTCCCCTTTGAATGGCCGGTTGGCAGATGAACATGGTACATAAAGGGGAAGGCTGGGGGAATGAAAGTGCAACAGAGTCTGTTGTCAGGATATTGTTGCTAGCAATAAGTTCTTGCCTGTTTTATATGAAGCCTTCCAGAACACAGTATTTTAGTAGAATGTACTGCTTCACCTTCTGATGTCCCTTCATTGAAACTTGGGAAATTGGAAAGAGAAGAAACAACGCCTCCAAAAGAATAACACAAGGAATGAGAACATTTACTGTCTTCAAAATCCAGCAATTTTCATACAGTTACTTCTGAGGATCAGTGCATTTGTTGATTTTCTGAGAGGGTTCCCTGGGTAGTTTCTATAATGGCTTCCACACACAATCTCTGAACTGTCAGTATGCAGTAATTATTTCTTATTTATGGAAAGGGACTCTTAATTTTCTAATTGTCTTAGTTGTCATATAAAAATTATTCTTTGTGAGTTGTTAAAAATATTTACACAAGGGTTGTTGATCTGCATTCCATGACCAAGTTCTCTGCTCTTGCAAATGTGCTGAACTTCACTGAAGACACTGAAGTGCTCCCAGTTAAACTCATTCCAACTGGGTTTGGTAGGGCTCAGCAGCACAAGTTCTTTTCTCTGCAAAGCTGTATTGCACTTTCAGATATTCTTACTACGTGTGTGGTTAGGGACCAACAGCACCTCTGCTGATACTGGATGTATAAAATTGTACTGATGTTCTTACTCTTTCGAGGAAACTGAAGGTTTTTATTCCAGGTTAAGAAAGTGCGGTTAGACAGACTTTATGATAGTTTTGCTATTTGGTACTGCCTTTTTTTAAAATTGTTTTTACTGAGAGTGATGTTCAATGAACATAATTCCTTGTTTTACAGACTGTTTCTTAGGATGTTTATGTGCTGACTTGCTTCAGTAGAAAGAAGTTTTTTCAATTCAGATTATTATTACAGGAGACAGAAGTGGTTGTCTGATTCTGAAAATTTTAAACTGAGGGTTTTCTTTTCTCATTGTTTTTAAAAGGATCAATATCTCAGAAAGTACGTGGGAGAAAAGATAAATGATATAGATGTTGGAGTTTTTGTGTAACTTATTGCTATGATTGGGGAAGTAGACAATAATAAAATGAGAACAGAGCTTACCGCTATTTTTTTCTACCAGGGCAAGACCACCATAGCAGTGTGAGAAAACAGGTATGATTCAGAGGCAGAACTTTGGAGAGAAAATAAATAGAAGGCTAAATTAAAGCATGCAAGTGATATCTCTGCGTTTCTTACTAATTCTTCACAGACATTATTTCAAAGCCCTAAAAGTCAAAGGAGAAGATAAGAGACAGAGAGATTGGTTGGCATTCATCCCAGGAACTGAGCTGCATATAATTGGATTTCATTAGTCTTCCTTTCCTAAAAATTGAGGATATAAAAACAAAAAGGCTGTTTTTTTCCTAGAACCTTTTGTTGTATGGTATAGCAATCTAAAATTTACCTGTTTTCATCTGTTTTGGCTAAAGCCATGTGAAGTGTTATGTATACATCAACTAAATTATTTAAGACACATTTAAAACTTTTAAGGACATATTTGATTAAAAATATATTTGGACACAAAAATTCTATTAAGAATGTGGAAGCAAACTTTCTTCATCTGTATATTTCTAAACTTTGGTTTCCAAACAACTTGGTTTTTCGTTTGTGTTAGTGTTTGAACAAATAAATATTTTATTGCCAAATCATAGTCTTAACCTTTTTTAATATGGCATCATCTTCTGACTGTTCTGTGGACTGTCTTTTGTGTCTTTTCCTGTATCCTGTCAATGCCTGACTATTGTACATTGTTTCTTGGCAAATACAGTCAGTGCAGTGAAAGTAGAGGATGAAAAGGTGTTTAAAAACACCCTGGAACTTCTGGAAAAACTGAAGGCAGCTGGTTTTATCTTAAACCAGACATTATATTTTTTCCTGGAAGACTTAGGCTCACTGATGTACTATCTCTCTGGAAAAGATATCACCATTGTTCTTTCTTTTTACAGTTCTGAATATTTTAACGTTAAATGGTTCACTAGATATGGAGAAATGGCAACATCCATTTAGGCAGTTGCTGTAAGTTTTGCCAAGTGGGTTGAGCCTTAAAACTATGGGACCCCTATCTGTACACACAGCTCATATAAGAAAATCATGTGCTCACATCAAACTCTCTTTTGAAAATATAGAGAGTTCTCACAGATCATTTTTCTTAGTGAGCCTGGCCTGTTTCAACAATTCTTTGTGTGAGTCTGCACTTCCAGGGAACTGTCTGGGAAGTAAGATAAGGATAGTAAGACATAAACTGACTGCCCTGTTGCAGCAGCAGTGGTGTGGCCAAAGTCTTATTAGATGCACCACATGTTTCTAGTAAATTTCCTCCACACATTCTAAATGACAAAGATAATAGTTCTCTGTCACTAGCTTTCATGTTTCTTTCAGAATTTTGTAATTAGTTTTCCCACTCTTTTCCTTTTTTTTTTTCCCTACAAAATCTTACTTCTAATAAATTGTGGTGAGGACACTTTTAATTTATATTAAAAAGCAAAATATAGAAATGGAACAGGTTTTTAAAGCCTATATTCACATGACGGACTCTAGAGATGTGAAAAGGTGATCTAAAAGTGGAAGACATTTTATTAAAGTGATATTGTTGTCTTTTTACCGGCTTAGATTTGAGGTTAAGATTCTTGGTTTCTCCAGTAGCAAACAAAGACAACACTAACATCTAAAACACAGCAAGGAGCTGAATGACTTAGACAGCTTTGCATTTAAAGAGGAACGTCTGGCAAGACTTCCATATGGATTTGACATCTAGTTGAAAAAAAGGATAAACCAAAAAAAAAAAAAAATCAGAAAAAAAGCCCTACTTCCAGAAATCTGGGTCTGTACTTACATTTGCAACTCAGGCCCATTTCTAAGATAAGGTGATGGCGTGAACTGAATTCAAGAAAAAAATAGAAGATGATTTGTTTTTAGGACTGTAAGTGTGTTTCAGGTTTTACTTTGGGAGGGAAAAAGGAGGTAAAATTAGAGAATTATAAGTGGTTTTTTTTTTCCCTGTGACAAACTATAGAGACAACCTTTTTATTTCTTTATCTAAAAAAACAAAAAGGAAAAAATGTCTCAGAGCAGAGATTTTTTTCAGGCAAAAGCTGTCCCTTTACTACATTTCTGAGTAGAAACTGCAGAGGCATAAACAGGAGGAATAGAGAAACTCAGAAACTCTTCCATATCTTGCTAAATAAAGAAATAGAAGAATAGAAAAAGAGAACGTTAGAAGCCAGGAGCCACACTGTGTTTTCCAGTACTCTGTCAGTCTCAGGACCACGCCCAAACCTGCTGAATTGTTCAGTAAACACCCTTTGCACTGCTGCTTGTCCCAGAACCCCATCTGTACCCAACTGTGTTACCTTCACAGCTCAAACGGTATCCACTGTGAATGCCAGGCAATTACAGTAAACCTCTAATGAGCAGCGAGAATTTACAGTCTCTTCCTTCTGTTTTAGTGATGTGTTGGCTTACTGATTTATTTTCCAATCCAGTTTCAGGTTAAGGTTCAGTGTCTGGACTGAGGGATGTTGCAGCAGCAGTTGTTCATTATGCTTTCTTTCTCATTCCTCCCTTTTATTTGTGTTCAGCCCTTGTTCCTTCCTCTCCCTGATGAAGCTCTAAGCGCAGGGTTAATTGTTTCAAAGAGACAAATAGATTACTCAACTCAATTAAAACACACATTCACACACACATACACACAAGCCTTGCTTTATTTATGAACTTTTCTGGTTGTTGTTTTTACTTTCTATTTCAGGAGCCTTAGGTTACTTTTGCCTCAGACTCTGCAAGAGAATTAAAATGGATGGGTTTATTATTTTTTATTCAGTGTCTTTCCGGAACAAAGTAAAGTGCATTTGATTCTTACAAACCTCAATTTTCTCAAAAGCCTGCTACGCGATGATGCTTTGGAACAGGGGGACCCAGCAGAGGTCTGCCCTGCTGGCAGAGGTATGACAGCTCAGTATTTTGTAAGATGATCTTTTGCACAAAATCTCGAGCTGTTCCAGCTGGCTTTTTCGGCTGTGTCCATGTGGGAAGGGGAAGGGTGGCTCTGAGAGCAGCCCTTTCCAAGCCTTGTGTGTGCTACTGTCGAGCACTTGGCCACACCTGCATCTCAGTTTCCCTGCTAGGTTTTTGTCTGCTAATGATTATTTCAGATCACACCCATGGCCCTGCACATCACATGAGTAACGTATTGAGGTTTTGGAGCACTGGAGTAGGTCCTGAGAGATGCTAAGCAGTTAAGATATAAGATAAGGGTAAAGCAGGAGCAGCTGGAGGAAGCAGACTGATCTCAGTACCACCCAGAGCTCTCTCCAACACTGCCTATTATTCTTTTCTGATACATCTGGCTGCATGACTGCATGCTAAATTTATTGGAGACTGGCTTCTGCAAGAAGGACAAAGCATATTTTTATGGCAGTCTGTCGGTTCAATGGTGATCTTGATATCCAGGGGTTAAATTTAACAAAAAATCTGTAAGCAGACCCTAGAATTCCAGTTCCCTACAGATAGGGTATCTGTCAGGAAAAGTCAGAGTCACGCATTGCACAAGCTCAGGATTTAGGTTAGATTAGGCCTAGGAGCTGCTGGGGTGAGATTTAACCTAGAGGAAAGCTTAGAAAGCAGTGTCACTTCTTCAGAACCGGCTCCTGTTATCAAACATCTTCTGTGTTGTTGTAGGACCATCTGACATATTTGGCATATTACACCTTACCAGACTGTGCAATAAAAAATTGACTTAACAGGAATTATGAAATTACCTTTGGGAGAAATAAATGCTAAATAGATACATTTTTGATAATAAATATTTCATAAATATTTTCTGGTGTTTTTAAGAAGAAAAAAGTGCTCTTCATTGTTCTCCCTTTTGATCCTCCCACAGAGTGACAGAAAGAAATCATTATTACTCTGTGGAGGTGTTGTATAGCAGCAGTTGTGGCATATCAATGTACAAGGCTCATAAAATCATTTGCAGCTTTCAGACTCTAATATCTCAGGAGAGGTTTTGTTTTCATTTTTGGTTTTTAAGAAACTGTACACTGCTAAGAGCTGAGGGAGAGAAGGAGAAACGACCCCTAAAGGCCAGAAACTTTTTTTGAGAAGAAATTAACATATTTTTTCTGTTTTCTTAATACTAACACTCAAAATAGAGTATGTAAATGAAGCATACAGTTGCTTTGGTTGCATAATAATGAACACATTTTAACAGGGTAGAAACATAGATATATTTTGAGCAGTCAAGCCATGTAGTAAAACAGATGTGGTTTTTTTTTTCTTTCAGCATATGTGAACCCCAAACTGTGCATTTTTTATAGCAGAGGAAGATGTTGATTTACTATAATTTTTATACACATATAAAAATTATATATAACTACATTTACATGCATATGTATATGCCTGTCTAAAAATGTAGCATAAGTCCCTTCTGCCTAAATTGGATTTTACTGAACTTAAATTAAATAATGATGAATTGGAGTTTCTCCTTATGGTAAATTTTGAAATTCCAGTTTCATTCTAAGGATGCTGCATTTATATTTTCATCAACACAATCCTACCAGGTCAACTCCAGTAATTCTGCAAAAGCATTTTCCATAAAATGTCGTTTTTGAGGGCTGACTGTTTATGAAGTGAGAGATCTTTAGCTGAGAAGCATGGCAAGGCTCAAGAACTGTTTGCCATTGATGTTGCTTGTCTGTGGCAGCAGCTAACGTGATCCTGGCCAGCACAGGGTTTTCAGAAGCTGGTGATGTGTAACAGTAGTCCATGCTAATTATTACTTCAGTAATTATGAAGGTGATATGCCCAGCAGAGAACAGGCTACGTGGAATTTTCCTTGCAGTCCGACTTGTGGGGAGTGACAAAGCAATAGCTACTAGAGAATCCCTTCAGAGATATTTCAAATAAGCATGGTGGACTGACGTTCATTTGATTCCATATTAATGCCCACCTGGAATAGTCACTGCCCCACTCAGCAGGAAGTTCACTGTGATCCCATCATGATTCAATGGTGTCTGACACCTTCTGCTTGTTCATTTTAAGTCACAGTACCATAAGGTGGAAAGCAGGGAAGAAAACAGGCTTTGTGCTTTTATTTACTAATAGTGTTATAGAAAACTTAATAGCATTTTCACAACCCAAAATTTCTCCTGTAAAATAGATATAAGACATCACAACTTTACTGTGCCTATGTGTTTAAGTTATATTTATCTTTCCCCCCACCTGGGTTTTAAACAATTGTATTTGTATTTTTAAGATGTTGGAAAAGCAATAGTAGGAAATGGCAGGTTGTGGAAGTTACAAAGCCTGGTCATGCATTTGTCCTCAGAAACTGGGTAAATTGGTGAAGACCCAAAGCTTTTTGATAAATACTTTCTAAATTTTATATTTTTAAACATAACAAGAGTGGAAACTAGATTTGCATAGAAGTCTTCAGTGTTTCAGGACTAATGTGCCTGTGTTAGTGGACACTTAAATCTGTACATTTGCAAGTACAAAATTCATGTTTAAGCAGACACACCCAGACACTTCAGACCAAGATATTTTTTCTGAGCAAGCTTACTAAAAATGATTGAATTTCCATTCAAGGATGCCAGAAACATTTTCCACATTTCCTAAATAGTGTAAGAGACCAAATTTGAGTTATATGGTTCAGCATGCACTAGAAACCTATTTTACCAGTAAGTTTCTGAATCTGAGCTTTTCCTGACTGTCAATTTCAGTCTTTTTTTTTTGGAAGATACAAAGTTGTAATGCAATAAGTGGTGTCAATTTCATTCAAGGTATGTCCAAAATCTGCCATCTTGTGTTCTTAGAAAAGTTTGGATACCCTCTCTGGGACTGTTTCTGTAAATAATTCAGGGTAGCTACACCAGGGACTGTGACAATAGTTATTTTTTGAATTTTTTTCATAATTTACTGACTTTCCTCCTAATGTGGTACAGGGTGACACAATGTATATGCTCATTTATACAAGGGTGAGTGAGTATATGAATTAATCTCAAACATGTTTATATCCAGAAAAGGCATCTATTTCAGAATAACTGGAGAATTTCTCTGTTGGAACAGACAGTTGATGATCACTGCAGAGTGTTCAGGGCTTAGGAGTTTGAAAGTGAGTTTCCTTGGGAAGATGTATTTATAGACAAATTGATAGCCAGTATGGACATATGTTAGGGCTGATTCTAGGAGAATATTAGCTTACAAAGATAATTGATTGTATATATACACAAAAAAAATGTCAGGTAGGAAGAGTGTTCATCTTGTAAGTGATGTAACTGAGCAGATATAAACAGGCTTCTCAAGTTCTTAAAAAAAAAAATCCAGAAATGTTCACCCATTTCTGTAAGTGGGAGGTGGGAAAGGAGAGTGGGGGATGTCAGGAGGGATATGGCAGCATATGGCATCCTCTGCATGGGGCTCTGCAGGTGATCAAACCCTCCAAACAGCAGCAAACACAGCAGCAAACAAACACAGCAGCTGCCTGGCAGGACACGGCCGCGGCCGCCCCTGGGCTTCCAGAGACAAAGTCAGGGCACTCGTGTCTCAAAGCAAAAAGCTCCAACAGACATGAATCCACTGTGAGAGATTCAGCTCTCACACACCTCCCAGGGGCTAATTCTTGTCACCTTGGCAAGGGCTGACGAAGTTCCACGGTGCCACAAAGAAGTTGCCACTTGTTTTGTCTTTTGTTTCTAAAGGTAAAACTTCAGTTACTCAGCACTGGAGATCCCAGCTGAAGAATCCCAGTTAATCAAGGTCTCCAATCCCTTAAGAGGATCCAAATCTACAAGGGCCCTGATGAGTTAAAGTCTTGCTTTAGAGGTAATACAGACAAGTTTTTATATATTAAAAAGTCAGATCATCTGGTTTATTTATAGTGGGAAAATATGTGAATTGTTGACCTTCTTTGTAAAATTTTTAAATTTCCTGTCTTTCTGTATATAGGGATATAGCAAGGTCAAGCATTCTGAAGGAGAGCTATGTGGAAAAGGAAGGTAGCAGTACATAACAGAAGGGCCCTTTTTAAAAAGAAAAACTTGGAGGAGTGTTTGGCACAAAATGAATAGGAGAGGACTCCATACATAGAAGACCAAATTATTAGGATTGAGAGTAAAGAAAAGAAGGAAGAGAGAAAGCCCTGCCTGTCTCAGTATGAAGGACCCAAAAGGTTTAGAGTATGAATACAGATCTGGGATGTCTGTAGACCACAATGACATGAAAACTGGAAGGGAAATTCGTGAGGGTCAGCTTGCAATTTTCTGGGATTATTCTGTTTGTGTTCTAGGATTTATATACCACTGTCATTAGCAGCTGTCTCCTGGTAACACCAGATTTCAGAAATATAGGAGATAGCCAATTCCCAGTAGATCAGAGCTCAGTAAAAAGACAGCAGATGATTTCCCATGTAGCATGAACCAAGAGTGACATTCCATCAGTCCCTCTGCAGATGAGAGTTTCCCCGTAGACACGTCTCATTTCCCTGTTTATTGTTTCACAATTATTCCTAATATGTTAAATGCCATGGAAACGATTCTACCATGAAATTAAATTTTTAGTTATTTCCATGCTTCAACTCTGAAATTGAGGTAGTGGTTATTGAAACTAGCAAGATAACCAAAGATGATTTTACCTGCTAAATATTCAGTAAGAGCTTTTTTGAGAGATACTGCAGCATATACAAACCAATTTTAGATACAACCAATTACAAAACCACCAGTATTTTAGAAAAATTGCAAATTTTTTGAATATATTACATGCCTAATTATAAAGCACTGTAACAGTCAGTTCAGGACATATCACATTACTTTCAAAGCATTATTTGGTCTTCATCAGGCTGCAGGAAGCAATAAAGAATGCCTTTTAAAGCCTAGGAAGCATTTTCAAATTGTTATTTGAAAATAATACTGTTCACAAAAGGATCCATTTTGAACAAAAATGTTCCCATAGTTCTGCCAACTCAGTTTGTTTCACTGTTTTAGTGCCCAGCATTATAATGATCATACAGTTCAGTTATGTTGTTCATTATCTTCTTGGGGACCTCTCAAGAACTTTTAAACCAAAAAATACTTGCCAGTCATCATAAAACAAACAAACAAAACAGAAGAAGTCCTGTAATGCAGTCTGCAAAATCTTGTTGTTACAGATCTGCAATCTGTTTTTTTTTCTGAGGATCTCTGACACATGAAGGATTCAGCACCAGAGGATGAGAGGAAATGAAGGTGGCTTTTTGCAGAGGGACGTTAACTCTAGACCAGAGCACAACTTAAATCCTCATGGCTACTCCCCAGCAAGAGTTCACTGCTCACCCTCGTGTTGCAGAGGGCACTGTTCAGCCCTCTGCTTCTGCAGCAGAGACTCCACAGCCCGCCTATGACTGGCCCCAGTCTCTTCTTGTAGGTGTGATGCCTTATAGCTCCAAGAGGCATTCTATGATTTCTCTTGGTTCAGAGAGCAAAAAACTGTGAAGGACCTGTGTTGTAGACAGAGTGGTGCAGCCAATACTGTAGCATGATTGAAAGAGAGCATTCATCAGTTTATAGTGCTGAGAATTACAAGAATGAGAAAGATAGCTTTTGTTGCCTCTGCTGTTGAGACAAAAATCTCCATCTGAGGATATGTGCTGTCACATGTCCAGCAGTGCTTTTTCAGACAGAACAGTATAAAATACACTTGAGCTAGAAGAAGAGGTAAAGGAGAATGTTCTACGATTCAGTGTTCTCAAATTTCAAAAGAAAGAATAATCTACACTCGGAGAAAAGTGAACATCTTTATTTCATATTAATTACTTGGTTTTCTTTAGCTATATAAATATCAATTACTTTTTAGCCTACCTAGGTGTCATCTCCATGCAAGTAATAGGTTTGTGGCCATTTATTAACATTTTCATAGATTAGCTGCTCCTGTGGTGTTCAAATCCTCTTTGTTCACACACAATGAAAATTACTGAATAATGATCAAACTAATTGAACACTCACAGATTTTCAAGATGTTCATCTTATCCATAAGAAGCTCTCTCTAGCTGGCCAGATGAACCCTTCCCAAGAAGCACCCAGTCCCCTCTGTTCATGTCCATGGGTTCCCCAAGATTCTGGCTCCATTATAAAAGACTGTCCTTAAATGGGCCATGGTAAACGTTCCTTAGAAAAGTGAGTTTTTTTCCCAATTTTAGGGAAGCATTTCTATTCCAACAACACTAAAAATGCTAGTGGTGCTGTGATTTAGGCACTCTGAACTAGCTGTATTAGGGTGCTGATAGAACTTCAGAAATGCATGCCTCGTTGTGTCCTGACTCTGCAGTGGGCTGTAGGGGCTATGAGGGTCAGCATTGCTATGGTTTTTTCTGTCACCATTTCCATCATCCACGGTGAATTTCAGTAACTATCAGATTCATCAGAAAATACAAGGAATACTCCACCCTCCCACAGAAAATAGTCTGTGTTTTTAGTCACCCATGGGAGCTGAGAGGAAAGTCTAAATCCTTCAGGCCAAAGGAAACGTGGCCCGTGTTCTTCTACCCGCATCTTGGACTTCCCACGGTTACCAAGGGCTTTACTTTTGGTAAGACTGTCCAACTGCATTAAGTAGTAAAAGGAAGAAATAGTAAGCAAAGACCTTGTTCCCACTGCCTGGTGCATGAAGGTAATTTTGGCAAGTGTGCTTTGTGAAGAAAACTTTCCCTTCAGGGAAGCAAGGCAAAACCAAATCACAGTTATATGTCCTGACTCAATGTGTGATACTCTTGTACTTCTCAGCAGAACAGGACACAGGTGACTCTGGAGCTGCCTCAAACCAGAATTGTAAAGATCCTTAAAATGCATAATATTAAAGGATTTTAGGCTCCCCAAGATTTATGCACCTCTAGAATGAGATGAGAAGAAAACAAAAATTTTGAGGATTTATACCTTGGACTTGGAAGCACCAGCAATTTTTTTCTATGCAACTGTTCTCTGCATTGCAATAAGCTCAGATGAAGAAATATCAAAAAAACTATTTGCAGTGAAAATGTTTAGAGCTATAACTTTTTGGTACCAAACCTGATATTCTTATCTTCTTGCAAGGATGTTTAAAATAAGGAATTGGATTCAAGTCCATCTTCGTATGTATCTTAATACATATATATATATATATGTATGTATCTATATGTATATATAGATATGTATCTATATATACATATATTTATTTATGGCAGGTTTCCTTCCAGAACATTAACAACATCAGGCACTTACATAAAGTTGCAAATAAACAAAGCTAAGAAATATGTCATTTGCACTAACATTATATGTTTGAAATAAACCATCCCAACAAGTATGTTTTAAAATATGACAGCTGTCACATTTTGGTCTGAAGACAGGGGCCACTAGGGGCCACCATACACCTCAGAAAAATTGGATTTCTGTCCCAGGGGAAAATCTTAACACACATTCCAATTTTACTTAACTGACTTTACATTTCCCGTGAAATTTATTTGAAAAATTTGCAAAATTTTCAAAGAAATGCCTTTTAGAAAGGCAATTAGGTAATTAGGTTTTTCTTCCTATCTCATTCATTTCCCTTGGCATAGTTGTGCACATATGCATGACAAAAGACAGAAGACTGGGAAGCCCTAAGAGATGAACTAACTCCAGAAAGGTGCTTTCTCTGTGAATTACTTCTGGATAAAAGAAACTGTGTTCAGCATTAGTTTTCAAAGTTATGAAAACAGGAAATGCTTTGTGTTTTCCAATAGGTGCATTTTGAGAGAAGGTTGTATGATTTCAGCAAGGAATCATTCATGCCAGAGCTCTATTTGGAGTTACAGGACATTGCAAATACTTTCATTGGAGCTGGGTCTTCACTTGAAGTCGTTATAATTTTCAAGTAAAATGTCCTGTTCCATCAGTCTGTTAACTATTTAAATTAGACACAATTTCTGCAGGAATCACAGCAAAAATAACATCTAAAAAGTTATCTTTTTTCTTTGGCAGAGGCTGTATATACGTAATTTCCACCTCCACCCCTTCTCTTTACCCACACATTAATCCCAGTTGAATAGTAATTGACAATACAGAGCATCCTGTAAGTTTGAGTCATCTGTAAGTGTTAGAAACAGCAGAACCCTGAAATCCTGAGTTGAAAGAAATTGTTTTAACCAGTAGACCATTTAGAATGATTATATCTACCTATATGTATATATAAGCACAGTTGCATACTTGGGCAGATATTCAGTCCTTACGTATTGACACTATGATTCCATTGGATCCAGAAAAACTATCTGTATAAATTAAGATTTCTGATTACCTTCAAATTTCTTTATGGGTTTCATGTGAGAAATTTAAAGGCGTATTAGCAATTTCTAATATAAGCTACTAGAATTCAGACACCAGAAAAAATCTTTTTTCTTTTTCCTTTTCCTTGAGATATCCTGTATAGATTTTCCATTCTCAAAATTCTTACATCCGATTTATATCCATTAATATTTCCCAAGTAATTTCATGTGGCATTCACTGGAGTCATAATGAGACTCTTACTATAATGAGGTTGAATCTTGTATTTTTTAATTTCTTCTTATTTTTTTTCCTATTAAAAATAGTTATTTAACTGAAAACTACCTTTCTTTTGGTTATTTCTTGATCTCTGTGTTCAACCAACTGCTTTGCAGAACAGAACAGCTTTCAGTGCCTTTGCCTTTCTGGAGAATCCTGGAGACAAAGAAGAGTTTATTTAGGGGCTTATATGTGCTGTTAATGCTGTGATTCCTACTTGCAGTGCATATCAGTTTTCAACTGCTACTCCTTTGACAGTGTGAGATGGTCAAAGAGGGTAGTGAATTTTCCTTAATATTTATTGTGTTTCTCCTGATTAAAGAAAAAATTAATTCATTAAAGGAACAGCGATTCTAAACTTGTAGTGAAGCCTTTAGTCACTAAGGCTTTGTTAAGTCACTGCTGATCCCTACAATGCAGCATCCTCACATTCATGATCTGTGCTCTCACAGGTAAAATTCAAGGATCAAATATAATGAAAACAGACTGCCTCTAAGAAGATTGGGTGATTCATGAGAGGGATAGAGATCAAATATTGCTTCTACATGTTCTTCACTGTCTCAAAAGTCAGAACAGCAGTGTAAGATGATAGCCTAAGAGTAAGAAGAATTAAACTGTTGCCAAGTATATTACCCCAAGACAATTACAGACTGGTGAATTCTGGCATAAGATACTGTTCAAGACATAAATCATAAGGGGGGGTAGCAAAAGCATTTGTGATTTATTACAGAGTAAACACTGCTCTTCAGTGGGATAGTACATCTATCAGAAATGGTGTCCTGGAATTTCAAAGGATCCTCTGGATATTAAGCATCAAGTTATTGAAAGTGCTCAGCAGGATTTGAAGATTGTACTCCCCTAAGAGCCAAATGTTGCTTGCATATTGGAAAGAGTATATATGTGAGGGAATAGTTGTGGGAAAAGCAAATAACAGAAAGTTTACTCACTAACTTTTCCAATACCACCTTCTGTCTCTTGTTTTGTCTCAGCTTCCTGCAGCCTTTGTTTTTGAGACCTTTCCTCCAGATATCATTTTTCAGTGAATTTTTTTCCTTCACATGAATGTATAAACTCTGTTATTTAGCAGAACTTTTCTTTCTTTTTCTACAACCTGTTTACCAGAAACTGCTCAGCTCATTTACGTTCTCTTACATTTCCTTTTCCCAGACTGACCCTTTAATTTTTCTGTCTGCTTTTACCTTCTTCAGTTCGTCTGGACCACCATTATGTGTTTCTAGTAGTTTTTTTCTTTCTGATTCCAACAACTTGCACAGATTTGATATAAGAATCGGGTAATAATTTTTCATCTTTGCCCCCATTAAATAACTCCTCGGTGCAGAGTTTCACTGCACACCAACTTCCCCCATCCTCTCTCTGCCGTTCCCGAGGGGTGAGGTGACCCTCTGACCCACATGCAGCAAGCTGGAGCTCCCTTTTACACAATCCCAGCAAAACATTCCCCTTTAGTGTTTCCCAGAGGAAGTGAATGAGTTATAATAATGAAGGGAAGGGAGAAGCTGCCAGTTGTTTCCACCTCTGGATATTTTGGTTGGAAAGAGGGGGGTTACTGTATTTTTAGGAAATGATGCTGTGCTATTCTAAGATGTCAAAACAGAAGGAGGGTAAACAACATAATATTTTATTTCGATATTTACAGATATGGGAGACGATCTGTCTCATTAGTCCTCTGGACTCAGAAGCTGGTTATCAAAATCCACATTCTTTCAGGGATTTAAGTTTGTACTTTGGACTGGAAAAAACCACACACTGACCTTTCTGAAGTTCAGTCACCTGCTTCACTTGTGGCCACATCTCAGACATGTCTGTAGGGTCTCTGTATTTTTCCATTGATGAGCCCAGGGGCTCAAAAATCATCTGCTAGGGTTGTTTTTAGCCCATGTGAGTGGACACCAGCAGTGCTCACAGCAGGAGAAAGATGCAGAGCGAGGCTGTGTGTGACACAGGTGGGGGCTAACAAGATACCTTACTGTTAGATATAGTTTTACCTCTGCTCCATTCACATATTCTCTTAGCATCACTTCTCAATTTTAGATAGCGATGAGGCCCTGCAAAGTAACTGTTTTGTTTCACATTTTGTAGAGCAGATTAATCTGAGGTGTAGATCAGCTCCTTCCTCCCCTCTGGTGAGGTAAAAAGTTCAACATTTTTCTCCCATTTTCCATTCATCCCTGTGTAGATCAAAATTTGATTTATCAGTGAGGTACCATTGCAGCCAGCCTTGGGGCCAGGTTTATTCAATTGCTGTCAGAGCAGCATGTGTTACCCTCACCTCCCACGCAGAGAACGAGCACCGTGCGAGCCCCCGCTGCTGCAGGCAGCTGGGACCCGTCAGGTACCACTGCCATGTCCTAGCAGCCGGGAACAGCATCACTCCCGGGGGAAAAGGTACTCTGGTGTTATGTGATTCAGGAGGCCAACGTCGCTTTGGCTCTTCCTGCTTAAAAAAAAAAAAAAAAAAATTGGGACTCATTCAAATGTCTTGAGGTCTCTCAGAAAGAAGCTATGAGATGGACAAAGAAAAAGATTAAATATCCTAATGCAAAAAGCATGAAGGTAAGGCAGAGAGAGAAAGTAACAAAGTAAATTTCTTTTCTTTTCTTTTCTTTTCTTTTCTTTTCTTTTCTTTTCTTTTCTTTTCTTTTCTTTTCTTTTCTTTTCTTTTTTTTCTTTTCTTTTTTCTTTTATTTTTCCCTTCCCTTCCCTTTCCTTCCCTTCCCAAACCTTCCCCTTTTCCCTATCTCCTCATCTGCTGTTTTTTCCTGGATTTTAGACTCTTTCCTAGAAAAAGCCACCCTCAAATGTATGTGAGCAGCAGAGGTGATGGTGGTAGTGGCTGTGATGATTGCTTACAGCACCTGCTTTATGCTGATATGTGAGCTCATGACAGGAATTCTGCTGTTGAACACAATGTTCATAACGAGCTGTTAAGGTGGCACAATCTTGTTATCACCTGGGGAGTGAACTGTAATTCCTGTGCATTTAAGCTGGCAGACAGGATTAATTATGTCAATCTATGTATATTCATCAGTGCTGAAGGATTACATATATGTATATCAGACTGTTTATATCAGGTTAGTTTTAATACTACACCATGACATGAGACTTTCCTCCTCAATTAAGTTTGGTTGTTGAGCTAAACTGGTTAGAGATTAAATAAAAAGGTGTTCCAAATGTTGTTTTTGATCTAGAGATATTTTTTTCACTAATAAATTCCACACGCTATATGTTGTGCCTGTCAGTGCTTATTTTCCCTGGGTTATGGTACATTTTCTGTTAATGTACTGAACAGCACCAGTTATTAACATTATGCAGGGGGTGGGCAGTTGTATGATTTAAGGGCTGCTTACATGAATGCAAACTACTCAAATAGTACCATGGTCCCTCTTAAACAGTAGGGCAACAAGAAAATGCAGGTAGTACCTGGGGAAAGAACTAGACCCTGAGATTCTTCAGTCAGTCCATGTATAAAAATATCATGGGTGTGTATAACTGGCAAGGACTGCAGTAATCTTAGACTTGTTGCTCTGGTTCTGACCCTCCATGTGGTATGTTCTTCATAAAACTGTTCTGCCATTGTCAAGCTTCTTTGCACAGACAATGAACAAATTCACTGGACTATGCCCACTGTGTATGAAAACTCAGTCTCTAGGGACTACTTTTTGTTTGCCAGAACCTGATCTATTTCCAGGACATAAGAGGACTTTCCACAACTGGAAAACATCTAAATGTGGCTATGGAATAAATGGGGGGGGGAAGAAAAACCCAAACTTATAACTGTTAAAATTTCAATTATTAGGATTGAAAGCTGGGAGTAAATGTGCCTGGGATGTCAAAAAGCATTTCATAGAATATTGCATATCCAAAATCACCCATTCTTTTTTTACATTTAGCAGATTTGTGGCACATACAGGACAAGATCCCTTGGTATGCATAGCAATGCTTACCTCAACAGAAGAAACACTTCAGTAGATATCATGAGCCTTGTTTCACATTTTAAATTTTAAAGGTTATTGCTGTTTTCAGTTGCTGATATAACCTTGCTGACTTTCAAAAGTTCTGGGACAGTAGAAGTCACTGCTTAAAAAGAGCATTGGGAATATAAAGTGATATGAAAACAAAGGAATGTTGTATGAACTCCTGTTTTCAGGCTACACTTTGGATGCCTGAGCTCTTACTTTATTTGATTACTAAATGTCTCTAAGGGTGAACTCTTCCATATCAATACAACTTACTTCGTACTAATTTGCTATTTGGCTTCTGTAATTATTCGCATAACAACAATAATGCAAAGTCCTCATATCTTTAATTTTACTTTAGGAAAAGAATCATCATTCCAGTTTTACTTATGAATGAGCAAATGAAAGAAGTCTGAATGCCAAATCAGTTGCATAACTAAGCAAAATATTACCTTCATTGCGATTGTTCAACCCCACTTGCACTTTTAATATGACTGTGCCTTTATTTGAGGATTCAAATTCTTAACAGGACTTTTCTTTAGTCCCAGGTAATTAAATTTTAGGCACTGAAGGTTGAGACAGTAATGCAAGAAAAAACATGATCCACAGCCACCTAGCACAGAAGTCACCTGAAATCATTAAGCATCTTTCTTCCTGTCCTAAAAATCCCCTTATGGCTGTATTTCTGCTGCTGTTGTTACTCAGAACTGTCCCAGCCTGAGTACACAGGTTCCTACTTTCCCTCCATTCCACACTGGGATCACTGCCTGTGCAGTGCCTGGCAGTTCAAGCATGCAGAGAAGAAAGGGAAGCCTTGGGACCTGATCCCTGACTCCAGTACTATTTAATTTGCTTTTCTTCTGTTTCCAATTCATGTCTGTATTCTGTCCCTGTTCCCAGAACTATTCACACATATTTTTTATTGAATAGACATTGGAATAAAACAAAGAAATTTTTCCATTTTCTGATGTCTAAACTTATATCCCAGAAGTTAGGTCTTCTTTCCTGAAAGAACATGCATTTTTGATCAATTTAGATAAAGAGGGCACTGAATTCTGGCTTGCCCGCTTCTAAAAAAGTGCTCTCACCAAGGCCTTTTGAGGGTAAAGGGCATAATTTCCTATTGCTTTAACATCAGTATCTTAGGAAAGTTATCACTGACTTTTCCAGATAATGTTTTATAGGTATCTACACCTATAAAATATTTGTATCCTATTAGGCAGTATAGGCTCTTCCAGTCCCCAAGTCACACAAACATTGAAAAAGGATATGATTTTAGTCCCATCTTCAGCCCAGCATTTCTCAAGAGATGCAGGAAATCCTCTTCCCCCTTCTGTTTTGTGGAGTTCTGTGAAAATCATCGCTTATAAATCTTCAGGATTTAATTCTGGGTTGTCAGTTCAGAACGGTAAGAAACCAACTAAAAGGCAGTATCAGGCTGGACCTTAAGTCCAAATTACCTAGGAAAAAATTGGTCAGCCTGATCTGGTTAGGTAAAGAGACAGAGTAGCTTTCAGGTAAGAAGGAGCACAGAGAACTGAAGCTCTCCAACATTGCTTCAGACCCTTGAAAAAAGATAGTGGCAAGAAAGAAAATATGCAGATGAAGAGTTAGATTTGATTTCATGGAAAAGGGCCATAAAAAGTGGCTATTTGATCTTCACTTTTACCCCATCATTGTAGAAAAATAGGGTTTCAAAACATATGCAGATGTTGGATGGTAATTCTAATATTTCCCCCTTATCCCTCAGAAGAACCTGTAAATATGCTTGTCTGATCTGCTTATAAAGATAGCAATTAATTGAAGCAATATAACTTCCTTGCAAACTTTATTATTTTTATCTTTTCTTATTTCTAGGAATTTCTTCCTAGCAGTGAACTGGAATCTCTTTGTAGCTGAAATTCCTGTCGTCTTGCTTTTCTTCATGAATCCAGAACACAGATTTTTTCATTGCTTCTTGACAGAGTAACATGAAACACTTTTTACTTTCCTGGGGACTGGTATGACATCTTTCCTCAGTTTTCTGTTCTTTAGTCAAAACAAGACTTGCTCTAAAACAGATTTTTTAACTCCCAGATTAGTCTATTTTTTTTCCTCATGTGCTCTATCTAAAACTGGAGACATTATTCTAGCTAAGGCTGTAACAACGATGAACTGATGAACTACTTGTAAATTTTTTTAATATATCTCAATATGCTCTATGCCTCTCCCACAACAGCATGATACAGTTGAGTCATGTCAGCTTCATATTTATGTCAAAGTTCTTTCACAAAGAAAGACTAAATTTGTTTTACAGTGTCTCTGCTGTTGATTATTCCTTCATGAGTGTAAAGTC
Organism: Daphoenositta chrysoptera; assembly: GCA_013397915.1. Lineage (NCBI taxonomy): Eukaryota > Metazoa > Chordata > Aves > Passeriformes > Daphoenositta > Daphoenositta chrysoptera. The sequence goes on from VZRO01002270.1 coordinate 488,889, forward strand.
TTGTCTTTGTTCTTATTGTGCCCCATTTTTTCAAACTCTTTTTCCAGTCTGCCAAAATCAATTCCTAACCCTGTCTTCTGGTTATTTTGTCATTCCACACCGTCTTTGACTAAAAGTCTGTAAACTTTACAAGTCTTTCACTTTTATCATCTAGATATCCAAAGAAATATTAGAGAGGACTAGATCCAGAAGCAAAACATTATATTTGATATGACCTATTTTACTCGACTTGAAGTTATTGATGTTTACTGTAATAAAACTAAAAACTAGAATGATGGCTTTAGCTCCAAAACTGAGGTGCCTTGAGGTATACTGCATGCTCAAGGAAAAAATGAAATCTCTGGAAGATCAGACTTCATTTGAAATTGCAGAAGCAAGGGAGAATTCTGTGAGGAATTCCTGTCTAACTTTAAATTAATGGGAACCATGTTAACTGTGCCATTTTGCCAGATTTAATTATCACAGATCAGATTGTAATTGAAATTTAAGATCCAAAACTACAGATAGTACTTCTGGAAGATGGAGATTTAAGCATATGCAAAGCTTATGTCAGTCTGTATTAATATGCAGAAATCATCTGAGAGAGGCTGAAAGTGCAAGAAGGAAAGTGAGATGCGTGTGCACTCGGCAGATCAAGGGGGACAGGCAGCTGGAAAATAGATTCTATAAAGTAGAATTGCTCAGATCAAACAGCAAGAAGTACCAAAAGCAAAGTTCACAAGAGATGAGAACATGCAGAGTCAAATTATGTCTGAGATGTAGAAATTCTGCAAGAACAGGGAGATATCTAACAACTTCAGGAAAATTCACAAGTCAGAGCAAGAGGAGCAGAAGCAGCAAAATGCAGAGTAAAGAGGTGGATGGAACACGAGAGTGCAGAACACAACGAATTAAAACTGCATAGAAAGCCTTAGTGGCTTTCATCTCACCTTTCTTCAGTAGTTGAAAAAGTGAATTGTATTTTCTAATCTAGATGTCTAGGATCTCTCTGTATTCAGTGGTAAGAAGTATGTCTACATAAAAATGAAGTTAAAATAACCCTGAAGCCTGGCATATCGATAAGTGGGGGATAGGGCTCTGTGGAACCCTAGTAAGATCATATATAAAATAGAAAAGGTGAATAAAGAACAATTCTTTTTAGCAGTTGTCAATGTCAGAATTTGGAAACCAGTGCAGAAAGATATGAGAAATATTGCAGTTTTCAATATTTAAATTCAGGAGCAGCAGAAGTAGAAAAAAATGCATAAATATGCTGTACATTGTCAATAGGGAAGGTGCAAATGATGGTCAGAGCTGTCTAATCGTGCCTACAGCCCAAAGAGGTAACTGCAAGCCAGAAGGACAAGATTCACACAGTAAATATCACAGCACACTTGTTCATACATCTTGAAGTATTCAGGATTTATCCCAGTTGTACATGTCCTACAGTATAAGATGGAGCTTTGTTCAAGTCCACTGAGGTTGTGCTGGTGTCTGTAAACTACAATGAACAATAGTAAATGAAATAAATTTACAAGTGTTTTGGGATATTCGTAGGAGTGGGCAGGTCCCCAGGAACTTATTAGTTGCTATTTGTAATTATGTATTTTTCATTTATGAAAGAAGTTATAGGCTATTTGCAAACCTTACTGCTCCCACAGGCAGGGAAAGGATAAACTGAGGTGGTTGGATACAGAGCAACTCTCAGTCCAAGAGGTGAAGGCTGCAAAATGTTGTTCCTACTTGCAGCCTTGCTTAAACTCGCCTTCTTTTAGTATCTCAAGTGAGATACTGGCCATTTACCTAAACTAAAAAAACTCTTCATTTTGGCACATCCATCAATGTTCAGTTGACAGACACCTCCATCTAGCTAGAACTACTCAGTCTAGTAGTTCTACTCTGTCAGTCTGAGTGAAGGGTAATGTCTGTTTTAGTATAAAATCAGTCTGGAGTGCCAATTAACACTCAAAGGCCAAAAGTAAAAAAGTAAAAAAAGTAAAGTTCTAGGTCCACCAGACTGTTACTGATATAACAGAAATTATCAAATTTCATTGCTTGAGCTACCTTTCCACTTAATATCAATATACCTCATTTTTTTTATCATACATGGAGGGATTTGCCTCTGTGTAGGGTGAAGTTAGGCTGCTTATTTTTAAAAGAAGGAAATATTTTTTCAGTTCCAACATATTATTCTGGTGATTTCCTTTCTAAAACACCAAATGAGTCAAAATAAATACAAGAAAATCAGTGGGATATTCTACTAGGCTAATAAAATGCAATTCACTTGGAAGGAATTGGAAGTCTATTACTTGCTATGTCTTACTGGAGGAAGTGTAGGCAGGCTGAAGCAGAGAAAACTGAGATCTTTCCATTGCTCAGGATGGAGCCAGTAGAGTTCACAGAGTGTCTTCACAGAGATGAAGGCACTAATAATTTTTGAATCATACATGGAAACATGTAAGATTTTGAAGCAGTTGCAGTTCATATATATAGGTTTTAGGCATATAAATGTTCTAGAATTAAACTTTTAATATGGAGGTGTTGAGCCAACACTGAGTGATCAGTGCAATTATTAATGCTGTTCTGTCTAAAAAGGTTCCTGTTATATATTTGGAGGTTTAACAACAGAAACACAGTCAAGACACTCTAGTATTGGAAAATGAAAGGCAGTTAACTTTGTGTATTTTTAAAATATTTTTTCAGTAAAAGATACCGGGGAGTCTGCTGGACAGAGTGACAGAAAAGATGTTAAAAATTTAAATTGTATAAAATTTAGCAGTAAATGAAGAGTGAAAAATGGATTCAAGTTAATTATTCCCTAAAATGTCCTGTGATTATGAGAAGATGCTGTTTGCTCCAGGGTGTTGCAGCTCTCTCATATAAACCCTTGTATAAGCATATGGGAGAATCAGTGGCATTATCAGGTTTTGTGAAATAATGCAGGCCACATAGACAAAATCTACTTTTATTTTTGCTCTGAAAAACATTATCCAATGGGAATATAAAGAGTACTCTTGGTTTTTATTGTTATTACATATCCAGATGAGCTTAATATTCTGGAAAGCTATCATAAGCTAAATCCAAAATCATATAAAGGAGTAAAATGTACTGTTTACTGACTTAATTTTGGCACTATGTTACTATTTTATCAATCTTGGCTACCACTGCAGATCAAGATCACAGCACTGGTCAACAAAACCAGTGTTTAATTATCTGTTCTATGACAGCATTAATACCTAATTTCACCAGATATCCAATGTTTAACAACAAATTCAAGTGGCAACCATGTGTTAAATATTAATGAGTGTCATAAAATTTACTCATCTTGATTATTATAGCTTCCACTCATCTGTGATGGAAAAATAAGGGTTTTTTTCTTGTTGGGACAGGGCCTCTAAAATGTGTTGTGCATTTGTGGTATTACACTAGAGCCTGAAACGGAAAATATTCATACACTTGGACAACTTCTGAACAGTTTTATGATCATAGTACTGTGACAGAAAAGTAATGATTAAGTAATTACACTGTTTTGTAACTGCTGTATTTTTTTTCCAGGGTCATACACAGACAGAAAAGACAGTCTATTTCAGAAGATACCCGAGGAGAGTAACCAGGTCACAAAATGTGTCCTAGAATTAAGGAAAAGAAAGTAAATGCAATACTGGATCTACAGGACTTCAAGGTATATGCAAGTACTTTTTGAAGAGGTGTGGCATTAGAAAGGGTTGTTACATTTAATGGCAATAGCTCTTTTGTCAGAAAATGTCACTAACTTTAAAATGACCACCTTTATTTTGGTTGAATAGGAGAAACAATAATGAGAGAAAAGAAGTCTACCAAACCATCTGAAGGCAAGTGACCTTGTTTTCTTAGAAACTGAAATGAACCAACCAAAATTCTGTAGAACTTGCTGGGAAAAGATTGCATTATAAATAGAGATCTGTTTGGAGTAATTTCTTTCAGCGAACATCTGTCCTTGAATCCAATTCAAGTACTTCATCAAATTATCACTGTTTAAGTTGGTGGCAACAATACTATCTACATGTATGAGTTACGAGTGATTTTCTTCCTAGTATTTATCTTCAACACTTAGTGTTTGTCATCCTTATGATAAAAGAAATCCTCAGTGCATCAGGATAGTGGAATTAACTGTGACATAGCTATATATTCAAGTTACACCACATGTGTGCTGTCTGAGGACTCAGAATTCATCCTTCTGAACCATTAACAACATTTGTTATCGAAACTTTTCAGGCCACTCAGCCACAGAGTGGCATAGAAGTGTCCTGCAATCTGCTGAGGAGTAGTCACTTCCTCGTGGAAAAATGTCTGTGCAATAATGCTCAGTTTCATAATGTTCCACTCTACAATACCAGGGTAAAAGCTTTAATCTGGGGGAGAATGAGCTCATCTAAAGACCGCACGCATTTTGCTTGCTTGCCTTCACAGAAATGAGAGATGACTTAGCCATCCACAGTTTCTTCAAAGTGGACTTGGAGGTAATTCCCACTCACCTCTCCCTTCCAGATGCTATTTTATGTATATTATTGCTTTTCCTCAAAGCAGCAATGTAGTCCAAAGCCTATCATAAAACTAGCAAATCATTCCAATTCAATGTGGCTCATCATCATCCTGTAAGTGTTTGTGTATTTGAATTTATTTTTTCTTTTTGGCAGTCTCAGCCCAATGAAATAGGAGTCTGAAGAGTTTAATCAAGTCATCTGTGCCTTGAAATTGACTGCTAATATCAGTTATGGGGTTACCAGATGATACATTGGAAATGGGATAGGCACACCAGCCTTAAAATGAAGTGGAAGAGGGTTCTCCAGGGTTCTCCCAAACTATTCTGGCATCACAGTTCCCAGCTATCTCAGAAGCATCAGAAACCATATGGGAAAGGGTTCACACATCCCAGGCTAAGCTTGCACAGTTGGATTTTATTAAATCAGTGAAAGCTACACAGAAACCAAAGCTTTGCTCTTGATAAAATAGATTTGTCATGTGCCCAAAGGATGTTGACAAGCAATTGGCAGTCAGACTTTTATCTTTTCTCCACACAGCTTTTAATAACAGCTGCACTACTTATTTTCTGAGACAATCCTGTTAACAAGAGTTCTGCAGAATAGAAATATAGTCTCTCAGTCAGATTCTGGCATTTGTTTTGCAGACTGCTACAAAACTGACATATCTGCCATATTCCCAGGCCAGGCATCATTCAGAGGTACATAAGCTCATTGACGCTCAGGCCACATGAGCTTCTTGGTTTTCATCAATTCCATCTCTGTCTGGAGCCTCAGAAATTACCAGACTTCTCAAGAAGGCTACAGGTCAACAATCATGTTTGTTCTGAAGAAATATTAAAATTTTTTAGGCCTACCTTACATATTTGAGATTGGTGACTGGTATATATTTGTCTTTGGATTTGACCAGAGCCAGTCTGCCCATGTACCAGATTGAATCAATACTGGAACATTCTCATGATGTTCATCAACTTCAGACTGAAAATCATAAGTGCTGATTTTTCTTTTAACATTCTTCGAGCTGAACTTGTAACAAATCTTGTTAAAAACCAGCTTACCTGCAGCTGAGGCCCAATCAGTGCACACTGAGTGCTTGAGGTTTTTCTTCCTGTGAAGTTGACCATAAACATGAAGTAAAAATCAGTCCTAGACATGTAGTACATACAAACTGTGTATATATAAACTGCATAAGAAAAATATATAAACTGTAAAATAAAACACGTAAGAATGTGTAAATAACGGCAAAGAAAAAAAGATGCTTTGATACGTATTTTTTCAAATAAAAATAAAGGAAAAAGGCAGACTGCTAAGCACGCTCCACAAAAACAAGCTTTCAACACTTGTGAAGAGACATTGAATTTATCTGTGTTTACTGATTTTTTTTTTCATGAAATGAATACCATGGTTTTGTTTTTCATTTACTCTTCATGGGCAATTAATGCTCTTCTAGCAGCTCTCTGCCCAAAAACAAGTTGGCCTCTTAATCCTTCCCCAAGTAGTCACTCAGATATTCTCCATTCCACAGTAAAAGGAGCATCACAGATATCATGTGATATTGCTCAGTACCTTATCTTAATTAGCATTGCTGAGAAGTATAGCCAAAGACCTGGGCTGTGTTTCTTTTTTTTCTTTTCATGTTATTTTCTACTTACTTTTAAATCACTGCTAAGTGATGAAGAAATTACCTCATTCACTTCATAAGGAATATTGAAATATGACTTATTTTTTACAGAGGTCAAGTAAAACTGTATTTACTGTTCTCCAAAATTAAATTCTTTACATAACATTTTTGAATTTTTACATTGCTCTATCAAATGAATCATTACTCCAGCTAAGAAAAGTGGAAATGAACTTTAAAAACTCTAAGATAAAGTAATAAATTGCGATATGGTAAAAGATAATTTTGACTTCAAACAATCATTTTTACTTGTGTTCTATTTTTATTCTTTCACCTTCACAGTGTAACAAGAAATATCACAAAAGGGCAAAATACTTTCAAGGAATATTTTTCCACTAATGGCAAGACATTTTGGATTAAATCCTGTGGCAAAACTTTTCATCTTGGGAAATGTTCAGTATGTAAAGAGCAAAAATCCATGGCATCTTCTGAGGATTCATGGAATGAATTCAGGGTTTTATGGTTCCCATTGGTTCAGAGCTAAAAAGCACTGTTTTTGTTCATTAAACATGATGCCTGCATTACTGAAAGTAAAATTGATAGCATCCTTTGGAATCAATGAATATCACAGATAGAATTGTGTTTAATGATGAAAACATCAAGTATTTCCCAGAAAAATAAGGTATTAAGACATATAGTTTTGTTTAAATTGTTTATTGGAGTGTAAAACAAGAAAAGCAAAAAACATTGTTACTGTTTATTTACAGTCATAATTTGTCTGATTTTATTTATTTACTTATTCATAGGCAACTGATATTCAGTGTAATAATTTTGCCATTCACTTCTTCAGGCTTCACAGGAAGCTATTAGATAATCAAGTTATTTAGTTTCTTAGACATCATCTTTAAGACTTTTTACTGAATCTCATCACCCTGAAATCTGCACAGCCAGCTGAGACACAGCTTGGTACATGTATATTGTGACACAGATTTGTGTCAAAGCAACCCCACCACTGTTTGTCAATTTTCAGGCACTGTATTTCAATGTTGACTTGGTTACTGTGGACTGACTCATGTTTCAATTTCTCAAAACCTTATATGGCCAAATAATACTGCCTGTGAACCATTAAACAGTAAGTCTTGCCATACTTTGATGAGGACATGGGGTAATGAAAAAAAAAATCATTCTTTCTTCATTCTTCCCTCATTTTCCCTCAGCTTCCCTCACAAGTCCCTCGTCTACCACTAGCGGTGATAAAAAATATGGAAGCAAGAACAAAATTATCTTTGCTGAAAGTACACTGGATCATAAAATCATAACATCATATAATCATTAAATAGTTTGGGTTGGAAGGAACTATAAAGACATTCTAAATCCAACTCCTTTGCCATGGGCAGGGTTACCTTCCACCAGACCAGGTTGCTCAGAGCCCCATCCAATCTGGCCTTGAACACTTCCAGGGATGGTGCAACCACAGCTTTTCTGGACAACCTGTTCCAGTGATAATCCAGAAGATGCTGCATGCCAGCTGTAATTAGGAGAGCAGAAAGTTCAGTTCCAGGCCAGGACTGACAGAGTTTATTTAATCCTGGCAGCTGAAGTGTCTAAGAGGAGGATCTCAAATTTAAAGTAGGACACTGAGAACTGACATGCAACTAGCATAGTGTGTTATGAAAGCCTGAAGAAGAAATTGTCACAAGAGGTTATTGTGCCAGTAACAGTTTAGTTGTGGATAGTTGACTCAGATGGGGAAAAATAAATCAACATTCAATAAACTACTCAAATTTCATTTTTCTCCCTTTCCAGGTTTCTTTAAAGGCTATGCATCAATATGCAGATAAAATTTAAAAAAAAAAAAAAAAAAAATTGTGGAGATTTTTTGTCCTAATTTTTATACAGATTATGATCAGAGAGGGGTTTTGAGATCTTTATATATCCTTAAACTGTGCAATTGCTCATAAATAAATACTGATCTTCTAAGTCTGTACCTGAATTGTCCAGTGTCCCAGGATACATAACATCCATTCCTGTTCTCCACCCTGGGACACTGACATTCATGGACAAGTAAATGGCCAGAACAGAAGGAGAGAGAGGAGAAAGTACTTGTGCCCTTATTCACAGAACTGACTTGAAATCTAATTGAGATTGAGGCAGTCATCTGAAGTGAATGAAAGATCATGGAGCCTGGATACCTCCACTGTCTGTGGGCAATGTATTTTGGCTCCAGATACCTCTGCTTTATGTCCATGCTGCTATCTGGACTGATCTATCATGCCTAATGTCTTTTTCATGTGCCTTTTGCCACTGGACACCAAAAGCAGAGCAGCACTGAAACAAATCTGCTGAGCTTTGTGGAGCCTCTGTCAGCCCTTGTAAAACCAGCACTGTGGTGTGGTTATGGTACAAAAAGAACTGAGATTAGTTCTGGTGGACCAAGGTCAGATCCAGAGCAGTGGTGTTAATTAGAGTGTCCCCCTCCACCTCGGTTTAGGAGGAGTGGTTGGCAGGAGGCAGAGACCTGATCCAGGCTGGTACAGTGAGCAGCTGTGTTCCCAACTCCTCCGTCCAGAGTGTGACCCCGTGCTGGCACCCATGTGTCAGGAGGTGACAGTGCTGTGCACTGCCTCTGGGCTCTCCTGGTTCATTGACACAGAATCTAATTCTGCAGAAAGACTCTGTGTTCCTGAGAGCCCTGCTTCGGGTGCCCATGGATGCAGAAGACAAGGCTGTGCAGGCAAACCCTCTGGGATCTGGGAATGGGCAGCTTGGCTCTGCACAGTCTGCAATTTGCCACGTGTTTGAACTACTGAGATAAAATTTAAATTTAAAATTATTTGGAATTTAAAGAATATTTACAATTTAAAATTGGAGATAGAGTCTATCCTATAGGTGAGGGGAGGTACTGAATTTCTTCTTTTTTCATGAGAGATGGACGTGTTTTGAGTAATTCCTTCCAAAGCAGTAAGAAGAAATTCCATCTATCTATCACATGCAAATAAGCATTTTCAAATCATGCATTTAAGCAGAAAAAGAAGCACTCTATAAGCTAAGTTCTATTTTTTCCATATAAAGGGAAGTGGTAGTGCTCGAGTTCAGAACCATCTTACCTTTTCCTTATGACTTCTGCATATTAGAATAATTTATCAAACTCAGTGGAGAAAGAAGTTTGAGTCTGTTTTTCTTCATTTGGCTTTTGAGTCTCCTTCAGATGGGGATCAAAACAAACCGTATCCTGCCCCTGTGGAAAATACATTTATACTCAAGATATGCAAAACAGGATATGACAAAATTCTGGAGAAAAAGTACAGCACTGCTGATACATGAGGTTCTGGTATAAATCATTCCTCAGCTCTGGGATTCATGTTGGAAACTGCTCAGATAGATGATTTGATGCTTCAAAACTCCAAAGGAATAAATACAAAAGAGAACAAAAAGACACTGATTTAAAGTGAAAATGAAGTCATGTGTTTACACTAAAGGAGTCTAGTCCTCATCAGAATGTAATTACAATGTATAATCTACTTTGAGTTTATATCTAACAAATGACAGAATTATGATACAGTTATTTCATCAGAGCTTTCCAGTTTGATCATGTGCTGCTGATCATGAACTACTTAGTTCATCAGCTACAACACTGGCTTACTTTTTATTTTATTTAGCTGCTGCTTGCTTACTTCTACCTTTTCTTTGCCTTTATTTTGAAGTTGATTCATACATGGTCTTTCTGTTAATGCAACTTTAAAGAACAGCATTTTCAACATAATCAAATGCAAACAAGTGTCCTAAGTGTCCTAAAAATAAAGTGTTATTTAAATGGCACATAAACTACTTCTGACACAAGCATCTATGTGATCTTGATCTATTTTTTAACACAAATTTCATGTTGGTGCTCCATAGTTCCTGTTATATTTTTTGCCTACAGCTCTGTAATATAGGTAAGAGCCATATAAAAACAATAATAAATCTAGCTTCTCACCTTCTCTTAAATAAATCTTTTCACACTAGACAGAACTAGGAGTATGTACTTGTTCCTAAGTAAAAACTACTAATATTGTCAGGGGGACTTCCCACTGAGGAACTGATGTTTATAATCAGCAGAAGCTACATCTCTCATCCACCATGGGTACACTATCTCATCATTGCAGATGCTTTCACTTCTGACTGTGCCTTTCAGCACAGTAGGCATCTTCTCAATGTTTAATCTAATGCAGAAAACCCAATAGTCCTGTCTTGCAGCAGAGAAGGACTAACAACAAAGAAAAACAACTTTAGGTCCTAAGAGTTATGCAGTTTCATGGCTAATGTTTTAACTGCTGGGTCCTGGAATTGTATCTGAAAATTAGTCAAGTATTTACGTTCCATGAATTAAACTTAGGATGTGCTTAGGGCAAGCTGAGGAGCTCTGTTCCTGCTCAGGGCTGGCTGGGAGAGGCTGTTGAATGCTGAATAACCCTGAACTTCTGTTACTGGAGGCAACTCTTCTGATGTGGTGCAGGATGGAAAAATCTATTTTTCTTTCATCTTTTATGCTTGAATTATTAGATAAGGCTGATATTCTTATTACATGAAACTGTTGCAGTAGAAAATGTATGTGCTAAATAAATCTGTAAGAAACTTTGTTATCATCATTTTCTGGTTTTGCTTCATCCATTCCAAACTCAATTTTCAATCTCCCCGAAAAATTCCCCCTAACAAAACCTAGGTAAAGACTCAGCCCCCAAGTTCTATCACACTGTAGGAACTAATTTCCTGGATTCTGTTGAGTTTTAATTTGAATATGGGTGCTAAAATGCATAGAACCATTTGTACACTGATGAGAAGAAAAACGTAACTAAAGTACCTGAAGTCCTGTTTTAGGCTCCATCATTCTTAGTGAAATCAATCCTTTAGGACAAGGTCTTAGCTAGAGCCAAACTTCTTGCATTCTGACAGAGAGTGGAATAGTGACAGTTAAACATAAAACGAATTTACAATAATTAAACATAAAAAATAAGAAGCAATCAAAATCTATTAATCAAATAACTTATAAATGCTTGCCTACCCATATAGTCATACTTTATGAACTTTTAAAATCTACAGTGCCTAATGATTTCAAGTACTGCAAGACAAACTTGAGAATCTTGTGTAACTTCTAACAAAGAAACTATGTCAGCATCAAGAATTGCCAAAGGCAGCGTTTCCAGATGTTTGGATTGTAGGACACAAGAGATGCTTTTATGAATATTTCAGTGTTTCCTACTGTCTTTGGATCTGTGTTTGGGTGGTAAAGAAAAGCTTCCTCAGATCTTTCTATTTTCTTTTCTTTCACAAGATGCTAGACACATTTTCTCCCATGATCTTTGATCTTATTGGTATAAGCACCTTAAAACATGCTGAGAGAGCAGCAAGCAGCAACAGAGTTAATTTACCCATTGAAATGACTTCATCTCTGACACAGACTCTTCCATATGCTCCTCTTTAGTGTACAAAATCCCCATCCAAGCCTCTGCAAAGCAGCAGAGGCAACGAGGTTACTAAATCCAGTATGTTCGACTAAGGTAGAGAGAATCTTCTACACGAAGAATGAACCTTGCAAACACAAAGAAAGATCCCACACAGTAGATTGGGTGACTATGTAACTTCCTTATCCCTTTGGCAGGAGCACATCTGTAAGCACCTGTAAGCACCTGAGCAAGAGAAGACTTTCAAAACTGATTTCCACCAGCTTCAACGGTTTACATTTAGGAAAACCGAGCTGACGTGAGGCTAAATGACTTTGCCAGATGACACTTTTGAAGTGTATACTCCCATCCTTCTCCACAGAACACACTCAGATCCAGCATATCTTCTTTTCTTAGGTCTGCCTTTATCAGTAGCTCAAAAATTAAAACTCAAAGAAACTCCTTTATTTTTTCAGTTTAATTTCCACTTTGTTTTTCAAACTTGCTTTTGCTGTTACCTTCTTTCTTCGACTTGTGCTTCCCTTGTATCACAGTGAGGTGAATAAATCCTTTCACAACCTGTAAAGCAAAAGAGGAAACTGAATTATACAGCCTGATTTCTTGAATATAAGAAGGTAGATAGGTAGACAGAGAGAGTGAGAGGTAGATATATATAGAGGAGACGGAAGGGAGGAAGACAGGAAGGGAGGAAGGAAGGAAGGAAAGAAGGAAGGCAGGAAGGGAAGAAGGAAGGAAGGAAGGAAGGCTAATTATGGATCTTATTAAAAATGCAGTATAAAGATACCATATACTGTATAATTTCATTTTTTAGAAATACTTTGTTTATATTCATCTGGAGGACTTGTTCTTGACATAAGTACCAAATATATCTTCTGGTAAAATTTGTCTTCAGTGCTATTAATAGAAATCTCACACCAGTTTTCAGTATTCTGACAGTGGTTACATTCAGTGAGTGAATAACAGAATAAAATCATACTGCAGAAAACTTGCAGACATTGGATAGTATTTTCTCCTCTTCCTAAGATATATTCTATCTTTATGTCAAGTAGGAAAATATGAGGAGTGTTATTTTAGTCCCTGTTTTTAACCTTCCTTTCTTTTACAAGATTAAAAGAAAATAATGTCTCTTAGAAGCATTCCGAATTAAAGGGAAGACTGAAACAGCATCCCTCTAGTGTTACATTTAAAATTACTTATGCTCAGTTTAGGATTAATAATTTGAATTTGTAATCATAACTGGTGATCAAATAGAAAAACATTTGTTGTTTTGAAACCTTAATTCCCCTTCTGTTTAGCATATTTTGTACACCTCTCCATTTTTGACTCCTGATTACAGGTTTATTCTCCTCAAGCCAAGTCATGCCGGAACTCTTCTACCCTCCTACCCGTCTAGTCTAACTTTTTCACTCCAACAGTCCCAGTCTCCCCAGCTCAGCTTACCTCTTCCCATGTACCCCCTTGAAGGCTCACAGACTTCTCATGGAGGCTGAGTAGTTAGTCCATGAAGACTCAACACAGAAATTTCCAGCATGGATGAAAATGGATGAAAATTTCATTGCAGAAAGCACAGTGCAACAGGAACAGCCCCAACAGGGTGGTCTCTCCATCACCACAACATTCTCTAAATCTTAAAAGAACTTGATCCTTATTTTGAGAAAAAATGTAATAACCAGATCATTTGAAATTGGCAGCCAGAAAATGGGTAATTGTAAAAAGCCCTAATGCGACTCACAGCTGGAAGTCTCAGAATCACTTTGTTTTTCAGGTGTTCGTATGTTTCCTTAATGTTTTCAGTCTGAAATGGAAAATGTCGGTAAAAGCCACCAAAGCTTTTATTCAGTGGAAAATACAGCTTCCTGCAAATCTACCCAGATTAGTTTAATTTTCTGTGGCCATGTGGAAGTTCTGCAGATATTGAACCTGGTATGACCAAGGGGTTTGTATTAAACTGGGATATATTGACAGACTACATCCTTCTGCTCCTTGCTTCTTTTGATCAAGAAAGGAGAAAATGAAGAGGTTAAGAATGGGTAGGGAAAGATGGACTTTTTCATTTGGCAGCTATTTTAAGCAAAACCAAAAACTGAGCTTGTGGAATAGAATCATGGTGGTATCCTCAAAAAAGACATGAGACATGAATACTACATCTTTCTGAAATGAGACATGCACTTTTGATATGTGAGTGTCTCCCACTGCTCACACTTTGTGACACTGATATCTTGTAGTCCTATTTGCAGAAAAATATACAATTGTAATATTAATTAATATAATTTCAATTTTCAGGAAAAATGCATAATTTGAAATTTAATTTCTCTTCTTGTGTTGAACACATTCATCATCAGAATCTTTCAGACTTGTGTGAAGAGACTAAAAGCCTTGGAGCACATACTGCAGCAGTGATTTGTTTATCACTTTCAGATTCACACAATTGAAAACCTTACTGAATTTTCTGATTTTCATGTTTTCACCAGGTACATTTTCACGTGTAGCACCAGACTTTTTTAGATTTGACCTATTCCTTTGTTGTAATTCTTAAGTGTTTGGGGTTTTTTTTCTCCCTTAATGAATATTTGAATTATTTATTTATTTTTAATGTTATCACATGAATTCGATTTCTGCCTGGTCTAAGACATTAAACACTGTGTTTATGACTGCTGTCAATAGCTTGATTTTATGACAGAGGGCATTGAAGTTAGCAGCTTATACATTTTCATTTGCATGCCATAGGTAGCTATTTCTACTCAGCTCTCCACACATATCTGATGGTAACTAGAAGGTAAAGAATACATTAAAAAATATAATAAATATATTTAGTTCTTCCTGTTGATGAAATGTGTGCAAACAGTTTCATTCATTTTCATGTTCATTATTCATGACTTGTCCCTTGTCCTATTGCCACAGGCTGTACTAAAAAGTTTGTCCCTATGTTACAAGCTCCCTTTAGGTGCTGAAAGCTGGGATAAGGTCTCCCCAGAGCCTTCTCTTCTCCAGCCTCAAAAACTCCACCTCTCTTGTAGGAGAGGTTCTCCATCCTTCCTCTGGAACTCCTCCAACAGGTCCATTTCTTTCCTATGCTGAGGACCCCAGAGCTGGATGTACTGCTCCAGGCGTGGCCTCAGGAAAGTGGAGTAGCAGGGAAGATTCACCTCACTCAACCTCCCTCTGGCCACATTTCTTTTAACACAGTCCAGGACAGACTTGGCTTTCTGGGCTTGAGTGCACATGCACTTGACCTCGTTGAACCTCATGAGTTTCACATTAGCTCAGTTCTGGAGCTTGTTCAGATCCCTCTTCTTCTCTTAGTGGTGATGGGGTTTTTGTACACAAGCAAAAGGATTTCTGAAGAGAACATCAGCCCTTGTGTAGAGGAGATGTGTTCAGTAATTACACTTGTTGCCTCCAGTTTGGCTGGAAGAGATGAGCCACAACTCACCAAGGATACCAAGGTTTCCGATTGTTGTGTCTGAGGCTTTCTTTCAGATCCCTGCAGGGCCTTAAAGCTTTATTCTCTGTTCTGTCCTTCTAAATATTTTTGTACAGAGTGGTCACTGTCAAAAGCTAGCAGTATTACACATCACTTCATCCCTTAAAAATTCCTTTCTCTACCACTCATTAGCTTGTTGTTTTCCTCTTGAAATCTCAATGAAATTTCTCAATGAAAAGCACCTTAAAAGAACTCTCATTCAAAATATGATAGTAACACAACAGGTGGGAATCTCTAATTGAAACAAAGATAGGACTATAAAACCCTGGGAGGGTCCCTGCTGTGAGCAGAATGAGTTCCAGTTGGAGTATGGGTCACTTCAGAAAACTAGTTTGTTCTACCATATCCTTTGCTTAGGGTGTCATCCGAGCAATTATTCCAGGTGGATTATTCCAAAAGATTTGGTGGATTGTCCAAGACCTGAAGTTGCAGTTTGCTAATAGAGGCCTAGTTACATTTTGTCTATAGGTCTCAGCACTCATTGGCATCTGAATTGGTATTTTCAGTTTCTGTGCACCCCACTGGAGCCGATTAGTTAAACACTGAAATGTGCTGTCTTTTGTGTTCACCATTACTTTAGTCTTTCTTTCGTAGAAATCCTCACGCAACTCTAAGTTTTCTAAGATTAATTGTTGCTGTTATTACTATTATTACTATTATTAGAAAAATTATTTCTGTGTTCATCTGTAAGTAATTCCAAAATTCTAGCTACTGAATTTACATTGTTTGAAAATGGAAACAGGAAAAACTAACCCTAGCAAAGAGAAGTATTGGGTCTGTGCCTAGATAATCACTAATTCTGCCAAGAAAAGATGAAGTATTTTGTTTTCAGTACATTAGAGGCTAGGCCAAGAATTATATAAGGTAACTCCATTTTTATGGTGAATGCATTTGAAAGAGTGTGGATTTCAAAAGAACTCACTGAGAGTTTAGTAGACATGTAATAGGAGAATAAAGCAGGAGATTCTAAGTACAATCATCTCAGAGCTTCTTGATAGGTTTCAGCTGCAGCATTACAGTACAGCATATCTGTATGTATTTCACACCAGAAATATCAGGCCTGAGGGGATAGCAAAATAATGTACCTGAGACGTAGCTCTATTTTGTTTTTCATCTATGAAGGAGTATTGTTGTTTGAATGCCTTTTTTACGTTAATCTTTAAAATGCAGAGCACTTAGTTTTCAGACAGCAATTTTCACACTTCTCCCTAAAACAAAGTATATTGTTAAGTATTGGTTGCCCTAATGCATATATAGGCATTACTCAAGTTTTTGGGACAATTTTTCTCTAAATAACTTTTTGCTTGAGAATGTTATTCCAACAAAACTAAAATTTTTCAACAACAACTAACTCAGTATGGGGATACCATGTTTTAAATCTCAATGACATGCTTTTTTGTTGCCAGTATTTCTCCTTAAGAGACTTCCAGAAACACCTTTAATGCTTGTTTTAAAACTATGGTGTTCAGAATTCTGTTTTGACTGAATTATTGAAAACACTATGTTGAATTTACAAAATGAGAGTATATTCTAAGAATTTTTTTTTTCAAAATGTGTTTTGTATATTTCAAAATCCACCTTTTTTTAAAAATTTTATTTTGTCTGCAAAAAGAAATTTACGTAAATCATATAAAAGGTGGCTTCTCTCCTAAACACATATGAACATGAACTTTGGAAAGAAAGAATCCAAAACATTGGAACATAAAGATGTTAATTTTTCTCCAAATGTTCAAATAGTTAACATCTGGTTTAGGGAGATGAAAATTAGAAAAGTTTGTAGCAAACTTCACTCATCTAATCTTACATACTTGCAGCATCCTTCATATAATATGTATGTATAATCCACATAATTCCAAACTATTAGAACTGAATTTCTGCAAATATGGGTGTGTTTCCATGAAAGTGAAATCAGGCTTTAGAAAAGAAAAAAAATGGGGCAGTACACACATACCATAAAAACATATCTGAAACATTGCTTTAATTTCTGCAGTTGTAAGCATATCTTTGAGATCAGCCTTACTATTGTTATAAGAATCTTTATGAGCACACCAAGGTTGACAATCACTGATGTGTTGCACATGTGTAATTTTTTAAAGATTTTAAAATTTTGCTAACAGAATTCTATGAATAATGATTATTCTGCTGAGCATTAGTCAGATCTGAGAGAAAGCGAGATAAACTGATAGATTATTTGAGCATTTTGTCTGTGGCTCAAACTTAAGCACACAAACAGAGTATTGTTGTCCTATAAGGTGTCTTTCAAGTAGCTGGTGTGAGCATTGTTGGCACTCCAGGAGATTTCATGAGTTTCTACTCCAGCAGTCAGCCTGTGATTTGGGTGAGGTTAGCACTAAACTGTGCACCAGAATAAACACAGTACTGAAAGCATCATGAGATTACTCCATTTTGTCTGTGCCAGTTGCAATTTACCTTTGTGGAACTCACCTGGCAGTTAGGTTGTGATCACTGCAAGGCTTGTGGACAGAAAAACTTCTTTAAAACTGCAGCTTGTACTACTTTATAATTATTCACCATTATTTTCCAAAATAATTAATGAAGCCTAATAAGCTCAGTTTTGTAACAGAAGGTGGTTGTTATTGTTGTTGCTGTTGTTGTGGCTGTTGTGATGGTTTGGGGTTTTTTTTAAATTTGAAAATGCAGAGCAAATTACTAAACATCAACTTCTTTGAACTTTTTTATAGCATTCCAAAATGGGGTTGCAACAAGTTACCACTTCATTATTAAACTGATGCATGTACTTTTATCAGCAGAGACATCAAATAAATCAGTTGTGCTTATTATCCATTTGTGGAAAAGTATATGACTTCCCTAGTTATGTCCTTTTGTGCTAAATTGCCTACTATCACAGCTCTTGTCTTAAGATTTCATCTGTGTGATTTTATTCCTCTACCTGATTTATATTAAAAAAATGCATTTTCTGCATTTTCTCCATCTTCACTTTTAGTATTTGCCTCGTAGCTGTTCTTTCAGAAATGTTTTCATATTTCTTTTTCCTTTTATTTAGTGCTGATTTACACATACAGGTGAAAACCATTCTTGAACTTCTGACTCATGCTCAAAGGCTACAACTTCAGTGAATTACAGACAAAAATATGATAAAAGAAGGAAAAAGTTAATTCCTTGCCATATGACATGTATTACATGATTGGTGAACAACCTCAAAATCCCAATCACCATTTATTGACCCCATTTCTGGGAAAGTTTCCATCAAGATACTCAGAAACCTGTCTTGAGCCACCAGCTCAATTTTAGTCAGTGTTGATGATCTCCTCTTTGGGTACGTTGAAGTCAAAAGCCTGGCAGATGAGCTCCAGAGTTCACCACTGCTCCTAACCTCTGGTTAACAGTGTGTAAGACAGCCACCGTCATTAGAAATCTATAGTCACTCATATTACTGTGATCTGCATAGATAACACAGCAATAAAAATCTGCTTGGAGTTCTCATTTCCAGAACAAGATCAAGTTCATCACAAGTTAAATAGCACAGAAGTAAGAAAAAATCTGGTAACAACATATATGTCCCACAAGGTTTTTTGTTTCATGCAAAAAACATTGCCTCACTTTTTCCTGCTTTCTTTAGAAGTATTTGCTTTCTTTGTAAAACATATCATTTTCAAGTGAAGCTTTCTTCCTCGCTTCACAAGGAAATCTGTGTGGACAGATTTTAAAAGTACTACATGCCAGGAGGACTGTCTCAGCAATTAAAAAGCATATAAAGACCTTTCTCTTTGCCTTCTCTGGACATCTTGAACTTTTCCTTCAAAGCTCAATATTATGGGAAGAGTAGGGACAGTCAGAATATGATGCATGTAGGCCTCCATGTACAAGGAGAAGAAACATTCTACATATTTCCCTGTTTTCTGCTGTCATACCTTCACAAACTGGTCCCTATCATGTCTGCAGAGACAAAAGTTGAAAATGTTGCCACCCAGGATGTCTCTCAGTAGACTCGAGGTACATATTTTAAACCATTCATATTCTTTCTGTTCAAATCTCTATTGTTCTAAGTTCTGAATACATTTTGTAAGCAAATCTGTTACTATGAGACTACACACACAGAAGAATGAAATCTTTTGTGTCTAGGATGACAGTTCATGGTCAGTTTATAAGAACTTAGAGTGTGGCAAATATTTTTCTTTATGTCTGAATTCTCAGTGGTAAAATTCAACATTTTTTCCCTTTCTCAAGTAAATTTCATTAGTTTCAGAAAGTATTTAGAGGGATCTTTATTTG
The DNA here is from genome assembly GCA_013397915.1 of Daphoenositta chrysoptera. Taxonomy (NCBI): domain Eukaryota; kingdom Metazoa; phylum Chordata; class Aves; order Passeriformes; genus Daphoenositta; species Daphoenositta chrysoptera. Next base: position 508,185 of record VZRO01002270.1, read on the forward strand.
ATTAGTGAAAATTATTCCACTCAGAGAACTTGCAATCCACGCAGTTAGTAAGACTATTTCCTTTTCAGCATCTTGATTTTTCATGCCAGCTGGGATGCCTACAATGTCATGTCTCATTTCCGTAAAAATAGGGGATTTCAATCAATTCTGAGTGTATTAAGAGTGTGGCTGATAATGTGCCTTTAAGCTTCAAAGACTGCAAGACCTTTCTCATCATCAAAATGCAGCAGAATATCAAGAAGTGAATAACCTGTCAGTAGTCATTGAGCATGTACAACACGAACGAAAACCATGTGTTCCACAACTGAGAAATGAAATGCTATTAGTAGCTTCAAAGTCTCTTTTAATTTCTAGTGTTTATTTTCCACAGCACAAGCCAGCAGAAAATACTCAAGGCATAGGGTCACTTTGGAAAGCTGATAATGATATAAGTCAGCTTCATCAGAAAACAGCAGAAAAATAATATTCAAAACAGGTTTCTTATTTTTTATTTTTCTTTAAGTTAACACAGACAGGATATTTCAATGTTTCATGCATCATTAAACAGTTCCATTTGTTGTGGTTACCCTTTGCTGAATATCTAGCCTTCTTTCAAGTTCTCTGTGAAACAAAGATTGGTTCTATAAATGTGGTCCTGTTTCAAGTGATAAATCTTAGAGGATAACAATAGTTATATCAAAGTCTCACCTTTTACCTCAGGTGATTATCAATGATTAGTCACAAATAATTTGGTAGTTTTTTTTCTAACATAAAATATATATGTTCTTTTCTAATAATTGTTTTGTTTCTACTTGGAACAGGAATATTTCATACAGAATATTGTTTCATAGCACGGTACTAACTCTCCAGAAATGACTGTGGGAAACGATAAGAAAATTGAAAATCAAACAGAACTAGGCTGTTTTATAGTATTTTATACCTTGTTCCATCTTCTTTTGTATTAAGAAAGCATAGTATTTGGCAAGCCAGCCTGGAAACATATTTTTAAAATAATGAGGCTTTCTTCCTCTGAAAAGACATCAAAAACAGGCACACTTGACTATCTGAACTCCCTATCAGAGTCTGAATTTATTTTTTTTTTATTTGAGTCATTTTCTGTATGGCAGTAAATCTTGTATGATCAGTATCTGGGTGTATCAATGCACAGTTCTTTTTTCCTTGTTACTGTTTATTCTTTGAATTTCTCACTCCATTAGTCGGTCCAGTTCAGCTACACTAAATAAAAACTTAAGGTGTGAAGAAAATTTCTGGATTAAACTTCTGTCTGCACAGAAAGAACAGACTATATGAGAACCACACGAAAAACCAAGGGGGTCATCAGTCTGCTTTAAAGTGAGAAGAAGTAAAAAGGCAGATGCAGAAAAGCACATGGTTTGGAAATTTCATTATTGGTAACCCATGCTCTTTCATCTAGTTAAAAAGGAAAGAAAACATGGACTATGCTGATGTAAGATTACTTCTCTGTTACAAAGCACCTAGAATGAAATCAAATGAAAAAATAACCCCTAATAATCTCAGTAGTTAATAGGATAGGAAAAGTACAATTTTAGTTTCTGTTTATCAGCTACACATACAAATTACACAATAACTTCAATAGAGACAGATGAAAAGCAGTGAAATCAGAAAGTACTAGGGAAACCCATGTGGACTGGGAAAATACCACATGTGGCTGCAGTATAAAGAACAAACTCCTGGTTATAAACAGTGACTGGTTTAAACTCTGATTGGCCTATATCCCATTGCAAAAGATGTAAATGTTTGACTGGTTTTCAGGAGCACCTGGGAGTCTACCCCTTCAAGAGCGATTCTACAGCTGAAGAGGTTGCAGTTATATTGATTCAACAATCTCACAGGCTCCAAAAGGCAAAAAAAAATCAATGAAATTGTGTTTAGGCAGCAAGAAAGTGACTTACACACGAAAACTGTTAAAATGATGTCAAAAATAAAGCAGCTGAGAGAATTTAGTTTTTTCAAAAGTATACCAACACAACCCAGGCCAGAAGATTCCTAAAAATCTCAATGACAACTTTATGGAACACACCTAAGGGAGCAGACTTGGTTTGACCACCTTGAGTTACTATACTGAGGGCAGATTTGCCAAAATCTTGCCAGAACCAGCACTGGCCGTCACGTGAGTCTCTAGGGCAGATTACATATTTGATATCAGCATTGGTGAGGGATCTACTCCTTTGTTTTCCTCTAAAGCTGGAGCTCCATTTCCTTGTCCATGAGCCCTTAAATAGGAGGCTGATTTGTCTCAGCGTTTTACAGCATTGATGGGAAAGCTGCACAGGCAGGTTTGAGAGCAATCATGGTGGAGTTCTATGATGTATTGCTGTTCGACATTCTTCTGCTACCACAGGCTAACTTTTGTTTACATTTCTTAGAAATTTGAAATTATACCAACAGCTTTCACTCATTTGTCATATCAATATTCCTTTTCCATTTGCTTTGGTTATAAAGCAGAAATTAGATCAGTATGGACCTCCCATATGTTTTTTTATTTGACATAATTGCCACATTCTTTCTCTTTCTTATAATGCTTCTCAGTATTTCTTATAATGCTAAATCTTCCTACTGGTGGAATGATATTCTGGCCTCTGGTGAGGAGCTAACGAACCCAAATAACTAAAATGTGGTGGTCAAGATAGTCTGTGACATACATACAACTGATGCTTCTGTCTCTGCTTTGAATTCAAGAATGCCAAAGTGGACCTCCTGCATCTCAGATGCTTGTCTTTTTCCCTGAGCTATTTGCTATTCTGAGAAGGACTTCAAAGGGATTTCAAGCTCAAATCTCACAGATCCTTGGGCTCATTGAAATGTCAACAGTGAGGATATTTTCAGCTCCTCAAAGATTTCACCACAAAAGAAAATGTTTTACCATCTAGTTCAAATTAGTTACTCCTGCTTGCAGAACTTACTGTTGCAAAAATCTTGGGTTTGTTCCTTTTTTCCACTGTTAAGTAAGAGTCTTCTGGTCTATATGCAAAAAGAAAAAAATTCAGGAGCAGCTGTGTGAAGTCTTTTCCAGCAACAGCTGGCTTATAGAAGGAATAGGGGCCTAAAAATGGCTGTTTTACTCACTTGAGTCCAAGTATACTCCCTTGGTATGTTTTAATGTTAAAGTTTCATTTAGCAAAGTCAAATGAGATGTTCAGTCCAGCTATAAGAGAAATCCTTGAATTTAAAGCAGTCATTAGTGAAGCATTAGGCAGTTCAGAAGCAAGGTGGAGTTGTGAAAGCCAGATCCATCATCTGTTCCTTGCAGACAAGTTCACCCTTTCTGTCTCTGTTGACCCTGTCGTTGGCTACCAGGTACCTTTGATGGTCTCTTCTATATAGGTATGAAAATTAACACAAAATTTTCTCAGGAAATTTTGATGGTAAGGTATTAAATCTGTTTCTTTTTTATACATCTGGGATTGAAAATTATCCTAAGACACCATTAAAAAGATACATAGAATTTCTAAAGATGGCAAGAGAGGCAAACAGATAAAAACTCTGGAAGGAGTTTGAAGGAAAACTGAGCCAGAGTTTTTAAAGGGATAAGACATTACTGGATTAATATGGAGGTTATGTATTAAGTTCTTCCATTTGGGAATGATCTGGCTCAGTTAGTCTTTAGGAGAAAAGACTGTCTGCAGCCTCTCCTACCACTTTATCTTTCCCAAACCAAACCGAATCTTGGAATCTTTCAGACATGGAAGCAGCAGGAAAATGCAATCAGAAGGTCTGTACTAGACCTGTTGTTCCATTCAGTGGGTCTAGTTTTCAGTTGCCTCACATATTTCAATACTGTAGTCAACTGCCCTTTTCTGTAATTATAGATTTATGGTTTGTATTTACAGGCTTATGAAGAGGAGTGATAAAAGACCTTTAAGTTGATTGCACACCATGCAGTGTCTAAAATTATTCTTCAATGATTATATTGACTGACTTTATGACCCCTTTGTGCTGACAAACCTCATAAAAAAGCACATAATGTGAAGTGGAATGCATCATTGCACAGGTGTAAATGACTACACAAGATGCAAGGAAAGCAGAATCAAGCCAGTGGTTCCTAATAAACACTTTCAGCCCAGGAACTGTTGCAGACTCTCATGTAGATACTTAACATGTGGTTCTGCTCTAGGAAGTGACTATAAAATGCATTGTGGTTTTTTATTGCATTTCAGTGATACCATATTACGTTTGCCCAGCTTACAAGTAAAAAACATTTTTTCTTATAGACATGTTAGCAAACTTCATGTAAACATTTAAATTCAATTTTCTTTCTTTCTAATGCATTTCAAGAGTAAAGGTTATCCAGACTCAGCTTTATCTCATGGATATCTCTGCAAATGTACAGATTTTACTCCTTAGAGCACAAAAACATGCTGCAGTTTCTGAACACTGAATTAAAAGTTTTCAAAAACATATCTGAAAAGTGGTACACTGTGGTCACATATTGAATTTCTGATGAACCAGATTGATTATAAAATCCAGCCTTAGCTCTTATTCATGTTGAATTCTTCAGTTTTTCTCTCTTCAGAGTTTTTTCCCAAATTTGCAGAAATAAAACCCAAGTACCTTTATTGTTCATTTAAGGTATTATTTCTCATGCAAAATGGCCTTTTTCAATTTAATAGTAGTGTGGGTAAAATAAAATTTAGTTTAATAGTTAAAAACTTATAATGAAGGCCACTTAAGCTCAATTATTCCCCAGAGGGCCAAAACTCCCATTGTTTAAAATACTAGGAAATCAGGATATAGGATATTGTCTGAGTCTGGAGACAGTATGAATAAAACATGTTCCCAGTAATGATGTTGCAGTGGCAGGGAGGCAGACTAGGTAATCTCACAGGTCATTTCCCCGCTTAGGCTTTGCATTGGCATTCTCCGCAGTATTGAAAATTTGATTAATTTCCTTATATGGAGGTCATCACAGCCTGGGACCTGGAAAGGGAGGGATGTAATGGCTCAATGCACACATTTATCTTGGTTCTCCTTAATTTTGAGCTGTAAAGTGCAATCCACTCCAATAAGCATCTGCAGTTCTAAAAGGAGCAGCAATCTAGTGCAGGGAAATTTCAGAAAACCAAGACATTTCTCAACTGTCTCTACATACAGGGTATGGTTTCTGTATAGGAGTCAAAGGGGTCTGTCTGTCTCAGGTTTGAACAGAACTAATTATTACCTTGATCCTAGTATAATTTTTTTTTAAAATATATTTTGGGGTAAGAAACTGTCACAGATGTTTGACATCACATTAGGCATATGCCTGCCAGGGCTCCGTGGGGGCCAAGATCTCCCTGAGGGCTGTGGGAACCCCCAGGACAGCAGGGGTTGGCACTGGGCCTGGCACTCAGGGCCACCCCACCTTCAGCCAGGAGCTGTAGCCTGGGGCACCAGGGAGCCCCAGCCCCAGGCAGTGGGCACCTCCCTGAGCAGGGAAATAGCCTCACTTTATTCATTATTGAGGTAAGAACTCCAAATCCTCGCCTTAGAATCCTCATCCATGTGAGTAAGAGAGGATAAAGATACCATTTTTAGGATTTGTGGCCATGTTCTCATTCTAACACTATGTTATTAACACAGAAATAAGGGTATGAAACCAAAATGAGGCTTAGATACTGATTGTACCAGTAGGTATTGCAATACCTAGATCCTAAATAGGAAGAGAAAATCATGTTACCAGATACAGGCTCCGTACAGGACAAGAATGTGTAGAGAGTTTAGTCTCACAGTGGGTTTTGAATCAATTTCAATGCTGTAGGGAGATTTACCCAAAAGCAGCACACCCACCTGCTTCTGGTGAAGAGGAAATCCTTAGGCAAAGAGGATTCCTTCAGCCCTGGTCTTCTCTGGAGCTCATGGGTCTTTTCCTCTCTTTCTTTCTCATAATCAACTAATTCTAGGAGTTTCTTCAGTATAACAGAACAGATATAAGGTCTTCCTGGACCTGAGGACATACAGACCTTCACAATATCCCCACTGCCACACTCAACACAGTCATCAGGGGGGCCTGGGAAACCACACAGTAGGCAGGGGTCCCTTCTTGGGAGGTACCTAGGTCTCATCTCCTTGTCCATTAACTGCTTAACAACAAGAGCTCAAGTGATCAAGAGCAGGGGAATAAACTCAATTTTCTTTTCCCCAGTGAATTCCCAATTAATTTATTTAAAGATTTATTCCTTCTAGGATTCTCTATTTAGCCTTACCAAGCTCCCATTTCTTTCTGATCCTGCAAGTGTGGAATGATGTGCTCCAAGGGCAGAAGAGAGAAATTAACTCTGGTATCTCTCTGTGATCTGATCTTTCACCTCGGAACAGGTCAGGATGCTGCAGTGGATGGCTCCCATGAGAGGGAGCTGGGAACTCAGGGTGGCCAAAAGTTGACACTGTGCTCTCTCCCATGGTCCATCCGGGAGCACCCAGCAAGGGGGCAGGGAAGGGACAGGGATTTTGAGCATGCCCAGCCCAGAGCCCTGCAAACACCTGCAAGAGCAGAGTGATGAGACAGTCAGGTGTGAAGCCCAGTGGGGCACCAGGCGATGGACAGCAGGTACAAGGCTGGGCACAGACTGTGGTGTAGCTCAGGCAAGGACCAGGGCTGAGCATCTGGTCACGGATGCAGCTCCCAAGAAAATGGGAGCTGTGTAGTTGCCCAAGTGAAACTCCCCTCTCTTTCTGTCCCAGGTCTTTCCCAGTGGTGTGGGGCCAGGTTCCCCAGCTAGGCTGCAGCAGCGCTGGCTGGAGCAGGGGCAGCCTGTGCCCGAGGAGCTGGGAAGGATAGCAGGGCAGTGGGCTGCACTCAGAGCCTGAGGGCCGTGATTCCCACATATCCTTTGAAAAGGTTCATCCACACCCCATGTGTTCTGTCCAGGTGGGAATAGTCTGACTATGGATACAAGAGTGCCCTTTGGATGGCAGTCTTTTTGTCCTGTGTCCATACTTGAGAGCTGGAGAGAGATGTCATCCCAGCTCAGGGCTACGAACCCAAAGAACTGCTGTTTTCAGGCACCTCTATCCTGGGCTGTATGCTCATGGGAAGTGCAGATACTGTCTTGACACAGACTGACACAGAACTGACTCTGTTGCATTTTCTCCATCCTTCTCCATCAGGGAATGACAGACAAGCACACTGCCAGTTCCACAGTAGTAGACGGAAAGATGCAGATTGTTGTTTTAGGCTCTCAGCAAAGATCCATGAAAATACAATGATTTGGACAGCTATCCAAGTCATATAGCTTAGAAATTACAAACATCTGTCAAAATATATAAGCAAAATGCAAACCTGTTGTGTGAGAATTGTGTCTCTGAGACATAATCCACTGTTTCTAACTGAACCCACAGACTATATTAAGGCTGCATATTTCTTATTTTATACAAAAAAAGACAAAAAAGGAGTTACATTTATTAATGCAGGTGAAGTCTGTAAATATATTTGTTTTTAATAGCAAATTAGTTCATTATTTTGTCTTAATATCTCAGGGCTGGCAAAACTCTCTCCTCTGCCTTTTTAATGTTTGTTTTCAACTAAGTATAGCTCACAGTGAGTTATTAAGCAACAAGAATTCCTCTGGTTTGGCTAAGATATATGCTATGTGAAATGACTGTCCTCTGGTCTCCCTTCCAGCTATTTATTAACGGCTTAGAATTATGTGGAAGTGTCTTCGTGGAAAGTAATAACATAATAAAGAAATATTACTTTCATGTTGGCCAATGTCCATAAGTTTTTACTTCTCTGTTTTGACATAAATGAACAATTTATTCACTTAAGGCAACATTGTATGTGAAAGAGAAATCAGAGCATAAGGTCTGCAATTCAGCTACATGTTACTCCTACACACATCTATTCATCAGACTCCAAAGGTATTCAGGAAATTCTGAGATTTTTCTGTCCTTAATAAAATCTTCTCTACTCTGAGAAGACCATTGTAGAGTATATAAACTCATTGAGAACATCCAGACAGCCCTATTCTTGGGAAAGTTCATATTGTCATGGGATGAGGTGGTAGCCTAAAATGTCCCTGGTTTCTGAAAAACCCTTGGTATTTCTTTAGGAAGTTGAAAATGAAGGGCAACTGCATTGAAATCTAGATCACCATTGACAAGAGCAAAGATCAGATACTTAGATCCCACTCTTACCCAAACAGTTAGACAACCCAGTCTCTCCTCTCTAAAACTTACTTTCTGTGTTCTGCCTGCTGTCAAAATTAGCTTTGTCCCTTTCCATGGCCAAACAGTCCTTCAACTGCTGATTTTGCTCTCTTCTAATTATGAACAAACAGGGAGGATCTTATACAGGTTAAACTACGATAAATCACAATTTTGAATTTTGGTAGTGTAGCATGGCAAACTGTTTTCTGTCCCTTGGAACACATGAGGGACAAAACATTTACAAAGTATAGTGGATACTCCTAGAAACAGCTGTCCTTTGCACAAGCATGTAATTCATTACAACCAGGAATTGTCCATAATCCTCCCTTGAAGGGAGGTTTACCTAAGAGAGCATGTCTTAAAAATATTTTTTTCCAAGGTAATGCTGTAGAATAAATAAACTCCCAAAGAAGCACTATTTGAAGCAGGATGAATGAAGTGATTTGAATGTAAAAATGTCTGCAGACGGATTAAATGGCATGAATGAAAGTGAAATGACAGTGTACCTTCTTCAAGACGTAAGCACTTGTGTCATTCTTCGTATAAGGGAGTCCAAGTTGAGAGCTGCCACAGCTGTCGAGCTGCTCATAATTTTTACCTCCTGATTCTCCTCCTCTTCTTTTCCTAGTTTTCTCCCATCTCTTCTTTCCACTGAAGAACAGTTCTGCTCCTTTGGCTGCTGCTGTATTTCTCTCCATGTTTCTGACTCACTGATAGCACAGATGTGCTTGTAGTCTCTCTGTAGTAAATTAACCTTTGTGGTATCTTTTGCATAAGTTTGAAATTGATTCAGATCTTCACCCTGACTCATCAGTATATGATGTTCAACCACCTTCCAATAGTTCTGACAGCACTGGCTTCTGGTACTCACATTATATGCTCTATTTTTTGCTTATTCATTTTTCTCTTCTTGATTAATAAAACCCAATATTTTACCTAGCTTGTAATCTTTATTTCTTTACAGAAATATGGTCAGTTTAAATTACACGATCAGTAAACTAATTTTGTTGTTGCTGACTCCTTTCATTTTTTTAGCAGAAAAATCTGGGAGTATTATATAGAGATGCAAGAGTAAAGTGTATATACGAAAAACATTTTTCCTTGATGTTTGAAATTTGTTGACTATTAAAGAGCCTTGATCAAGAGGAACTGAACCTGAGATTTTCTCAATTTCTTCCCAGACACCAAACTTGGTTAAACAAGTGTGGCAGCACTGGTTTAGATGTGGCATTCCTCATCTCAAGGAGCTCTACTCAGACCATATCACACACTTTAAATATCACCACCTTCTTCTATAAATATTTTTATTGTAAGGAAAGACATATACTCCTGCTCTTTTTAACCACTGGGTGCCACCTAGTCTGAGTTTGTGATCCACAGAGATTCTTTGATATAAACAGAAATACTGAGTAATGTGGTAAGTCTGTGACTCCAGCAGAACAACAAAACAGAGCTTCGAACAGGTTATGAGAAAATGCTATCCAGACTTTGACCAACACTAAGACACCTAATCCCTTTGTGTATTACAAATGCCTCAAAAGTGTATTTCTTTAAGTTTATCTTTCTCCTTGATCTCCTAGCGTATTATCCTCTAATCCACTATACAAATGCCTACAGTTATAATGAAATCCTGGAAAACAGTGCAAGTGGTGTTGCCCAGAATGACTCCACAGTGCTGAAGTTTTTAGATAAGTGTACACAACAAACTCTGAAATGAGTGCTATTGAATCACTTGGTTTCAATTTCCTATTCGTGGGACAGCTTTTGTACAAAAAACAAGATATAAAACCAACTTTGATCTTCTGTCTGATTTCCCACCAATTCCCTTCTTTGTTTCTCTCCTCCCGGCTGGATACTCCTTGTATCTATTTAGGGAAATATTGAAGAGTCAGATATTTGTGGTGACAGGCTAAATACTGAGCTGGAACTTACTTAAATTATATTTTATTCACTAAAAAATGTGGATTTAGGCACCTCAAAGTAATCCATAAATTTGAACGACGTTTTCTGAATACATTCAGCCAAACAGTTCTCTGTGTAAAGAGCCTAAACTCATAGAGCAGGGGGTGTACCTCTCTGCCTTTTCTTTTCTTTTCTTTCTCTCCACAACACTGTAGATAGGTATCAATCTGACAAGTGCTACCTAGAATTAGGCTATTAGTATTCGGATCTAGAATACTGTACACAGTTGAAAATATACAAGGACTACATGATTCAACAAACTAGTCTGGTATAAGTCCTGCTTTGCTTGCTGATCATCTTCTACTCACAGAAAATGTTTAAATAACAAGGAGAATGGTGATTAGTTTCTATGTAAATATCTAAGTACCTCATCTGCATCTGTTCTCTGCCTGAATTGCTTCCAGGTCCTCTGCTTAGTTATTGGGACCTGCTGGGCCACTGGATCTCTTGCACAGTAGTAAAAGGCCAGAAAAGGATATCTCAGGGCTTTCAGAGTCCCCAACAAAGAATTTAATTCCTGCAACATGGCTCCTGAGACACAAGATTTCTTCAGACAGATCCCTACCAGGTTTCCCTATATTCCTCTCTTCAGAATTTTTTAAATTACCAATTCCATTCCAATTCAGAAAGTAGAGGTTTGTGGGGGTTTTAAATTATTTTTATAAGTCAGAACTGCAGGAAACCCCTCATTATGGCATTTTTTTTCCCAGTATAAATGCTACTAGTACACTATTTGAGGAAAAGTTATGTTGCACTCCTAATCTATGTGGTAAATATTCTATGATATTTGCAATAATGTAATTTGTATCATTGATGATATAGTAAGTTGTACAGCAATATCTATCTGTTCATTCAGCTGAGGAGCCAAAAGTGACATGAAGATTTAGGAAATTACCCTCCATTTCCAAAAGAAATATTTCCTTCCAGCAGTAGAAACTATATGAAGACCTTGGGAGAGATTTCCTGCGAAATATAGCATTGCAGAGAAGAATTCATCATTTAAAATCATGATTGACCTCCAAAAATTTTCAGTTTAAAAATTTAGATTTAAGTAGATTAGCCTAGATTTAACAATAAATGCGTATGTTGTCAGCCAGCACAAAGCGTTCAGTTAGACATCTGTCATGAGAATTTCTCTGGTTGTAAGATATTGTTTGATCCTTCTGAAGATATGTTGCCAAACACTTATTATTGCTAAAATATCAGCAACATTTGTGCCAAGTGTGGGGAAAGTGAGGAATGTGGCCTTAAGACTGTAGTAATTTTTCTTCCCCAAAACAACTGTAAATGAACCAAAATTAATATTTTATTACAAACTGGAAAGCAGTGACACTCTCCAATTTTTCTTAGACTCAAAGGCAATTTATAACTATTCATTACACATGATGTTGTGTAATCTGCTCTTAATGAGAGAGTAAACATTCCATTACATTAGAATTGCTGTTAAGTGACCAGAATAACTTGTTTCATATTGTTTTGCCATAATTTGCTTGATCTTGACTTCCTCTCTCTCCAAAATAATAATTAACTAGTTTTTGTATGAAAGAGAAACGGAAAAAAGAAATTAACATTACAATTGAAGGGAATAATCAGATTGCAGAAAATACTTAGCTGTCTAAGCCCTATTTAATTAGGCAGTTTAGATATCTAAATAGCCTTAAAATTCTCACCTTTTGGGAAAGAAATCGTTTCAATATTCTGAATAAAATAAAATTTAAAAATAAAAAATTCCCCTACCAGAAATCTCTACTTTTCGCATGCTTTTCTGCATCTGGTCTGCTAGGAGTTAATAAAAAATTAGAGTATGTGGTCTAACAGATAGAAGCAATTAAATATTATGTGTTATATGACAGCAATTTTTCAGAGGGATTAGCCTATACTTACATGATGCAGATAATATTCTCTCTGCTGGCTTTAAGATTCACTGAATTGACACAGTCACTAGTCTTAACGAAATATTAGAAAAGGGACTTGAGTTAGTAGTAGGAAAATACCACCATTTCATCTTCAGTTCTCCTACTAAACTTGCATTAAACATATTAATTGTAGTATAAAGTCGAGTATTTCATAATTATTTTTCTTTTCTTTGTTGTAATAATGAGACTATTATTGATATATAATATAGAATAGAATAGAATCAACATTTCATTGTCTGTGAAATAAAGTTCATGTCATAGCCAAAGAGGCATTTTAATGATGAATGAAGCAAACATTGTTAATATAACCACAGATATATTTATGATGAATTTTGTGTATGCATACATATGCAAGTTCATAATAAAATTGGTTTCAATTCCATTAGAAAGACCTCAAACAAGGCCAAAGGATCCTAGAGGGGAGATCAAACTGATCCCAGAGGGGATGGCCTAACCATCCCAGAAATGGAGGGCAGACTGAAATGATCCCAGAGCTGGGTCCGGGGGGTCCAACACAGCTACAGACAAAGCCTCGCTTCAAAGATGGTCCATGAGATGAAGCCTAGGGTCAGCCAGAACTGTCCCTGGTGAGACACCAAGATCCCACAGGAAGTTTGTGTGGAGAGTTTGGGAAAGTACATACAGCATAGGAAGTTCTCAATGAGAGAAGCTCCATTTTAAATAAGAATTAAGTCATTTATATATGATAGAGAGGTAAGAGAATGTAGGATACCACTATTTACATCAGCCAATCAGGGCTATTGATTTTTAATTTTCACTAGAGCTGGCCAATAGAGAATGATGTTTTCTGCTCCTTCAGAACAATTTCTACTTTTCCAGGATTTTTCTCTTCTTGTGGTTTGAACAGCTCATGGCATTTATGAAGTCTTACATTCTTAAGATGTTTTCTCTTTTTTCTAGACTATTTTTCATCTTTTTGGATGATAAGTTGCAATGACAGTTTGTTGTTTTCTTACTTATTAATGGTATCTCAGGATGCCATCAGTTTCTAGGTACCCAAATGCACTTCAAAGATGGCAGCTGCAATACCCAAGGATGCTTCTGGTTCATGGGTCTAATTCCCAGGATCTCAGCTCCCAGGCTGGCAGGCTGTTGGCACTTCAGCAGGTGTCTTCTGTTTGGTAATTTTCCCCTTCTAACCACTCACATGACTACCTCATTCCAAGTGGGAAAGACAAACAAAGCTCAAGAGGCTGGAGCTTCCCTATTTAACAGATGTGTCTTGTCAGCAATATCCAAGTTTAATTTTCGGAGTGTGATGTGGGAAGCACAGCAGTGTTGCACATGTAAGTTTATATTTTATGCCACCTTGTTTGCTCTAGCAAAACTAATTTTAAAGCCTCCTTTCAGGCTTCAATCTAACTAGCTGAATATATACTATTGCAGGGATGCATAGTTGATGGTGAGACATACAACATGGTAGCAGGGTCTCCAATGTACTGTCACTATAAATTAAAGCAAGTCTTACATGTTGTAATATAGGTGCTATTCCTCTGCCAGTATGTGTACAGCTAACAATATCAACATCAGTTAGGAAACAATTGTATGTGTAGTTTCTTCTGCTCTTTGTTCAGCTGGACACTGAAGGAAGTTTAACATTCATGGGAGCTTCCTTCCAGTTTCATTCCCCATGCAGAGCCTAGGAGGGTCTGTTCCATGTTGGGGTCAGGTTTCTAATATTTCCCAAATCTGCAGGAGACTGAAGATAATAGATTGGGATTTCCTGTTCCAGTTGCAATAGATCCTTTGTTTGAAGCATAAGTTCTCCTGGACCATAAATCAGAAGAATATATAGAGATAGATATATTCTGCTTTTAGATAAAAGGCTAATCATCCATCTGGAAAAAAAGCAAAAAACATGATTTTAATACAATGCTGTGACAGTCAGTAATGACAAGTACCAAGCTTCAAACCTGCAAAGAAACTTTTACACCTTTAAATATTTTGAATTCCAGAGGAAACATTAATTTCATCTGAATTGAATTTACTTTGCAAGGACAACACTTCTTGCTCTCTGCTACCTGCTGTTTGATTGCATGTCCGCTGGAAAGCTTTCAGTGTTCATTTTCATTTCAGTACATGGGTGTCATTTTTCATTAAGTATGAAACAGACTGTTCCAAGTTTTTGTGAAACAGTAAATCGTTCTGCCAACTGGTGTCCATATCTTTGCACAAAAAGCCATTGGTACAAGAGAAGCCAGTATTCTAGCTCACTACATATTTTGGGTTTGACACTTAATTTTCAGAACCCAGCAGCACTGATAGTGTTTCCTATATTGGAAAAAAAAAACCCAAAATTGATTTTCACCTGTTACCAGCAATTGTAGCGGGTAAAAAGTAAATGAGAGCACAACAAAATAAAGATGAAATACCACACGGACACTATGCAGAAAAAGTGTAAAGTGATTAGGCTTTTCCCAGTGCTGGTCTCACAGCTGCTGCTTAGCCTCCAAGACTGCAGCTGCAGCTGAGATGCCCTCTTTTGTGGGCTCTGACAACTCCCATTTAGAGACTCCCTCTGCATTTATTAATCTTACATTTTTGTCTGAACCAGCAGCTCAGCTTTGCCAAGGGGCTCCTAACATAACCTCCAGTCTCATGGGAAATGAAAGCTTGGGCCCAGGTTTGACTTACGACAAAATTTTGCTTCAATCCTCGTCTTCCTTGGCAAGTACTGTGACTGTTGTTATGACTGTAGGATCCTGCTCACAAGCCATGTTTTCAGCAAACAGGAGTGAGCCAAAAGAATGTGGGTGTTTCCATCTAGGCGAGGAGAGACAGGGAGGAAGGGATTAGGCACTGAAGCTTACAGACACAGGTACCCTGCTTCATAAGTCCAGGAGAACTCAGGAAATTAAGATACATCAACTCCAGGGTGTATTCAGGATCGACTAGTTGCTTCCCCAAGCAGTTCTGTGGTTCAAACCATGTACCCTTTTCCTAGATACCATGGGATCCAAACCCTGTGTGTAGGCAGCCAGTGTCCAGCTTGGGAAAGGAATTCATCTGATTGAAGAGTAAGAGCTTAATTTATCTCATCTTAAAGATGAGATGTAAAAAATATGGCAGATTAATCCCCCTAGAAATGTTCACTTCTAGGTGACTGTCTTGGATTTAGTCCTCTCCAATACAGATGAGAATTAGTTACGATGGAACTGACCTTGAGGGTCCCTTTTCCATTCCCTAGACCTGGATGAAAACCAAGGATGTTAATGATGTTATTTTTTTTTCCATTAGTCAAATAGAAAACCTATTGTTTCAGTGAAGCACAGTGAATGATTGGCAAAAAAATGTGTAATTATCTGTCTGAATTTATACTTTAAAGTCAAATTACAGTGAATAGTGAGGAGCAGACATGTAGGAGTCCAGGATTTAACCATCACATTCTGAACACAGCATATTCAGCAATTCTTCTAAAACCATCTGTGATTTGAGATGCAATTACACAGAAGAAAAGTTACACAACTTCAGTAATATGGATGTCTCTGAAGCAACATTCCACTATATGAAGTCCTTTTCTGAAATATCACACAATATAATTTTTGCCTATGAAAGCCCCAAAACCCAGCACAGTGCTGAGACTTTTCAAAGACTGTGGGTAGGCTTTCTCTGAAGCAACTGGGTATTGACACTGGGTTTTTTGGTTGTTTTTTTTTTTTTGTGTTTAGTTTTTTTTGTTTTTTTGTTTGTTTGTTTGTTTTTTAAGGCCTGAAACCTACATCACAGTTATTTTTTCCCTTTTTTAAATTGTAGTTCTAGAAAATTAATGTTGAATGGTTCCTCCCATATAACCTCAAGGTCTTGCTTGTGGTCTATCACATCTCAGTGAACATCCACCTGGGCTTGATTGGCAGTTTGAGCTTATGGAAAGCTGGGGATGCTGAGGAGGTATGAACCAAAACACAGGCACACCTGTGTGAAGTTTTTGCATGGTGTGCAGTTGCATTTTTCTGGACTTAAGCCAGTACTAATAACTGTCTGCTTTCAAAAGCAGTACATCCATGCACAGATTCTTAAGGCCTATTTGTTTATTTTACAGAGGTAATAACAGAGGGAATTTTCTCCATCTCAGCTGGTTCAGAGTAGTTAATATTTTTCTATTTCAACTCTTTTCTAGTCATTAATTTCAATTTCTTATTAGGAGATTTGTTAATTTAATCTTCATACTCAATCCCATATTGCTTTTATTATTAAAACCCCCAAAACAAACCAGTAGAAAACCCCAAACCTGTTGCATTTCTCTTTGGGAATGTAGGAGAAGAAAAACACCAAGTTGATCCCCTGATTCCTGCACTACAGGCAATAAATATGTTTCTAACGTTGATGCAAGATAATGGGAAGAAATTCTCAATATGCTAACTTTCATTCTTAATCATACACACACCTACAGAGCCACACACATGCATGTGTTTTTCTTCTTGAATGTAATTTCCATCCTGATGTGATTATTCTCTTGAGCCCAGCTCTAGAAGAACCTTCTCTGTAGTAAAATGCTATTCATTTTTAATGCTATTTAATTGTCGTAAAATGCCTTAATAATAATTTCAGTCCTATTTTATATAATTTTACCTATCATTTAATAATGTTATTTAAATACAATCAGCTGTGCATTTCACAATGAACATTCAGTGGTTTTCTCAGCTTCAAAGTTTTTAAGCTAAGCAGAATTATTATGCTTATTACTATTATAGCTGTTCCAGTGGAGTATTCAAATCAGGAAAGTTCATAACATCCTGTTTGCACATACTCAGAACTCCCTGAAATACTTACAGGGCAACCCAAAACTTCAATACTATGATTCTGTCTCAATATTATTTTCTCGGAAATAGATGAAGGTTGAGGACCTCCTCCTATTATTTCCATTTCTTCTCCCCAAACAAATGCTGTTAAAGACCACAGAATTCCATGAAGAGCAGAATTAATGAGGCCTCATTTCCTGTTGATTTCTCCTTTTGTCTCTTGGGATTTGCCTAAAAGAATTATGGGCTGGAGTGCCAATCCTTTCTCCATTTATTTTATGTGCACTCCAAAACAAAAGAAAAGAAAAAGAAAGACCCAGCCACATCATGTGTCATGGTTTAACCCCAGTTGGCAAGTACCATACATGTAATGCTCAGGTCCTACATTTTCCTATACATCCCAGATAAACCCATGTCCTTTCCTCTATTTTGATTATATACATAGAGATATGATTCTCTTAGTCTGTGGGCCATTCCCAAAAAGGTCAATCGAGTTCACTTTATTTAATTAATTGTCTATTTTCATCCAAAATCAAATCCCCTTGAGGCATGCACTGGGCTTCCCAATCCGCTCACATTATCCACCAAGTGCACCCAGGTGCTTGAGCAAAAGCAATCTCTAATAGGTTTGCTTTTGCCTGAGACAGGAATATCCCAGACTGTTTTCCCCAGCATGTTTTTTATGTGCACCAGAGGAACTTTTTTCCCTTCTGCAATATGTAGAAGTTGTGATTGGGCAGGGCCAGACTGATCAGCACGTCCTCTGGTGTTGACTAACTACTGTGGCTTTTACAGAATGTGCATCCCATAATGCTGTAATTCTCTCTTGAATAACTTTTTAAAGGATATAGAAAACATTTACATCTGCTTTATGTGTAATGCAACATGGAGCTGAGCACAGTAAAAAGGAAGCAAGCTATTCCAAACAACCATAATGTTCTGTGTGGCATCATGTCAGCTATAAAAAAGGGTATGTCTGAACTCCAGCCTTTAGGGAAATCTTGGGCCTTTGGCACATGTTTTATCTTTCTCGGGTTGATTTCTACTATGCAGAGGTATTGATCTGCCACTTGCTAGTCTATCTACTAAGAAGAGTCTTTAGAAGCAAATTCTGAAAGAAATTTCCTTTTCCATGAGAAGAATTCTGTCTTTTGCATGTGTTTTATCAGATAGTCAGCAGATGTAAATTTGTAATCACTACAGCTAAAATAATTTCCATCTGAAATTAATTTTCATCCACTTACTGACAAATGGAAGGATAATTTCCTAGAGTAAAAATTATCTCAATATGTTGTGTCCATAAACATACGAAATACTTAGAAGTGATTTATGTATAAATATCAAGAATAATGACATCAGTAGCATTTGATTTAGTATGTCAGCCTTTGAAAAATTTTAATTAGCCTCAGACAGACTTTACCAAACCTTATACAAAAAAGAAGAAGCAAGTCCTAGGAAATTGGTATATTGGAGACTAAAGGTCTATGAGCCAAGGTAAATCAGCATTGCCAAGACTATGCTAATAATTAAGAGAAGAGAAATATCAAAAGCATGAGAAAAACATTGGTCAATAAGGGGATTAGAATATATGAACTGTATTAACTGAAGGCAGAAAGAAAAAAATGCTTTAAAAAATCAAAGTATCATTATATATGCATCTTCTGTCCAGCTGCAGTTAGCAATTCTGGGCAATTACTGTGGTGGCCTGATTTGCAGGACCTCACTAAGGTGACAATGCTCATCTGACACCCACAATATTGTTGTGGGACACCACACTACCACTGTGGTCAAAGAATGACCCCAATATAGGGCAACTGATGTGTGCAAATGAAATTCACAGTGTATTTCTTATGAAGGCCATTTTGAGTCTTAGCAGTGTTGCTGCAGTCAGCATTAGAGAGGGGGGCAACTGTGTTTTCAGGGTTAGAACCCTCAGCGATGTATTTCCCCATTTCTCTTCGTAGGCTCTATAGTTTTCCTTCTGATTTTTTTATTGGTGTTCATTCAGTGTTTATGAAAGCTTTGCCAGGGTGGGAAGAAGAAAATGATGGTGGTGTGCAAGAAGACCGAGAACATACTGATGGCAGATCTACACAGTGGACACATGAAAAATGAGGTAGATTTAGTCTTATGACCGGGCCATGCAGGTTGAGGACACTAAAAGCCGTTCAGCCCTTTCAGCAGCAGTGTGGTGCACCATATGCTGAAATAGGACAGCCAAACATCTGCTAACCTAGCCACAGCAGCAGCCCAAATTCCTGATCACGGTCAGAGTCTAGGGCTCTCCCCACTGACATTGCTGTACATGAGCTGTGGAGTCAGCCCATGCATCTTCCTCTGCAAACCCTGTGAAGAGTAAAACTGTCTCAACCCCATCACACGAAGTTCACTGCATTTCTGTCACTACAAATCAGGTACATGCCCACTTTTCTGCGTGGGACAGGTCATCATGATGCTGTGCAGCCTTTCCCCTCCACATCTCAGAGGCTGGGACTGCACCAGCTTCTGCCTGTGCCATCTGTGGTCTCTGCCTCCAGCACAGCTCTGTAAGGCAGGCAGGCTGCCAGGAGGACACGGCCATATGGCCTCTAATCAAGGAGCAAATTCCATTACAGCTATACAGTATTTTGCTGAGCAGCACAGACATCCCTTTAATATGGTCTCTATCTGCCTCTGCTGCTAGCCAGATGTTGGGAACAAACTGGAATTATTATCCCTGTGGTCTGATCTGTAGGACACCAGTGTGACTAAAGCTGACACATGTCCATGGTATGAACAGAAAATGAATGACCAAAAAGCTATATGAGGTCCAAGACAATTTGCATCAGAATTGTCTTTCCTTTGATTTAGTAGACCTTATTAAAAAAANTCTCCCTAGAAAATTGTCTCTGTGTAAATTAGCAGTGAACTCTAAGTTGTAAAAAATCAAATCCTATAACCACTAGGAAAACAAAGATTTCAATAGGTAGTCAAGTAACAAGAAACAAGAGAGCAGAATATGAGTAAAATTGTGAATACAGTTAGGATGGCAACTTTGAAACTCCTCAGTGTCTTGAAAAATGTTAATTAAAGGAAGGAGACAGTTATAGACCTGGGAAGTTTTCATAAAACATATTGAAAACTAGGAAAGGACTAGGGGTTTCTCAGGGAAGGTTGGTTATTTTTCTTAATTAGTCCATACTGTAAAAGTAGAAACAATTAGATCCACTAAAGCATATCATGAAAGAAAGGAAAACATTTAATCTGAGACAAAAAGAAATTAAGACTTGGCTTTCCTAAAAAATAACATCTTCTCTCACAATAGCTTTAGAAAGCATTTTCCTACCTATATCTAACTTCAAGTCAGCTTTGTGCTTCAGAAATCTAACAGCTGAGTCAGTGGCAACTGGCAAAAAGGGCTCTACACATTCTCTCCCTTTACAAACCGGTAGAATGTAATTTGAGAATACATAATAGAACAATATTTTCTTTTCATTATTGATGTATTTGTGGAGGGTATTCATTTTTTGTTGTGGTGGTTGCTTGAGAGAGAGTCTTCAAAGAGAATTACCTGTTCAAAAGTGTATTGAAGAGTAAGCTTTCCATTTTAGAAATATTTGAAGGAAAATTATAATCTTGGGCTTTGTGCTGTATGATTTTACTTTTTTTGTAATATTAGAAGCAATTATTTAAAGGAGAACAAAAATCATTGTTTCATCATGAAAATTCCAAATACAAACTGGGGAAACTAAAAAATGAAAACCTTGGAAATTAGATATACGAAATCAAAACAGAAATAAGATATCTATTTTTATAACATAAAAATAATAGAATTTTTGTTACTACAATCATAAATAGCACAAGAAATTTATGTACCATTTGCGGCTCAAGTACGGGAAACTAAAACCATGCTAGCAGTTACGAATGCAGTATTTGGTACAGCATTTTTGGTACACAGTATTTGGTACCCATTTGATACTGGGCAAATGAAACTGAAATTATGAAGTGGTATATGAGAAACAATAGAGCTGAATTAGTCAATAATATTATTCTGAAGGCTCCTTTTTTTACCATGGCTTTTAGTTTCTCTGTCTTAAATGACTTCTTAAGATTTCCATATTGTTTCTGCTTATTTTGCTTCACTGTGGGTTTGCTCTTCTTCAGGGCCATCTGACCACATTAAATACTGTCCCATAAGTCACCTTCAAGAAGAGGAGGGTGAACTGTCTCTGATCTAGTTGTTGTTGGCAATCTTTCAAAAAGCAAAGTCATCTATCATTATTTTCAGAAATGGCATCACTACATTCAACTGTCTAAATCTCCCTTTCCCTCCCCGCAAAGAAAACAAACATTGACAAGAATAAGAAATAAGGGATGAATTCCGTTCAAAATTGAAATTGAATTAAAGTAGGAAATGCCAATTTATTGTTTTAAAGGAGCACTTATTTACTAGGTACCTTATGCATAAAATGCTAGTTTGATGCATGCAAAAAGTAACAAAGTGTATGGTCTTTATCACACAATTAAGCCAATACTGATCTAAGATTACAGCTCTAGGTGTCTTACAGAGCCGGGTGCAGACCCTGTGCTCACCTGTCTCACAGTCTTGATTCAAAACACATTTTTTAGCTTAAGGAAAATAGGAAATCATACCTTACTTGACCCGAGCAGTATAATAGCTGCTATCATTGGTACAGATTGCTTGGCTTAGGCCCTAACCAGACAAAATGATGAAATCTGACCCAGCAAAGCTCTGGGGTAGCATTTGTTTGCCAAAACTTGAACAAAGGTAAGACAATACAGGCAGTGGTGTGAAGTGTTGGAGTGTTTATATGAGCATGGGATTGTCTAGACACTTTAAAACAATGGTAAAATCAGCTCTAATTGTTTCAAATTAAAATTTAAATGAGTGGGGGGGAGGGGCTGAAAGGGCTTAGCAGCAAAGTAGAGGTGAGGTTTAGTGAGACTGAATTGCTGGGCTGCTCCTGTGTAGCATTTTAGCAAAAGGCAAGGGACAGTCTATTCAGCTGTGACTAAATAAGACACTTCTTGTGGGCTTGGATGAAAACTGTAAACTTCTTTTTTCCTTGTAGTAAAACCAATCCATATACAATTACCAGTTTATTGGAGAGTCATCATCCCCAGATGGATTTTAAAACAGGTGTGACAACGTGTGCTGTAATTTGTGGGAATAAGGTCAGACAAGATTACAGACAAGTCTACTGTCTGCCTCCACCAGCACTCAGGACTGTGATCCTCCAGGGAGTGGAAACAAACCCTGTTACTGCAGATACAGCAGCCAAAACCAAAAACGCCAAAAATTAGGAAAAGGATTTTTTTTTTTTACATAGGTTTTGCTTTTCCTTTAAAAAAAGGATAAAGGCTATACTGGCAAAAGGACCTTTTCCCAGTAGAACTCCTAGGCCTCCTTCCAGCACAGCTCCGTCAGCAAAATATATCACTTAACTAAAAGACTGAAGTGTGCCAGTAAAATTTCTAAGTCTAGACCAGTACTTGGCATTCTATTCCAAATCCAATCTGGGGAGATGCTATGTGTTCATATTAAAATCCTAATTGGCCATGAATAAGTCATAATAATTATAAACATAATGTATCCAGACAGCATAAAACCCAGCCTTATTGTTTTGCATTTTGATATTATCTCAATACAGCCAAGAAAAAAGCCTGTGATACATCTTCTTTGTGAAAGCTACTTGCAAATTAGTTTCAAAAAATGAACTGCAAGATGAAAGCTACTGGAATGGCCCCAAAGCCAAAATTCAGAACCTGGTCAGCCTTTCTTGACCTATCACTCAAGAAACTCATGATAAAATGATTATGAGCCACATGCAGAAAATGTGAGTAGTCCGATGCACAGAAAGCAGGTAATAGTTGTTTCATCACATATCTCTGCAGAGTAGGGATATCTGCCAGCAGCTGAGAATTTTGGCCTTTAAGCATGTTTAACCTCATAGAGTGAAAATCTTTCCATGGTGTTTGAGCTTTAGAGATTTAAAATTATGGTGCTCTTCTAGATGTGACCTTCCCTTCCCCACACCCAACAAAGGCAGCTGGTGGAAAGACTGGATCGTTCTTCCCTACTATAAATTCCACAGAAAAGGTCTAGGGAAAAGGGAAATTCCATGAGTTTATTTTAATCAAAGTTTCTACAATTTTTACTTTCCCTGTAGAATGACAGGGATAAAACATGGAGCCAAAAAGAAAACCAAAACAGGTAACATTAAACAGGAGAAAAGGAATGAAGAATTTTAGCTTTTTTATTTTTTTCCAAATAATTAAAAAAATTAGGTCAGTTTTTTTAAAAAAAAAAAAAAGGAAAATGATTAAGAGACTATCTCCTAAAAATGAGAAATTGTTGATGGGTTTCAAATCCTGAATTTTAATAAGGTTATTTAAATCTGTCTTAGAGAAGGATGGCAACACACACAAATTATAGAAATTGCCTGCACCAAAGAAAATTAGGCAAAATTTTTGAAACAGGAAATATTTAATAAAGAAAATATAATGCTAAGAGGAGAAATTTGAGCTGTTGCTCTTACCCATTTGCAGAAAGATTTAGGCAAGGATTTGGAAGTAAAGTAACCTATTCTGACATCCTTGTTAGAGGATAAATGTTAAGAGATACGACTCCAATTATTTGTTAATCTTTTTCTCAAAAAGTCTCATTATTTTTCATGAAAGGAATTGCAATTGTCTCTGTAAGTAATTTTTAAAACATATATTTTTGACTCAGAACCAGCTCAGAATTAACCTTTTCATGGTTACTAGGCTTAATCTGGCAAATATTGTGCGCAATTTCTAAACTAAATATGTTCAGCTAATAAATGCAAATGCCATACTTACACACTAGTGATATACCAGAAAAGAACCAAATTCACCCCATTAAAAGATGATTAGGAATGCAGTTTTAACTGCAGTTTAGATGTTAAAACCAGAAAAGGACAAATTTTTGGAGTCCACTTTAATGTCTGTATATGAAAAATATTGATACTGTGGAGACATCCAAATTTCTTGAGAAAGAGAATACATTCAATAGCTTTAAACCAAAGCCAGCCAAATAGTGTTCAGATTTGGGATTTGTGGTGCCAGCTAGCCAGGTAGTGCAGGTGTAAAAGTTGCATTGCAGGTTTGAAGGCTGCAGGTGCATTGAGACAGTGCAGCAGGAATGGTCCCATTGCACACAGGTCCCTTATCACTCCCTTATCACTGTTCAGCAGTCCCAGCTGGCCAAAGCTCTACAGCAGGGAGTGATAACAGGTACTGATACATGGTATGGACACACACACCCTTGTGCCTGAGACCTCACCTTGGGCCTGAGCAATGTGCTTATAAAGGCATGTTAATCAGTTTTAATGTTCCTCATGGTCTTCCTCTAAGAAAAAACATACATCCCTTTATTGTTCTGGACATTTTACATCATTTCCTTCTCTGCTTTTAAGCAATATTGGTAACTCAAACATCAGATTATTTCTTATAAGCATCATGAAGAATTTTTCCTTTCAATTTGATAATGCCCTTCTTAAAACAGTTTTGGGGATTATTTTTCTTTGCTAGCTTGTTTTCTCCTATCAAATATTTGAGACTGGTCAAAGGTTACAGTTTAAACCAGATGAAAATAACCATTAATTAAAAATAACTATAAAGAAAAATGAGCCCAAAATATAATCCAGAAATCCCCAAGTCTTGATTCTGTTAGTTCTTTATTTTATTATTCTGAAATAGCTGTGTGTCAAACTGTGAAATCTAATTCACAGAGAGGTCATAACATTAAATAGTACATACACCTGAGAAACAACAGCAATATTTACAACTGAATAGAAACTGCAAGGCAGCTATGTTTTGTGAAGTAGTTCTACACTTTATCTTTAAAAAGAACATATAAATTATTCACAAAAAACCACATCCATCTAGTTGGTATTTGACCCCTAAATCATTAACCAGACCAACTGCGTTCTTTTATCCCTTGCTTTTGTATGCATGTGTGCCCGTGTACAGGTAGGATATATCAAATAAATATAGGCAGCTCTAGAAAGATACACACGGTTCTTCTCTCCTGTGAGACATCTATGTTCTTTCCTAGAACACAGGATGCTGTAGGATTGTCCTAGGTAACCCAAAGTGCTGTTGTATTCCACATCTGTCTGTGCCCAAATTGTTACTGTCTCTTGAAGACCCATGGGTGTATTCTGAAACAGGCTGGGGAGTGACCGGGGTTTTAAAGTTGGTCCATGGAAGCAGAACAGGCTGTGGCCTCACGGTCTCTGACTCAGGCAGAGCCTCTGTCCTGCCTTTGGTTTGCTCTCGTGTCTTTAGCCTCGCTTATCTCTTGGGGTTTTTTTCCATAGAGCTGAGACAGCACGTGCGGAGGCTTCCCTTCGGGGTTCTCTCTCTCCTTTTAGTCCTGCTTCAGAGAGGGCGAGCCCTGCGGTGTTGGGTCGGATTCTGGGGTGACTGCCCGCAGTCGCAGCACAGTGCCAGGAAGGATGGGAGCAGCCCCGTTCCAGAGCAGCCCCGTTCCGGAGCAGATCGCTCCCGCTCTCCGGCACTGCCCGGCCGAGAGAGGGGACCCCGAGCCGCCCCAGCCCAGCTGCTGAGCCCTGCCCTGCCCGCCTTGCCCCCTCCTGCCGCAAGGAAAGCAAAGTCCCTCCGTCGGTTCTGGCCCCTGACCGAGCTCCAGCGGCCGCCGGAGTGTGGCAGCCGCCTTTCTCCGTGCTGCTGCCGGGGAGAGAGGCGGGGAGCAGGGAGGGAGGCTGATGCCATCTCCCCTTTACCTCCCTACACGAGGTTGCCCATGGCAGTGCCGTATTGAAAAGGGGACGGGGTTGCCCCACCATTCTGGGATTCTCTTTGTTCTCGGGGAGCTGGTGAGATGCAGCAATTTTGTATCCAGCGATTATTCACTGTTATTTCTTGTCGCTGTTTTGCTTGTTAGTAAACTGTTATTTTTTCGCTTATTTCTGCTTGTATTGGTTTTCTCCTTACTGATGGAAAGGGATTGGTTGAAACTAAGGGAAGGTAACTCATTTTAGAGCGTCCACCTCTTAAATTGTCTTAAACCAAGACAAGTATACTACCTGATGTCAGACTGACTTGGCACTCCTAAGATAAAAACCCTCCATTTTTCTTTTTCAGAAATACACAAATATCATTGAAGAAGGATAATTTTTTCCTTCACACAGACAACAATGAGAACTCATAATTTTAAAATTCATAGTTAAATTCCACAGCTCATCCAGCCCCAAATCTTCTGCCTGAGGGACTGCTTTTGTAACACAGGAGCTAAAATGAACTCTTAGTGTAATTTATAGGTCAAAGTAAATAGCTTCTGTAGTAGCATAGGAGTTACTAATTTAAATTCACTTTATAGGCAGTCCTAGGATTAATGGCAGTGAATGATGCAGATACAGGTTCACTCTAATCTAGACTGAGACAACAGTGACGTTTGCTAGAAGATCCACCAAAGAGAAATCAAATTGAAGCTGTAAGGCCCTGCTGGAAGTTGAACTCATACTGTAGTATAGTCATAGTTTAGCTGTGAAAATTTCACACCAAATTTTGTAGTGTTTCACATGTCAAGTTGGGCACAACAGCTAACACCAATGTCCAACTGTTCTTAATTTTTAGAAGAAAAAGAAACAGCACAGATTTGTCAACAACTGATACTGCAGTTTCCACAAGAAAAAAAAGATCTTAGCCTGCTGAACAGATTGTCTGGAGATACGCATGTTGAATGCCCTCCTTTAATGGCTTTAGAAAAATTGAGGGAGCAAGTCCAACAAGTATCAGTGAAATAATCTGTATTCACAGCACTGTCCTAGTTTGTCCCCTATTCTTTTGCATTACCTCTATGCTTCCTTCTATTCAATCTGCATTTGTTCCCCTGATTGTCTTCCCAGCAAGTGTCAGAATAGCAAGAAGCACACACTTGCAGTGTATTTGCATAATGTAACGTGAACTCTTCTCTTTGTCAATGCCAGCGACACAAGGCAAGAGTCTCAGTCCATCCTTTGCCAGTCCCTGTCCTCCTTTGAACAAATTCTGAATTGTGTGTTATAAGATACCAAAAATAGATATACACAGTACTTCTACTTTGTAAAGCAAAGCAAACAGCAAAGTGTGGATTTCTTTTTCCCCATGGGGGGAAGTGGTCGAAAAAGGATATTTTTTAGAAAAACAGTTCTTAAATGTAAGTCATTCACAGACCCCTGTCTTTAGCTCAGTACTCTCTCCATTGACATTTTCCAGTAAACATAACTTCCTTGATTGATATGTGATGGAGAACCTCATAGCTTACTAAGACTCAAGCACTTTCCCATGTTGACAGGCAGGTAATAAGTACAACCCTGACAAGTAGCAGGAGTGATGGCTGTCAGCAGGAAAGTTAAGAACCAGGAAAGCTGAAAGCTTAAGGGGAGGTATGTTAGAAAAGAAAGCAAAGTGAAGTCAGTCTTGTGACAGGTATCAGCAAAAGCAGAAGAAAATGGGTCTCAGGAGACACAGGAGTAAAATAAACTTCCCTGTGGAAAACTCATGATGGTGTGGCTGTTTTTATAATATGCTCAGTACCTCTGTGGTATAGGCATAGTTTACCTGTGAAATTTTCACACCGAATTCTGTAATGCTTCATATATTAAAAGTTAGGCACAAGAGCTAACCATGAGTAAAGTTTGTTATGTGATGTAGGCCTGACCAGCACTGTAACACCACCCTTACGAGGCCTGCAATGACACAGCCACTTGGGACTGAAGAACAAGACAAAAGGGTGCTTCTTAAAGAGACTTGGTGATGAAGTAGACTGCACTTCACTGTGTAGTTTGATTATGATTGATTTCTTGATATAGGATGACGTGAAAAGAACCCTTTAAGGAAACTAAGCAGAAAAAGCAAGGAAAATGACAAAGGTAAAACACCTGGTGTAAATAACTTCAAGGGAGTTAGAAATGCAAAAACTGAACTAATAACAGAGAGCAAAACACCCAGTCTGACTTGCTACATAATTGAGTGGATTACTCAGCATAGAGGATAAAAAGACTTTTTAAATCTTGAAGAGACTGGAAAGAGGCACTTGACTGAAGCAGATGTCAGCAGAAAAATGGCATGCTGGCAAACATCCACAGAAAGATGGAAAAAAACCCCAAACAAACAAGCAAAAAACCAGAAAAAAATTCTTTCTTCTACCCATTGAGGTAACTGGGGGAGAGTAGCTGGGCAACATTTCAACTTGCTTCGTGTGGTCCAGTTTTGTAGTTTATTCTCTCTTCTAATGGCACTATTCTGTGTACTTTTCACTAAATGCCCTGTACCTCTCAAAATGAACAGGCCATGAATTTTTGCAGACGCCTATATTTTGAAAGCGAGAACAAGAAGGGATACATCCTGTACAGGTGCCAAAGGCACGTTAGTGTTTGCTCATTCATGCAGCTTGAGAGAGATGGCAGGGCTCCACCATGCACTTCATTTCTCAGTTGTGACAATGAGGCAAACAGCTGCCTCTGTTTGCCCCACAAACTTCGTGAGAGTCTATTCTCTCCCCCAAAATAGAATGCTTACTGGAAACTGCTGGTTCTAAAAGCAAACACAGAAAGCTGCTGGAATTAAGTAATGGGTGCTTTTGAAATGTTGTGTTTTTTAAATAATTTTTACATGATATTTTATTGCTTTTTCTGATGTTTTCCAAAGAAGTTTTGCTTTAAGTAACGGTTTTACATTGTTTATCAGTTATGGTAATAACATGTTCAGTAAAAGTTTTGTTTCAAAAATTGTTTAAAGTTCACAAAAAGTCTTTCCATAGAAAATGAAAAGATTCTTTTGCATCACTGACCAATTTTCTTTATTAGGAATAAGTGCTAGCTGGCTTTCTGTACTTTTACTCAGATTGCTTAACCACACAGGGCTTTTCCCCCTTCCCTAGCAAGGCTAGGAGACACAATTATTTAACAAATGACCTGGGATTTATGGATTTTAGGAAGATTATTGCACCCTGAGCCAGTTCCCAGTCCCTGGGAAAAACTCAGTGTAATGGAAACTTCTGGCATTTTGTGTCTCGAATATGGATTTCTTTCACAGCTTCTCTAGTGAGAAATTCTTGTAGTGAGAACAGGGCTGCTGAATTCAGTAATCCATCAGTTCCATATAGGTACACTTAGGTATAAGAACTAGGGAAAATTTCATACAAGTTTGGTATTCAGCCATTCAAGGTACTCTTTCTTGGTTTCCATGGAGAGGAAATGGGAAATTTGTACTACGTGGAGCTGTGGCATGCTTTAATAGGTTTCTGTTCTGGATTTCTGCTCCAGGAAAAATGGAGGTAGCCTCTGTTCTTCTAAGTATAATTATGGCCATCACAAAGATACAAAGAATGTGTCTTATTAATCAGAAGTCCAAATTATGTCTACCAGTCTATATTCTGCAGTCTCTGCAAGTGGATGTTTACAAGTTAGTATCACTATTTAATGGCAGAAGATAAAAACATCTGCTTTTTATTAGAACTGAAAGATGCTACTTCTTTTGACCACACTTCTAAGTTAAACTAGGGCCATCTAGGAGACTGTGGAAAATATTCTACCCCCCTGAAGAAGAAATGAAGGGTTTTTTTTCCAATCCCTTGTTATTGGCACACACCATACTGTTAGCACTGCCCTCTGGAACATTCAGGTTTAGAAAGTTATGATTCACTTTAGCCCCAGTATTTTTACGTGTGCTGTGGTGTGTTACAACATTTTGCAATGAGGAATTTCCGCCAGGGCTGCAGCCTTCCCTCCATCTCTCCCCCAAGAGTCCAAATGACCTGTAGGCCTTGCAGAGGTCAGACTGCTCCTATATACCTTTTCCCATTTCTTATTTCAACATAACTGCTCTTAATTCATGTATTAAGCAGAAGTAAACTATAAGTGTTTCTGTAACTCTCACTAACCAATGAAACTATGTAGTTTGAATATTGCCAACAAGTTTATCACCTTTCAAATAACCAATTCCTATAAGATTACTCTTTCCTAGACACCAGAAAGAAAAATTAATAACATGGTCAAGGGTCTCCAAGTAAATTTTACTTTTTGTAGGCTTAGAATCACAACCCTGACCCCCAACAGTCCCCTCTCATTACAGTGGTAGTCACATAAATCCTAAGTATGAAGAGACTGAGAAAATATGTGTTCATTGCAAGTAACAACAGGAAGGCTGACTTGATCCCTCATAAGGTCAACATCCACTTCAAGCCAAGACAATTTTGCTTAAAATATCAGAAGCCAAAATATTGCTGAGATGAGCTTTATATGTAATAACTGAGCCTTGAGCTGTCATCCCAAAACAAATGCATCATTTTCCTTTCATCAAAGAGCAAAAACTTTTCCCAAATGTTCAAACGACAAGGGTTTTGGCAGAAAAATTGCCAGATAAAATTGGTTCTATAACTGCTTCTGTTTAGCTTATCAATCTATGGTATAACTTCAAAGGCTACATTTAAATAAACTTCTATATAACTTTCGTTAACTGGCAGGAGTGGATGGAGTAAAATGCAGCACCTGGACCAATACAACCTGTGCCTGAAGTCATCCAAACATGAGGCGTAGACTCTGAAAAGGGAAGTCACTCCTACAGCATCAGGTTAGCCATCTCTCTTTTGTTTATCACAAATAGCAAGTTTCTCATTATTCTCTAACTTTTACAAGCCTACCAGAAGAGGTCAGTTGCCTAAAAAGGATTCAGATTGATATCCTTGACAGTTTTCATTTTGTTTCCAAATCCCACAGAAATCTTTTCACTATCAGATCTCTGCCTGGGGAACACAATGGGTCTCAGTTTGTTAATCAAGCTTTACAAATGTTTCCTGATATTTTTTTCTAACTGTTTTCTATGTGGTCTATAATGTTGAAATTATGAGGATGAATGTCCTAGGTCAAGTCTTTTTAATGAAACTTCTTTTTTCTGTGTATACACACTGGGATGAATGAAGACCTTTATTTTTAGACTTGCAAAATCACAATATAACAATTTAAACTATTTCTTTAAATTCAATATATTAAAAGCCTCTGTCTACTAAGACTTCCTTTTATTTGTAATTAGTTTATTTTACCAAATATATATACATATGCATATGCATGTGTGTGTATATATATCTATATATCTGTATAAGCTATATATCTCAGCTGAACTGTACCTGAAAATTACCTAATCAGATTGTAATAATTATTTCAATTAAACTAATTGAAAAACATGGACTTAGACAAGCAGCAGAGTGAGGAAAGCAGAGGAAAATCACTGACCTATGATATTTGCGGGAATCCTGCTCTATGACTTTGTTGTAATCCTTTCTGAAAAGATATTTTTCTGTTTTTCTCTTCTGCATTCCGGACTACTCAGAAATTTTCAGCTTCTCATTTCCTGAGTCATTCTTCATTCTCTCTTCCATCTGGTGAAAGGAGAGATATATTTTCTTCTATTTCCCTTCCTAGAAGAAATAGGCATCTAACAGTTTTCTGATTCAACCCCAAAAACCACACCCAGCTGGTAGCCTCATTTTTTCTCTATTTTGTCTTTTTTTTTTGCTCCCTATTATTCAAATGACCCAACTGCTTAGCTTCTCTCGCTTCCAATTACAGAAAATATTTCTTTTCCTCACACTTTCATCCAGAGAAAAGTAAGCAGCTCAGCAGCACCACTCAGCCACTGTGCTTTGGCACATTTCCAGTTGCCACAGATTATCATGTAATTTTTTTCTGTTTGCTTGTGACCAGTATCAACACTGTTGGAATTTTTTGCTTATTTTTAGTAATGAACAGACTATCCCAAAGCTGTATATTTTAAAATGGCCATTCATCTAGAATTCATTTCTTTATTCTGGTGATCTTCATACTTGTGTCATTTTAATTCTCTTGAAAAACTGAAAAACAGAAATTACTTTCCAAAATGTTTCTCTCTTGGATGTCTAACAGTGAAAATTTTGAAAAAGTTGATAAGCACAATACTGAGATGTCCTTCTGTCCAAAGACGACCTGAAGAACAAAAGGGTTCTTGAATTGTTGCTTATAGCCCTTCCAGAGACTTGCATTACATAATACTTTGTCTCATACAAACCTACTAGAAATACCCATTCAGTTTAATTTGGCCTGGCTGCAAACACAATAATGTGCTTTGAAATCTGGCTAAATGATTATAAACATTGGCCAATGATTAACAGTAGCACACTGAATCAGAGAGGTGTCTAATGATGATACATCTGTTCATGTTTATTTCCTTTATTTATGATCCCCAAAAGGAAGAAATCAGCATGCAGATGATAGCAATTTACCCTAACTGGCACAGGCAGAAGAACAATACAAAGGTGTACAAACAGAGCAGAAACACAGGCAGAAGATAATTACATGGGATACAATCTGTAAAGATGTAATTCTGGGGTGAGAAGAAGAAGGCTATAATCCAGAAAATATATATATCCTCAATGGGAGGAAGAAATTTAGGGAATGGTAAAGCCAAGAAAAACAAAAGTGACTTCCAGGATAGACTACTGAAAAACAGTGCATTATTTTTTAACTAATTGCACAAAGAGATGGGCAATGAAAGCAGCAGAGCCCTTTCTATCAGTTTCATCTAGAACAATGTCATGTTTTAGTTTTAAGGAGAGAAAGGTCTGCAAATTATTGAAAAGTTATATTGAGTACAGAAAGAAGTGGGAATGACTCTTATGGCAAGAGATAATATTGATAGTCTCCTTCTTTCCAACTGATGGATATCAGTAATTGAAGAAATTTACTTTCTTAGCCTTCTGTATTATATAATGAAGCATTACACATTTTTACAGCTTGTTCCTACAGCATGAAGGAGAATAAAGACCATAAATGGTTTATTACCTACAGGGATTTTTGGAAGGTGGAGCCTTTAAAAGCTTTTCAAAGTCACATTTTTCCTTTCATTGTTACATTGCAGTGTCAAAAAGATCTCTCCTGAAGCCCGCTTTTATTTAGTACTACTCTTCTGCACTATAAAAAGAGCCACCAACAGGATAGGCTTCACATTTCTCATAAAATATTTTGTACCACAAATTTTTCTGATGAGCCCTGAATTTCTCTGGCAATTTACCTACAATTGACATACAGTTGCTTTTATTGGCTCAGTAGATTTTTAATAAATAGCAACCACATACAGGATTTTAATAATAAGTCAAAATGACTGTTATGCACTTTTGTGCTCTTTGTTGCCACTACAAATCTGCACTTTATAAATCTGGGGTGGTTTTTTTTTATTTCTTTGACTGTCTGTCATCTTTCCAGAGCTCTAAGCTTCCATATGTTGGTAACCATAGATGTAATTTTCCTATAGGTACTTTCTAATATTTGTTTAAGATGGAAAAAACCTAAATGTGACAAAATTATACCCTTAAAGAATTCTGTTCTGTTTCTTTCAAAAACACTTGCATTTGAAAACAAAATAGTATGTTTTGGGGGAAATCCAGAAATGCCAAAAATAGTTGCAGAAAGTACCCATAGTATGAAAGAGAATTTTGGTTGTATAATTGAAGTTCATAATGACAAAATAAATGAGCAGTAGACTTTTCTCATTTGCTACTAGGAAAAATTAGGAAATAGTAGTCACAGCACCAAGCTTATGTGAGTTCAAAAAAGCATTTGGACCATGCCCTCAGGCACAGGGTGTGTTTCTTGGAGTGTCCTGTGCAGGGCCAGGAGTTGGACTCAATGTTCTTGATGGGTCCCTTGCAACTCAGCATATTCTGTGATTCTATGATTCTATAATAAAACCATTTAAAAGCCTAAGGCTGTGAAAGCAACTCTGTCACATCTAAACTTGGCACCTCATTTCTCCAGGACAAATTACCTGCTGGCATGAACTGGCTCAGATCCACTGAGATTTGAATTGTCAAAGCCTGACCCTGCATTTCCAACTTCCTCTCCCTTCACTGGAGTACATGAACTCAATGAAAGGAGACTGGCCTTTTGTTTAGAAATATTTATGTTTGCCTGTGTTCTTTGTTTTTATTGTTTCTTCTGTTTATTGCTGTTCCTGTGATTTGACCACACAGATCTAAGCATATTTTCTGATATAGGGTCCACTGCACTCCCCACTGATGTGGCCAAAGTAAGGTGTAGTCAGGAACAAATCACTCCTTTTATCCAGTGCCAAAGAAAACATGGAAAATTCAATCATATGTGGGTATGTGCCATAGCCTTGCGTCCAAAACCACTGCCAGTACTTTTCTTCCACTGCCTTTTGGGCTATAGGCAATTTTTTTTCAGCCACCTGTGGTTTAAATGAGCTTGTTTTCTGCTGCAATGGAACAGAACAAAGACAAGCTCTCACCGCCACTTTAGCTGAGGGGCACAAACAGATGAGCCCCAGCTGCAGGCATTCCTATTTCTGCACAACTTTGCCCAAACTGCATAGAGAACAGATATTTAGCTCCTTACCCACTCAGAGAGAGCAAAAAGTGACATGAGAACAAGGGCCAGTGTCTGCAATTGCAGTATGTATAGTTACGTAGGCGATATAGATACAGCCTTTTGTGACTAATTTCATCTCCCATCATTTATTGTCCAAAACTTTGTAATTCTACTTGCACAGGAGCTAGAAATGCATCTCTTTAAAACATCTTCCTCTCTTTTTCTGTCAGCTTAGACTTACCCAGACATATGAATCTATAGAAAAATAGTGGTCCTATTCACACAAGAGCTGCCATCTAGCTGACACTGTCCTGCAGTTTGAGTTGTTAGCTCATTTCTTTCTGTTGCAGCACAACATGGTAATATTCATGATCTTTAAATGACCCTCCAGCACATCTTCCTCTGCTCCTTCTGGCTCCGTTCACAGTTGGAAAGTTTAGGGTCTTCTCTAGCCTTAAACTGGGTCTGCATATGGTTAACAATCTTCTTACATCGACACAGGGCCAATGTCAGTCCTGTGACAGTGCATGTCCTGCTTGATTAACTCAACATTTTAACCCCTTTTCTTAGGGGTTCAGTTCTTTCCAGCTGTAGGTTCTCTGTGACATCTGGCTGTGATAGTTTGTGGCCTAAAATGTACACGTTGGAACTATTTTTATGTGTACAAAACTGTCTTAAACCATAGCACTCAAAGCAGCTTCCAGGGACAAAGTTACAGGTGTGGAATATAGTTTCAGGTGGAAAATAACAAGTGAAATATTTATCTGTTTGTTTTGCGATATATTTCATATTTTTTATTACTTCATATCACTGTTGTCATAAAGAAAAAGAAGTCCTTGAAAGGCATGCACTGGTGTGCGCCATTAAGAAAATGTTTTGACGTATTTAAAAATGTGTTTCCAATGCCAGTATCTTACATCCAATGAAAGTTTTCACATCCTGTTGCTGGTTTTGTTTTGGTTTTATTGCAGCCAGCTTGCTTTCTCTGGAAACATTTGTATGCTGTACATTTCCAGATACCTGATCTGAAACCTGGTAACTGGTTACTATTGGTAACTACTATACTAAAATTTCAGATTTATAATTGTCACACTGTTAATCTAATTGTTCTTATTGTTATTTTTTAACATGGAAAGATTAAACAAT
The DNA here is from genome assembly GCA_013397915.1 of Daphoenositta chrysoptera. NCBI lineage: Eukaryota > Metazoa > Chordata > Aves > Passeriformes > Daphoenositta > Daphoenositta chrysoptera. The sequence goes on from VZRO01002270.1 coordinate 543,504, forward strand.
TACAAATAAGTCACTGGACTGTCGTTTCACATTATGCTGATATATTTACAACAAAGAGATATGAGATTGGTGAAACTGACAAAGTCATGCTTAATAAATTTTAACAGGCAAGTGCTCTTTCATAAATTCACAGCACATTTTTAATGAAATAGCTCTTCGTTCTCAATGGGATATAAATGACCTCCAGGTAAATCTTTCGTCAATGCATTGCTTCTAAAAGAACTAAATCTGAGCAAGGTACTTTCTACAAAGTAGAAATGGCAAATACCCCAACTGCCCCAAAAGACATTTCTTCTTAAACATATTCAGATGACAGACAGCTGGAAGCACTACTTCAGCTCAGTATCAAAAGACCTATTGTGGTAAGTCACAAATCATAACAGTAATGGAGAAACATCATAAATGAAGTTTTGGAGAGACAGAGGAATTAGGATACCAGATTTTCCTGATTCTTTGTCCTGTTTCTAAAACTGCATCCAAATTTTATACATGTGAATAGTTTTCTATGATTTGTGATGTTCCTTTTATGCAGGACCAACTAATGATTGTTATTTGTGATTGAAAAGACTCAGCTTCTGTATGAGTGACACACTGACCCTGAATATTCCCTGAGACAGCATGATGGAGGAACAGGGAAGAGAGAGAATCTCACAAGCTGTAGGTGTAAAGAAGAAAATCCCATTCTTTAGGATTAGTTATTATACTCCTAGAAATGTATTTCACAAAATTCCTCCTGCTAGTGAATAACATAGCTTGCCTATGAAGTACTTTGCCACCTATCTGTATGAACGGCAGTATATTACAAAAGACCATTATTGTTACTCGAAGAAAAAATATGTCCTATGCTTGTATTTTGGTAGTCAATGAATACTTCCTGGAGGATGTCATATCCAGGTTATGCCTGAAAACCACTTTCTGAATCAGTGAAAAGTATCAGACTGGAAAAATTTCATTTTCCTTAACTGGCTAGCAGTGACTTAATTCTTACTCACTAGGAGTCCAATTTGTCTTGACGCAACATCTATTTCCAGTAAAGAGACCATCAGAATTGCTGCTGCCAAGAAATGAGGACTGAATTGCACAGTATTGCATGAATTATTCTTCAGTTTAACTTCGTAAAGTTTAGTGCAGTCTACCCTGCATTTTGTCTGTGTTAGCCATACATAACTGTATGTTCTGAGATTATTTAGGACTCACTGGACTGAATTCACTGTTCTACACAGTTTCAACTACATCACTAAAGTAAACCTGCTGTAAAGTTACTCATTTAACCAAGTAGTTAAGACTTGTCTGTGACCATTTTATGCATGTGAAATCATCAAAACCAGTCAAAGCATACAGGTGGATCTAGACCAGAATCTCCCTTCATACAGAGGCAATTTCAAAAGCAGAGCAATCCTAATTTGTATGAGCCAATATGAATGGCATAGGAAGAGGCCAAAGGAGGAAACTGGTTCTAACACAGCACCACACAGTGATACCCACCAGCACAGATCATTCAAACAGGACCTGTACTTCCCTCCACAAGTATTTCCCTTCTGCTTTTTAACACCAGCTAAAATTAATGCAAATCTGATTTGGAATAACATAAGTGGATGAATTAAACTGCTTATAATTGAGGTGGGTTTTTTTTTTTTTCAGGCAGAAGAAAACAAACAGTGAAGTGCATGAAGGAAATATGGTTCTTTCTAGTTTTCCCCACACCCCTCTTGCAAGTTGAATTTTAAATGGCCAGTAGCACTATGAAGAGACTGGACTAGATCTTTTAAAAATTATTCTGTGATATTTTCTCATAGAAAATTACAAAGAACTCGCATAGTGTAAAAAGAAAAAGATGTTTTGTATCAAACACAATACTCACTTTGCTCACTGAAAAAAGTTTGCCCTATAGTAAAGTTTTTATTATTTTCTAGAGTACAATTATTACAAATAATAGCAGAGGATGTAATTTGAAATGAAGGTTATTTCAACCTTCTGATTGAACCTCTAAGTCTACTGGAGGTAAAAATGAAGTCTGGATTTTATAAACAAAGTTTTAAGACCACACTACTATTAGAAATATCAGGGGAAGTAAGAACAATAATGTCCTTGTGCCATTTTTTCTTGTACTCATACGGGAAGGGAATGCAGGGCATTGTCACCCTCGTCAAATTCACAGTGAAGAAAAAAGCACTTGTTTTGGTGGTTTTGTTTTTGAAAGATTTGCTTGGAAAGTTTTTATTATTTGCAGGCAGAATGAAGGTTCCCTTACATGGAAGATTTTTTTAACATATTTTTGAGATGGGCAACTCTATCTTTCTCTTGTCCAATTTGGGTTTTAATTCTCCTCAAACCAATGTTCTCCTAGTTGGTCTAAAAAGCATTTGGTTTTTTGTAAGAAAGCCTGAAACTACATCACACAAATAATTTTGGGTAGATGTTTTGTTCAACACTTCTCTGATCAGGCAAGAACTCTAACAAATGTTGTTCAGATTCTTATTGAACTATTCATAATAATACTCATGTTTTCCACTCTGTATCTCAGCATGTGAGGCATTGTTCATATTGCCTGAAATGCTGTCCACAGATGTAGCTTCAATACTGCACCCAGCTCTTAGCCCAAGAGTTTTGTCATTCACAGGAAATACATCCTAACATTTCAACCCTGAAAGCAATGGGGAACCAAAAACATATCCAAAATACAGCTCTTTGAAGTGGAACAAAACAAACAGTAAGATCAAACTACATCTGAGAGCAGGAACAAAGGCTTTAATTTAAAACAAAATGGATCTTTTTGTCCTTCCTGTTGTCTTTACCGTACAGGTAAAATATGAGATACGTCTCTCTTGGAATTCAACTGATACAGTATCTCTGATTGCCTTATAGAGCTACCAACAGCTAGCTCAGCCGCTTTGGGGATTTTCTGACTTGCTTCATGGAAATGAATATGTGGCAACAGCACGAAAGAGAGAGTGAATTCTAGAGATGCTGTAAAACCATTGATGCACTTGGGTAGTTTGGAAGCCCACCAGAGTGACAGATGCGTTCTTAAACTACAAGTTTTAATTTAAATAATTTGGATTTCTCCCTACAACTAGTTACCAAAATCTATTTTCTTCATATGTAGCAAAATGATGGCATTAATGAGATAGAGTATTTAATCAATTTTACCAAAAAACCCGAGAATATAACCTGGTCTAGTGTTATAACTGAACCACAGAGACAGTGTCTGAAAACAAAGCAAGGCACTTGTGTTCACTGGCAATGCACTAAATGGCGAATTGTATTGAAAATAAATGAAAGCTTTTTACAACTAAGTAAATCCTCTGTACATAAATTGTGTTCAGAAAAGTTATTTTTAATCCCTAAGATTATAGCAAATAATCTTTGGAATTTCTGGCTCACTTCAGTTAAAAAATCCATAGAGTTCAATTCATAGTGGCTGCTAATGTCTTTCCTACCCAACCAATTTCAAACTGATTTCCATGTACATTTTTTCATTTTTATATTTAAAATTATGTGACACTCTATTAAATACTAGATGAAAGGAGATAGAACAGTGCTGAGGGAACACCAAATAAATATGAAGCTATTAGCAGTGATTTTATGTGTTTAAAAATCATCCCTAAATACAGCTGTAAACAGCCTATTTTATTAATTGAACTGTGCATATAAAAATACTAAGAACCACTTCTTTTTTCAGTTGCAGAGGATCTTCTTATCCCAATCTAACTGTACCAACAAATCTTATCCAAAAGGCCATAGGTTGGGAACAAACCAAACAGCTCAACACCAAGGAGATGTTTAATGTCTTTTCAGGACTAGGATTTTAAAAGTGAAACATGATTCTTAGATCTGTAGAAGTGCTGATAGGGTAAAAAAACATGATAACAGATAGCTGATAGGGAACTGTTAATGTAAGCATGTTATTAAAAGTGTTCATGTCTATAAAATATATTTAAAAGACTAAATCTATAAAGGGCAATATATTGCCAGTGTATGAGTTGTCTGATACATCTCTGTGGTGATTTGGGAATTTACTCATCATTTTTATTTCCTTTTCTGTTACCCTTAGATTTTTCTTACACCTAACCAGTTCAAATGTAAGGGACAGCTGCTACACAGTAAAGGGCTGTGTTTCTATGCCTCTCTTTTCTTGCAATATTATTGATATTCTGACTTTATGATACTGAGTAAAATTTAGCTTCTCTCTAGATTCATGGAATTATGCAGGTTAAAAGGACCCCAGGAAGATCTTCTAATACTGTAAATAATTGTTGCAAGTTTACACTGCAAGTTTTTCTTTTGATGCACCTAAATGACTGTGTTTCCTCAAATTCAGATGAGATGGAATGAGCCAGGAAGTATTTTGCTTTTGCAAAACCTCAGGCATTATGTTTTGGATTTGCAAGTACAAAATCACCCCATGTTTTGGTATTATTGTCAGTCCAAAGGAAGCAATGAAAGAGAAGAGTGGTAATTATTGCAGCAGAATTATAAAATTAATTTGTCTTGCTAGAGGCTGGGGATTTGTTTAAATACAGAAGTTAAACTATCATTTATTTTTCTATGTTCCTTACAAGGGTTTGAGAGTCTTTTTGAGTTCTCCAGTCTTTTAATTAAAAGACATTTTGTGGTTGCTGCTATGGACCATACCTGACACAGAAGTTTCAGAAATAATGTGTTTGACATTTTAACCAATCTCTGCCCAAGTTCAAACTCCAAATACTTGACAGCTTACAGAAGAATCATAGAACCGTGAATCATAGAATACCAGGTTGGAGGGGACCTCAAGGATCATCTGGTGCAAACTTTGTTGGCAAAAGTACAATCCTGACAAGAAGGCTCAGCTCCCTGTCCAGCTGGATATTAAGTGTGCCGTGTTGGGGAGTCCACTCCTTCCTTGGGGAGATTATTCCAATGGCTGATTGTTCTCTTTGCAAAAAATTTTCCTTTTCTGTCTAATCAGAATCTGCCTAGGAGTAAATTGTTGTCATTATCTTTGCCCTTTTCCATAGAAAAGACAGCCTCTATCTTCTTCGCAGCTACATGTTAAATACTAATGGTGATAAGGTCTCTCCTAAGCCTTCTTTTCTCAAGGCTGAGCAAAACCAGTTCTCTCAGCATTTCCTCACATGGCAGGCTTTTCAATCCTTTGATCATCTTTTTGGCCCTTTCCTGGACCCTCTCCAACCTGTCCACGTCTCCTCTGTATAGCAGGGACCAAAACTGAACTCAGGATTCCAAGAGTGGCCCAACAAGTGCTGAGTACAGTGGGATAATGGTGCCTGTATCTCTGCTGGTGAAGCCCCCATTGATCCAACCCAGCATCCTGTCATATTTCTTTGCCACAGCAGCATGTTCTTCACTCATATGGAGCTTGTTTTCCACTAAGAGCCTTTCCAGAGATCTTCTTCCCAGCTGGGTAGACCCCAGCCTGTGCCGTACTCATGGATTATGTTCTCCCAGGTGCAAAACATTGACCTTGTCCTTGTTGAACTTCATAAGGTGCTTATTAGCCCATTCCTCCAGCTTATCCAGGTCTTTCTGTGGGGATGCTCTCCCTTCCAAAGTGTCGACTTCCCTACTCAGTTTGGTATCATTGGCAAACGTTTTCAGGATACATTTGATCCCATCTTCCAGATTACTTATGAAGACATTGGACACAATCCTGATCACTGGGAGACCCCACTTGTGACCCTTTGACAGTTTGAAATGGAACTGTTTACTGCCACCCTCTATGTCCATCAGCCAGTTCCCCACCCATTGCACAGACTACTTGTCTAGACCATAAGGCAAATAAAAATGTCTTTTTGTGCTGTCTAACCCAGTGAAATTATCTTTTGGTAATTTATTCTGATAGTTTCAATAAATTCTTGTCTGGTTGGAATTAATGAAAAACACAGCTGTGCATTCTGTCCTCAAATATGAACTTGAGAAAGAGAAATGCACTTTTTTAAGGAAAAATCTAATGGCAAATATCAAAGGGGCAAAAAGACTTCCACATTGTAACTTGTAATAATTCTGGAAAAATAGTTTTCCAAGTGTCAAGTGTATGAAAAGACAGGAAAATGTTCTAGGCATTTTTGAAAATGTGACCTGCAATATTTGGAAATAGACTCTTGAAAGAATATCTTTTCTGTTTTGCTGGTCTTGGTAATAATTTCCAAAAAGAAAAACCTAATTCCACCTACAAACTTGAAGTTAATCAGCTGTCGCCCTGCTGGGCATCATAAATGAAAGCATTTTCATAATGAGAAAACAGATCAAAACATGTTTCACATCTGGTGACTGCAAATACAAAGAAAACAGTCATTAGAGCTAACAATCTTCTGGGTAAGAAGTTTCTTGATAAGGGTAAGTAAGCTTGAAAGTTCCCTATTTCAAAGCTGAAGTGGGCAAAAAAAGTGAGAAAAGAGTGGAAAGCTGCAATATCTTCTTCCTCTGGGCATGCCGGGATGTACGGAGCTGGCACCTGACCAGGGCTGATCTGGGAGCTGGCACAGCACAGAAGACAACCTCTTTCTTCTCCTCACCTTTATAGCAGCAACCTACTCACAAGGCAGAGGCAGCCTGGGGAATGTGCTCTGGAGTAGGGGCAAGGAAACACATCCCACACAGCCCATTCCCATTCTTCTGTCTCTCATTCCCACATGTCTTTCCCATGCCCCTTTATTGGCCACAACAAGCTCCCCAAGCAGGAGGGAGGTAAGGACAGCTCTGCCGTTTGAGCTTCTCCTCCTCTTGGAAGAGCCTTCTGTACAACACAAAATTATGGGCTTGCCTCTTTCCAATGTCGCAAGTAACACATGTGGATCTTCGGTGAATTTTGAAGAAGCCACACTCATAAATAATTTGGTTTCTCCCTGGCAAAGTTGACTGAGCTGTAGGATTTCCTGGTTCCTCACCCAAGAAATACAGACTGAATGTTATGTTTCTTTCTTAACTTATATTTCCATAAGTACTTACACTAATTTACATCTGCCTGTGGGTTGAGCCTGGGTGCTTTCAGCTGCTGGCTAAAGACTGGCTAAAGATCCAAAGTGGACCCTTCCTTTCTTTGCTGTCCTGCTCCCCACTCTGAAGTTAATTCAGAGCTGACTGAAAGGAAGTCACTGCCCTGACAGTGCTATTTCAGTTTTAGGGGTGTCCAGGATTTAAACCCAGACCTGGATCCAAACTTCCTAAATAGCTTCCATCCTTTTAATTGGCTAAATCATAACCTTGGATTCAGAAACCCTCAACAAGTTCACATTATTCCAAAGGGATTTTACTGAAACATTACAAAACTAGATTTTGGTATATTTTGGCAAAGGGAATAAAGTGAAAATTCAGCCAGGGGATAATTTGTTGTGGGATAGAGAAAGCAGGATGCTGGCAGACAACTCCTTCAGAAATCTTGACATGTAAAATAGGATTTCTATCACAACAGGTGTGTGGGGTGGAAAATTAGGTCAGACAAGTTTTTCTCCTCTGTGTGCAATCACTGCTGACAGGCATGTCTCCCAGAAGACTTAGGAAGCCAAATATTTCTGCACTATTGATCTGAGTCTCAGGGCTGCTACAGAATTAGCTATTGCCTCAACCACTTTTAGGTCATGGTTCATTTTTAGGCATTGTGCCAGTTTTTTATGGACATAACTCCACTTAAAACACCAATAAAAGATGGGAATTACAAAGTGGTGGTTTCTGTAGAAAGCACTGCATGGAGCATAGGCTTACCTTATCTCATTTTTTCTCTTCCATCTCGAGGTTTTATGTCCTTTCTTCATCATGTTGATTGCTGGTTTGTAAAGAACATCCGTGCAACTTTCCAATACTTGCATTTTTGGTTTAAGTTCATATGTTCAATGACAAAGGCAATATCCAACAGCTGAATATTTTCTTCCAGTTCTTCCAATTCTTTTTGGCTTCCCATTTTTTATTTTTCATATTATTTCAAAGTATTATGATGCAGTAACAGCTATATTTAGCTCAGTTTTACTAGCCCTGTGCCTTCCTAATCTAACAGCTGACTAGCTGACCAGTATGGAAAATCTAAAAATAAGATGAGAAACTTAAAGGGGGGAAAAAAGACCTGTATATAGTTATCTGCTATATGGTAGGGTTCTTACTGAAAATCTTTATTCTTGTTGTAATTCTACCTCAATCTCCATTATTAGTACATAAGCTAAATGCATCCCATAAGTACAAGAAAAAAAGCATAGAAACAAGACACGAAACAGCAGATAAGTGATACTATCTAAGATTATTTTGCCTTATAGAAGCCTGTCACTCTGGGCTATAAGGATTACCTACAGACACTAGCTCAGGCATATAATTTGAAATGTCTAAATCTAGGTGAAATTTAAATTCTACTTCAAAATGTGACTGAGGCTGTAATGTACCTCTTCTTCAAAGCGCAAGCTAAATGATCCATGGGGATACACCTAGAGCTACTCAACAGGAAAAAATAGTTGAAGTAAGGATCAGATGCACCCCCAGCTGCTGTGACTTCAGATAGTGAATTTGTCTTTTGAGGTTAGGTGTCTGACAGCATGAGGGCCAAGGAAGCGGGCTGGGAAGGAAGTTTGTTGGTACACTGGCTCAGTGCACCTTCAGGAAACCTGTGTGTAGTGCTTAAAAACGAGGAGTAGCTGATGTGCCAAACACAGAGCTTCAGTACAAGTATACTGACAAACTTGAGGCCTGGGCCAGTTGAAACCCCATGAAGCTCAACATGGGAAGCAGCAAGTTTTGTACCTGGGACAGAAAGATCACGTGTGTCAGTCCAGACCCCGGTGGAAAATATGTACAGGTTTTAATGAATGCAAGGTTGAAAATGGGACAACAGTGAACTCTCACCACAAATAAGAAAAACTGAAACATCGGGAAGTCAAGCCCAGAACAACGTGGGAACTTATGATTGTCCTTTACACAGTGCCAGTGGGGCTATGCTTGGCATAATCTGCCAAAGTTTGGGCTCTCCCCAGTTCAGGAGGGATGTAAAGAAACAGAGCAAGGTCCGGCAAAGATCTTTCAAGATCATTCACACATATATGAAGAAAATTTCATCCTCAGAGATGTTGGAGACTCCACCAGACAATGGCATGGCTGACTTTATCTGCTGCTGGCATTTGTCATGTTCCACATGAGAGATTGCACTTGATGTCCTGCAGGGGTCCCTTGCAACCAATGTGTCTCTAATGCCATAAAACTGTGATTTTATTTGCCCGTGATGCAGGTGACCTGAACCTTAGGTCCTTGCTGGACTCAGGGTATTTGAGAATGTAACTCCTGACTTGTTTTTAAGCAAGAGCTGTTAGCTGCTCTTCAAACATCCTGTTGGATCTTGGTCAACATTCAAGGAACACAGAAAAAGGAAGAGAGGGAAAAAGAGAGAGAGTGACAGAGCAAGAAGACACCAAAGTCAAACCCCTGTCCAGTGTTTTCACTTCCTAGAATCATGGGGTGAAAAGCAAACAGAATCTGGAAGAGGAAATTAAAGCAGCTGATACCCTGTCCCACTGCAGCTTGGACTATTCTTCAAAGGGACCAGTATTAGTCACTGCCTGACACTTTCATGACTAAACTCCAATATAAGCATAATTTAAGGAGTATGAAAATATCCCAAAGTTTCTAGTCAGTGGGCAATTGAGGGTGAAAAACCTAAAAGACTGACGATAGATAAATCAGCAGTGGAAAGAATGTAATTGAAAGAGGAAGATGTCATTTTTATATTTGTATTTATAAGGATGGTGAAGATTAAAAAGTGGGAGGGGTTGCAACAGACAAGAAAGAGAAAGAATAATGAAGAGAGAAAGCTGGAGGGAAAGACACAAAAAATTCTTGATAAAACTGAAGAAAAAATGAAATTAAAAAAAGACTAAAGCTTCTGTGTCATTAGCAGGAAACGTAGAACAGAGTGATGATAAGAAAATTTAAAAAAAGTGGGCAGATCTCCCCAGATCTGGACAGATTCTTTAAATGATAAATCAGTGTTCTTTGTAGAAACAGAGGAAACCACAAGATACTTTCTATAATGGAGTCTAAAGGCAGTGAGGCATGAAGGACCTCAGACATCATCTTGCCAAGAAGAAATGCTTTACTGAAGAATGGCAGAGTAAATTAGAGTTCTGTAATTCTACATGGTAATGAGATTTTTTTACAAAGGTGTACAGCAACACAAAAACAGAAGCAAAGACAGAAAATGTTTGAAGATGAGCCAGCAATGGAGATTAGTGAAACAGACAGTGGAAAAGAAGAGATGGGCGGGCAGACCTGAAGGCATGCCAAAAGTACAGTTAAAAAAAAAAGGCCCAAAACTGTCTTGACAAGAAGATCAATAGGAGAAAGAACAAGGAGCAGAAGACAAACAGAGGCATTTAAATCCTGGAGAGTGCTCAGACATTGCCTGAATATTATTCCAGACCAATGACCTGAAGGTGGGTTCATTTCCCTGCTCTGTCAGTCTTTAACTGTTTTGTTAAATCTGCCAGAACAGAGATCCACTTTATTCTAATTGAGGTACTGTGATGAAAATAAAGTGGTACAGACAGAAGATATTCCTCTAAAACTACCTGTTTCTCTGCTCTAAGTTGATGAAAGAGGTCTAGGATTTGAAACAGTGAGTAAAAGCATGTCTAAAGATAAGACACTGCTGCAACTAGAGCATTCAGTAAAAGTCCCCAAGATATATATCAATTATCTAGCTTTGGAACTACAAGTCTAGTTCTGACCCCAGAACTCTGCGTTGCCATAAAACCTAAGTATAAGGCTAAGTATCACAGAAATTTGCCTGTGCTCCCTCTACCCATGCCAACTCCTTAGAGCAACTCAACAGTGCCTCTACTTTACAAGTATCATGGTGATGTGCTAACGAATAGATTTAGAGGAAATATAGTCAGTATCCTGTCACTAAACCCATAAGACATACTGTAAAAGCATGAAATTAAAATTAATGAAAACAGAAAGAAGTTACAGAGGTGTTAAAAGATTTTTTTTTTAATTATATTAGTTATAACTTAATCACTGGCTATAAAATCAAAACTCTGGAGTTGGACAAAACTCCCAACTTTCTCTCCAAGTGCAGAGCCAGCATTCCAGCCCCAAGCACTGCACATATTCATCTCACCACATTCCACCCAAAAGTGGAATCCAGTCACTTTACCGAAAATCTTAATTTCAAGTGAAATACATGTGTGTTTTCAAATATTAAGTTTTAACTGTTCACAACCACAAATTCCCAGATGGTAAGCAGTTGCAAATAGAAAAGGGAAAGCTTGCAAAGCATGGAAAAAATGCTCTCTGGCAGAGCTAAAAAATTATAGGAACTGGCTTGCCTTTGCTATACTTTTTCCAAGATGTAAAAAGAAGCCAATAGATGGCTGCTTGCCATTTGTCATAACCCATTTCAAATACGTCTCCTCGTTACCTTTTTTCATACACTTTTCCTATCCCTCTTTTCCTTCTTATCTTCAATAAAAATCTCTACTTCTTCTCAGGAACTGTTATTGCAGAAAGATTGTCCAGGTTTCATTATGTCATTGGAATATTATAAGATTGGACCTGGTGTAGGGGTCTCTCACAGCTTTGTGACACATGCTGACAAAAACAGGACAGAGTTTGGCCCTTTGATTCATTTGGTCTTACTGCTCTGACTTGTGAATTTTACAGGTACTAGGACTTAGATTACTGGAAACCAGCTCTCTGGCATAAGTCTTCAAATTATATTTGGTTTTGTCATTCAAAGTTTAGACATAGCAAACTTGCAAGGCCTTGATGAATATTAACTAATTTATAAATTAGTTAAAATATTAACTACTACTAACTAATTATTCACTAATTAATGAAAACATTGAAAAGAATTAACTAATTTATAAATAAGTTAACCTATTCAGGTGCCTAAACAGGGAAGTCTAGAGGCATCCAAGATACAATAAAGTATTCTTCACCCAGCCTCCAGGTGTATTTCCAAAAGATACAGGTCTCCTATGTCTATGTCATATATACTGGGCCCTTCTGGGTGTCTGAGGTACCCCAAAGAACCTCAGGTGGCATGAGACATCTACGGTTTGGTGAATGAACTGTGCCCTGATCATAGTTCCATTGAGATTTTCTAAGCTGATCAGGAATCAGTGATTTTCACCTTCCAGTTGCAAAGCTAGCATAACTATAAACAGTAAGAATAAAATAATGTCTCCCACTGACGTGGTTTTAATTCATATTAATATTACAATTATTAGTTGACTGTTTGAGATTTTTTTAATAATTCTTATATGCATCCTTTCCCCCCTCTTTATTCTTCTATGAAATGATAGTTTTCTGAACTCTTAAAGAATACAATTCTCTTGTTTTACAGAGACAGAGAACCAAATTGGTTAATTCTATGCATAAATAGTGTCTGGGCCAATCACCTAGCATCCAACAATGCAGAGCTCCAAAGATGAAAAGCAAAGTTACTGTACACAAAAGACTTCACAAAATTATGTACAGGAACTTTTAAATAATACATTATTCTGTGGAAACACTTTAAGTTCATTCCAGCCCTTACAGCAAATGGATTGAATTCTGCATATACCCTTGTACAAACAGGATAAAGCTCCCTTTTCTCACCCTGTAGGGCAAAGGATATTGGATCTTAAGGCCATAATATCTCTGTGCATAGGAAACTTATTACAAGTCCTGGGTCTGGTCCAGACATACATATATTTTAAGGAAACCATTCATTTGGAGAGAAAAGAAGGAATGATATCCGTCCCAGATTGAAGTTTGAGGTTCTGATTTTTTTAGGTTTTGTTGTTTTTCTAATGAATAGCAGCTGTTCAAATGTGCTCAGAAGGTAGAATGCTGAATAAGCTCCAGTGCATGGGATTATTGGGCAAGGATCCGGGGACAAGGTCAAAGGGGAGATATAAATAAATATTTATGTAACAGCTCCCATTGTTGTCAATGAGGGATGATGGCTCAGCAATTCTAAAAATCAGCAAAGCTTTATTTAGGTGTCTGATATGAATATCAGGGACTGTAGACAGTCTAGATATAAACTATGCTATGTAGTTGGAAAAAGTAATATAACTGTGTTAATCTGACTTCTTGGCTAGGCTATTGATTCCTGAAGACAATATTTCTGATTGCATGACACTGCTTTTGTAGATTCACCCTTCATTTCAGAAAGGAAAAAAAAAAAAAGTTGAACTGTACAGATATTAAAGGTATATGGTTTTCCAAGACTTACTTTTTTTTCTGAAAATCCATTTCAAAAATACTGATGCAGTGGAATTAAGACCTTTTATCTGATATCAGTGTTGCTCTTCTAAAGAAAAGGTTACAGCAACCTAACTTTAAATCAGAATATATTCTGTTGATGCTGAAAGGACTTTTCAGTAGCTGAGAAAATAATGCAGGCTAGCTAAAGATATTTTACTAAGTCTTACTTCTTTAACATTAGTGCACTCTCTACAGGTTTAATCCAAATTTCTCATGCAGCCATCTTTGCTGCCACTTATGACTTCTGTGTACATACACTAGTACCCTCTACTGGTCTTAAATTTACTGTGGTGTTCAGCTAGTCTGAGGAGGCAGAGGCATCTGCATGATGAATACTTTTCTCTCTTCTGTTTTGATCAGGAGGTCATGATCTCTGTTCTAGTTAAAGGCATGACATTACTCAGTAATGTGAGGTGGTTTCTATCTGTCCTACAGTTCATTAAAATTGTGCATAAAAGCATGGATAGTGTAATCAACAATAAACCAGCACTTCTGGAAAAGACATAAAATTCTGCACAGCTAATCACAGAGAAAATATGGCCCATATAACAGCTCTTTGTTCTCCACATTCTTTCTGTCATCTGTTGTGCTGTTTTCAAGAATGTCAGATGTGAATTGATTGGCAACATCTTTCCTTAAGGGGAGAAAAGCTCTATTTAATGTCTATGTTTTTTTAAATTCTATAGCAGCCTATGAAGTGCTCTGGAAATATGTAAATTCAATTTTAGTTTAATTCCAGTTGAAGAAAAAAGTAGCAGTAACAAAAATGGTCCAAAAAGAAAATATGGCTGAAAGGAGGACCATGGACAAGAAAGCACTGAATTTCTCAAAAGGCAGACAAGCAATTGTTCATAGGAGGTCTCTCATGTGCCACTTTGTACAGTTTGGCAAAGTTACAGCAAATCATGCAATCATTGGGTTCTACCAAAAACCCCACAATACATTAAATAACAATTTTGATCTTATATTCTCCTACACACAAATATTCCCAAAAGATTTCTAGTAAAAGTAAGAGGGCATGAACTTAGTTGTAATAATTTCCTAAAATTAACCAATAAATAAAGCTATTTTAAATTACATTTTCCAGAGAATGGAAAAAGGACAGATAATTCTTACCCTTAGACTTTGAATATTTCCAATATTTCCAGGTTAGTCACTGAATAGGATGCTGGACTTCAGGAATATTTAATATAGCATGATGCTGTGCACAGATCCTACAGTTCCCAATGGCTGAGACCCTCTAAAAATAGTAAGTTCTGCTTTAGCAATGGCACACACTGATAAACTTTTGAACCAAGATGTTGACATGGCTTTTCAGTGCCAATGCTAGAGGTATCTTAGAGACCATAACTAGAGCTGCATCACCAGATACGGTTGCAATCAGGTTCAACTGAACCTAGTAAACATTGAGCACTAAAAAAACTGCTGTAGGTGGAGGGAGAGCTACACTGGATGTTGTTTCAATTGGGGTTGTTTTTTTTTTTTTTGTAGTCTTATTTGTTTGGTGTTTATAGACTGCTACTCTGCATGAAAGAAATACATCCAGAAACTTTTCTGGTTTGGGTTATTTTTACTGAGCAAATGTTCTATATAATACTAAAGCCATTAAAGAAATTTTTTTCTATTATGCTTAAGCTTGGTTACCCATGGACTTTCTCTCCCTTTGTTGTCATACTTGGCCTTGTTACAAAGGATCACAAATTTTATGTACACCAAGAAAACCTTTGAACAGTAGAAATAAATTAAGAGACTGGACGACTCATTCTGAATGCTTGCTTTTTCAATTGTAAAATGAGAAGAATGATCTTTCCAAATGAAAAAATTAAACATGAAAATACTTTTTTTTTTCTCTTGAAAAATGCTAAATGATTTCTCGCAACTTTTCATATCCAACTAAATGGAAATGACCTTAATTGATTTCCTCAACCTGGTTCTCTGAGAAAGTAAGACCTAAATAATTAACATCTGCATGTCCATCTGAATGTGCCCCCTCTTTCCCTTTTTTTCCCCTATCCAGTAACCTATTAAATTATTGAGCTATTAAATAATACGTTAGAGGGAGGTGAATGGTCCAAGCTATAGTATGTTCTTATATTTGCTATGAAAATAAGATGGTGAGAAGATTAGAGTTCCCTGTCTGTGTTCCCTTTCAGGGAAAAAGGAAGGAACATTAAAGAGGTAGTGGCTGGTAGGGCAGTCAGGAACATACATCCCTAAACTACTGACTTGGCACACTACCTCTTGCTCAGCTAGAGAGCAATAAAATGTGCTTAGGGGTTATGGCACTACGCTGAAACTATTGTGGGGGTGGCTGCTGGATTCACATGAGGAAGTGAAGCATTGTGTTTTAAGCAGCAGGAAATGTAGGGAGAAGGGCTGGTAAGAGGAGGCTGGTTTGTTTAGCTCTGCCTCAGTGAGCCATTGGAGGAGACTGTTAGTTGTTTGTTTGTTGTTTTATTTTGTTTTAATTAGCCTGATTGGATCACATTTATTTTCAAGAATGAATTAAAGATTAGGAATATTTCATTTTCTGTTTTATTTCCAGATTTGGCTGTTTGGATTACTCCTTAGACTAGTGGGTAAGGTATGTTATAAGGAACAACCAATTCATGTAAGACGAAGAAACACCCTTTTCCAACTTCTTTCTGAATAAAGATAACCAGATACAGAAATCAGAGAATCATAGAATGGTTTTGGTTAGAAGGGGCCTTAAAGATCATTATTTCCAACTCCCCCTGCTATAAGAAAGGACACCTTCCACTACACTAGCTTGCTCAGAGCCCCATCCAACCTGCCGTTGAGCATTTCCAGAGATGGGAATATGCAGCTGTCCTAGGCAATCTGTTCCAGGATCTCACTACCCTCATAGAAAATAATTTATCTAATATCTAATCTAATTCTACTCTTTTGTTTTAAAGCCATTACCCCTTGTCCTATCACTACATGACCTTGTGAAAAGTCCCTCTGCAGCTTTCTTATGAGCCTCCTTTAGGTACCAGCAGGTGCTATAAGGTCACCCTGGAGCCTTCTCTTCTCCAGGCTGAACAACCCAACTCTCTCAGCCTGTCTTGACAAGAGAGATGTTCCAGGCCTCCAAACCTCTTTAACCTTTCTCAGACAGAATAGAAGGGACACTCTTCCAGAAGTAAAGAATGGGGAAAATAAAGCTAGAGAAGTGCTTGGGAGAGAATTTCATCCAATCCACAGTACAAATCGAAGCCAAATACACTTAAACCATTATTTAGAAAAATAGGTTTGTTGAATTAGTCTCAAGAGCTTTCAATGACAGATATCCCATTCCACATTCTGAAACAATCTTTCCTACTATATATTACTCTATTCAGGAGAGAAGAACTGACTCTTCTTCAATGCCTTCATATGGTTTAGAAATAAAAACTTCTGAATTTTGAGTTCATTCCAACTCTCATGTGGGATATTTAATACCTTCTATGCTTCTACTACAACAAAATAAAAACAGAACCAAGACAGACAGAGAGATAAACAGATAGATAAATGGCAAATGTTCTAATTCAGATAAAAGTAGGAAGTAACAGATAAAAGAAAAGAGGACAAGGGCATATATTAAACTGCCATCTGCCAGAAATAACTTTAGGGAATATAGCTGTCAAGTCCTTTAAATTCTAAGCAGAGCTGCCATTGTGGGCATTTTTTGTGTCTAAATTGTGTGTCTACAACTGCCTGTGTGTTTCACAAACACATAAGAAAATTATAATCTTAATTAGATCAAGAGTGCAAAATGAAAATCCAGTTCCAACTATGAATGCTGGGAAACAACTTGAGATACAGATCATGCTGGATGATTCATTTGACAAGTTATCTAATTTAGGTAAATATTGTTGTGTTGCGAAAGTAATTTTAAAGAAAATGCAGAGTTGGTAGTTACAGTTGCCCTGGGGAAAACATATATGAGTGATATTGTCTTCATACTCCTACTCAGTCTACCCTTTGTGAAAATATTTATATTCCATGTTTTTCAGTCTTGGTTCACATGTTGTATTTTTAGTGTGTTTTGTTGAAAATCATGTATTTTACAAATATGTAGAATATATACACTTTTATTCAAAAACTTATACATATATATGTAGACATTTTTACACAGTGAGATGAAGAAAAAAAGAGAATGTGTGTTACAAAAGCAAATATAATCAGCTTCCCTGGCTTATGGAATGGAAACAGCAGAAATACATTTTATCCTGAGGTCTGAAAAAAATCTTCCTCCAGTTATTAATGTCTCAGCTGACTCTTTTCTGTGAATGAATGTCTAAACCAGGCAGAAACACAGAATATTTAAACAGCTATTATAAAGTGTCATATGTAAAAATAATTAAGATTATACATGGGTGGAAGATTCAACTTGACTACTCCATCATAATTCTTAGAGCATTCATTAGGTAATGATTTTGTTTCTTATCAAATGTTTATATTTTATTTACTGCCCATCCCTTTGCCCTGTCTCCCATTGTGTTCCTTTTCAGGTTTCAGGTGCTGAAACTGTTTCAGAAACTGCAGAAACAGTCCGCATGAAAAAATGGGACAGAATTGTGGCTGACATACAATAATGCTGTTATCTCTGAGACAGAGAATTTATTTATACTGATATTTAGCCTTTATCTTGTCCCTTTTCAACCACTATCCAGAAATGACACTTTACAAATTTTATATTGAGCCATCCATTTCAGCAGCTTTATAAGAAAAAAGAACCTTTCAATCCAGTACTTGTAATAGAATCACAGAATCAATAAATGTGTAAGTGAACAGCATATGATGCAAATAAACCTAATAGCATTTTTATTAGGCTTATTTGTTCTATGCTGGTTCTGGCTAGTCCAAAATGAGCTTTATTGAGTTGTGAAAAGATGGAAAACGTTGTGTCATAGTTTCTATTATAGAAAATTAATTTTTTTCCAGAAGTTTATAACAAAATTATAATGAAGTTATCATTCTTATTACAAATTACACTGCAGTTATTTGTTTTTTAAAAAATAATAACCTTCAGGGCAAGTGATAGGATTACTCTAAGATACTGCAAATAAAGAGTGGAAAAATTCCAAGTTTGTATGTATTTGAATAATTTAAAATTGTACAATATCTTCTACAGGGCATGAACATTAACTTCATTTAATTAATTGATAATGTTTGTACAATTAGCATGCCAAAGAATCCCAAACTGCTCTGTTGTGGGGGGCCCATGGTCCCTTTCATTCTAGCTGGTCGAAAAGCTATAGACTATCTTTGAAATGTATCCTTTTTTTGATGAAAACTGTCCCAAAGCAATTGGTGTCACAGCTTAGAAAGAAGCATAAGTAAAAATTGGAAAAGCAACAGGGAAAGCAACACTTACAAATCTGCCTCCAATGCCCATAAAACAGAGCAAAGTTAAGATGAGGGTCCCAGTCTAGCAAAGTAATCTTGTTGGAGGAGACCCTCACAGAATAAAGATAATTTACATCATGAAGACACAAGCCTCCCTGGGGGACATGTGCCTAGACAGCCCAGTCTTTAACGTGGTTGTGTAAATTCGGAAAACAACTGCATTAGCATAGTGCTGGGCATGAGCTAACGTGCACAGGCTTTTAATTCCAGGCTGTTCTATCTGGCTGTCCCAGGGCATGGGCGAAACCGATGCATAACTGCCTCCAGCTGCTCATGAACATATCCCGTACGTGAATTTCAGTGAAGGAGGGGAAAAAGAAGGAGAACACACCCTTCACAGCAAAATTTGGCTGTAACCAATTTGCTTTGCCTGTCAGATCCCCTATTCAAAGTAGCTACCTAGCCAGGTCAGCGTTTGGGCAATAAAAATTTGCACACCAGGCTAAGACCAGAAGCCTCAGACCCAGGTCCCAGAGAGGTGATGCCACCAGAATCTGCTTCTCATTAAAAACCACACAGTATTGTATGCTGCCTGTTTCTAACATTCTTAGGCAAATAGATTAATATATTTAGACAGTCCTGTTTTCCAGTATCCTAAAAAACTATATCCTGGAATAAACAAGGTTTAATGTTTGATACAAGTGTACCCATTCTGGACTTTCATCTCAGTCTAATTCTCATAGAAGGAGGACATTTGGCAGAACAGTCATGACTTTGTGCTCAAAAAGACAGAGAATAAAAAATTTTGATTCTTTCTTATTTTCCTTTTATTTTCACATTTTGCCTTTGACAGCATCTAATTTTGCAGATAATCCCTGTGGTGCTCCCTATCAAATAGAAAAGACATGTAGCTGGTAGCACTGGTGAAACTGAAAAGCAGAGTAAGCTTCAAAGCCTGCACATGAAGAAGGGAAGGTTGCTGTAAGATAGGACAGGACAGAACAGGATAAGATAGCAAAGGCAAGGCAAGTAATACTCTGTTCTTTAATGTTAGTTATATTAGATGTCTGTTTCCAACATTATTGTGATACATGTTCTACCTTCCGTTTGCAGTAAAAACTAAATTGCTCAGGTAATTTTCTTCATATGAAATGCATTTCTATTGAAAAAAATAATTGGCAGGTTCATAGTTATGAATCTGACTTACCTAAGTGGCTTATAATTATGCCACTAACTTGAGTGGATACAGGACCAGGTCCTTATTAACATGTGCTTTCTTATAGACTCACTGCATTTAAATAATAAGTGTCTGTAAGTGTCACCTATAAAGTTGTTCTGAGGGCATTTTGAGATGCGGTGTCACACTACTGCTTATAAATTGGTGCAAAAGTTATACTGAAGAGCAATATCAGGAAACAGTAGTAACGTGTACCTCATGAAATCCAGACTGTATGCTTGGGAACTGCTTTCTCTTTGTGACATTAGTTTTTCCTCACAAGAAGACTAAAAAAGTCCAGAAAGTGGCCTAACCACAATGCAGTTCTCAAGAAAGTCATGACACATGGAGTTCTTATACCTTGGAAGAAAGCAATGTGTAATTCCACAACCCTCTGTATCCCATCTAGATAATTTAATTCTCTGTCTGATGATCAAGGAATGACACAATAAATCACTAAGATGGCTGGTTACTTTATAAACTAGTTTATTTCTGGTGTATTACTCTAGATACTTGGATGAAAAATATTTCTTACTGAAATTGGCTTTTAAGCTGTTCCCCCAAATATTCCATTACATTCCTTTCTTCCTTTCCTTTATATCCTGAGATTATTGGGTTTTGCTTTATTTTCCATGCAGTTCTGTGTAATTTTTAAGGCCAGCTATGATCTAAAACATGGCAGAGGGGTGGCTCATTTTTTTTAAATCAAAATGGAGTATCTAATGCATCTAATGTATGTTCTTGCCACAACTAGTATCCAATTGCAATGGAACCCCAGAACTTTGTCTATAGAGTTAGACACAAGTTTTAAGATTAAGGGTAACTATGCCAAGACTTGGGACCCATCCACTTCAAAACATATGCCCACATGATGCTTCACTGAAGCACAGGGCTCAAAACACAGGAAAGGGTGAGCGTTGGAAATCTATCAGTATAATGCACTGTTGCATGGCCCACTGTTCCCAGATCCAGCGTGCTTGCAACACAGGAACAAGACTTTGATCACTCACCTTATGGTGCCAAGTATGCAGAGGAAACAGAAGTGGTTGTTGTCACCTCTTGTCAGCAGTGCCTTGGAGAGCAATCAAAGCTGGGTGCTTGCATGTAAATATCACAGGGACGGTGAGTCTAGATTGGCAAAGAAATGTACAGGTTCTGCATCATAGCCCAAGTGCTGTCAGAAGTGGGTACCACGGAAGAGAGAATGCAAAATACCAGTGTGATATCATTCAACAGAAAACCATGAGAAAGTAACTACCTGATGTATGTCAAAAGTCGATTCAGTTATTCCCCATGTTTCAGCAATGTTCAAGAAATACCCAGTGATATCTTTAAAGTTCAGAATTCATGATACTCAGTTTATATTTAGTTTCCATTAAATGTATGGACTATTCACCTTTCCTATGCTGCCATCCCCTTGAAAAAGAGCATAAAGTGTTAAAAATTCACAGCTGCACCCCTGCCATTAGTCTTTTTAATCTGTATGTGTTTGAATGCAGCTTCCTTCCATCTCCTACGCTTCCCCATTGCCCAGTTTCCCCTCAGATAACATGAATCTGTACCTAACTAGAGAGAAAAAGAGAAAAGGGGCAGACTGGATTGGATCCATCTGATCACTCACATTACACATACTTATATTAAATGCTAAATTTAATCACTGAGTACATTGCACATATGAGAACAATGCAACATTAAACAATTGAAGAGATCAACAAGAAGATCATTGAATAGGTATACCACAAACGTGGGTTTGCTAACAGCTTAATCAAGCCACTTATATCTGAACCATATTCCTTGTCTGTTTTTTTTTTAGGATGAAAAACATGACAAAACCAGGAGTTGGGACCTATTCTGCCATAACAACCACAAACCCCTGTTAAAGTGAGGTGATCCTGGATGTATTGAAGGCGTAATTGAATTTTTGTTGACTTTAATGGGGACAAGATTTCACCAGCAAACATTCAAAAATCTGTAAGAGTTAAAAAAAAAAATTGTGAACACTCTCAAGCTTCTTACAGTCTGAATAATAAATAAGAGCAAACCATGATGCTAATCAGGTTTGACTTCTAAAATGCAGTGTTGATGGAAAGAAGTTTTAAACTTAAAGAATCCACAATGAGGACTATTCAAACTAAAATATTTTATGATGCTCTTAATTACTTTGGGTTTGGTTTTGATTTTGGCTTTTGTTCTCAGGACTGTCAGCTGCAGTAGTTATGGGTGCAGACAGTTCCCTCACAGGATGAGGACCTGGAAGTACGGAACGACTGATCTTTTCTATATCACAAAAAATATTTTAAGTGTTCTAAATGTTACAGTCTGACTTTTCAGTTCTGAACTATGTCTCTTGAATGAAAAAAATGGTACTTGACATGGCAAGGAAATGGATTTATAAGTCCAAGAAAAAAAACCTGATTTTTTTCATAACTTTTCCAGTACAAATTCATACTAGCCAAAGGCTTTATATTGCAGGTGGACTGCCATAGGCCTGGTAAGTTTTGGAGCCTTAATTGCACTCAGAAGCCCCAGAATCAAAAAATCAGACATATTATCAAGTTGGGCAGATCAGGCCTCCAAGGCTTCCATCTTCTTGGCTCATAAATATCCCTCCAGGTGGTCTGATGATGACCCTGTAGCTTGAGGAAGAGACTCAACTAAGGAGCCAGGGAGGGCAATTTTAATCCATCAAATGTCTTCATTCCTGCAGTTTCAGCAAATCATGCCATGTTCCATGGCAGCAATATTCCCTTAAAAAAAAATATTCCCTTAAAAAATTTCCAGTCAGTCGGAATGCTGCTTTCATGCTACAATGCAAAATCATATGGACGAAGGGTGTCCTGCCCCTGTACACATCTTTCTCCTCCATTTCTATGCTCTCTTCCAAATTTGATAAGTTTAAAATCCTAATAGAATGTACTCAGGTTTTATACTCTGTTTATTCTTTTTAAATATTATTCTGTTTGACTCTTCACTGTCTCTGTCACCAAACTCCTTAATACAGTCTTTTGCCAGAAAAAATTCTACAGACTTGGAATTTTGGTCATGTTTTAGTAAGATTCTTAGTCTCACTATCCCTGTACTACACTACCTTCTTACAGTATTTCCTTGTCTTCACTGCACTGTTTAAAAATACCTGCTGTATTAAGGTGACTTGCAAGATAGTCTAATGGAGGTTCAACTAAGCTGGCATGCAAAAGGCCATGTCCAATTCTTTGTACTGCCACTGGAATGTACCTTGGGCATTGAACATCTATAAAACGGAATTTATAGAAGCTTTAAAGACCTTTGAAAATAGTTTTTAAAAGTTTTTTTCAATTGTCCATAATAACTACATAATTAGTTTTCATCCTGTGCTTCATTAATCTATGTAGATATTTAAATTACTTCTATGAACGCTATTTGTAAACAACAAATCTGTTGCTGGTTCGCCAGAATTGTTCCCCAGCTTTCAGAACCTCCGTGAGAAAATTGTCAAGATTTCAGAACAGAAAAATGTTAATTGGCTCAGTTGTTTAGAGCATGGTGCTAGTGATGCCGAGGTTGTGGGTTTGTCTTGGGGTGACTTTATGATGTTGTATCCCCCTATCACTGCTCTATGCCCAGAAATGAATCCTCTGCCTTTCTGCACCTTTAAACTGAGCCCGAGAGGGGGAAGAGAAAAAACTGAGTAAACTTTTCAAAGCAGTTTGTGCTCTCACTACTCCTCTGCCTTCTTCTGCTGCACCGAGAAGAGTGGAGCTAGCACCCTTCTTGCTTTTCAGCCAGCTTTCGGCTCTCTTTCTCCAGAGACAGATGGAGAGTTAAACGTTTTTTCCTGGGACTTTGGTTTCTTTCCTTCTGCTCTTCTGGACTGTTTCAACAACATCAGAACACCCTGGGAGAAGTTTCCACCGAGGCCCTGGAGGTGGGCCCACACTGACCCAGCTCCAAAGAGGAGGAGAGAGACCACACCCACAGAAGGACTCTAAAATCTTCCCAGGTTTCTTTCCACAGAGAGAGATTTTATTATTTAGCATTATTATTCTGTTCCTCACGTGTTTGTTAAATAAATAGGGTTTAAATTTTCCCTTTCACTTTCCTCTGAGATATAATTCTTTCCCAAACCTGGTGGGGGAGGGGTGGCTGAAATCTGCCTTCTATCAGAGGACATTCCTCTGAATTTGTCTCAAAGCGGGACAGGGTTCAATCCCCACATGGGCCGTTTGCTTGAGAGTTAGACTTGTTGATCATTGCAAGTTTCTTCCAACTCAGAATGTCCTGTGATTCTGTGAAAAACTCTGAACAGAAAGAGGAACAATAATATGTTCATTAATTACCAAAACAACCTTATTAAGACAGCTTCAGTTTTTTTTCCAGCTTGAAGCAGATTGTTTAATATCTGCATCATAGAATTTGCATTTCTGTTAGAATCAAAGACAACCAAATACCTAAAATATCACTTGTGAAAGAAAATCCAAACATTGATGGTGTGAAGCTTCTGATCCAAATGTTGTATATCTGGTTTTCAAAAAAGGCTTGTCCAAAGATTTCCTTAGTTCAAAGTGGAAATGAACCTTAAAAAAATGGGTTTAACTTTTATCTGAATATCTAAATATGACTTAAAAGCCTCGGCCAAATTATTTTCCACAACAGAGACACCATAACACATCTAACTTCTCTTCATATATTTTAATATGCCAGAGACTATTTGATCCCTGGGAGGCAGCATGGAACCTCTTTCAGTCACACAAATTGGAGAGCACTACTGCTAGGCACCCCTGCTCTAAGCAAGAAACTTTGATATCAGGTCAAAATCCATCAATTCTTTATTAGTTCTTCCTTAAAGAAGAAGCTTATTAGAAAGAAGCAGTTCTTATGAAAATCTTAAAATACAACGAGCCTGTTTGGCAGTGAGGGCTCTTCATAACTGACTTCTATACTTGATAGTCACAAGATGTTGAGTAGTTTTACTTCACAGTTAAAAATCATTGGGCCCACAGGTCAAGCCCATTCCTCTCTTCAAAATTCTTTTACTATTTGTCTAGTTTTTATACTCTCTGTTGGGTTGAGCTATGTATTCACTCCCCCCATCCTGGCCTGCCTAACTCAGGAAGTCATTCACGTTCTTTTAAGGAACTTGGAGCTCTATACACTCAACTGTTGATACTTGGTTGTCTAAACCAAAGGTCACCCTTCAGTCCACTTTTGTGCTAAGATGAAGTCAGCTTCTTTGCAACATCTGAGGTCAGTCTTACCTTGCATTCTTTGCTGAACTTCACGGTCACATTGTTCTTGCTCATCTTCTCTGAGTCTTCTGTCATTGTAAGGGTTTATTGGTCAGCCACACTCAGTAAGGTGACTTAAAAGCATTTTTATATTATTGTTTCAGTAGCTAGGGGTTATAAAATGCAGCGATACCAGAAAGCTCCTTCTTTGCTCCAGGTGCAACTTAGCATGTGCCAAGAGGAAGCAATTCAGCAGGCCAAGTGGGCTTCTCCACCTTACTTAACTACCACTGTAAACAGGCAGGATTCTGATTAAAACAGCCCTCATTGCCTCTAGGGCTAATTCTGTACCCTTGGCAAAGAGCCAGTTCCATGCCCCTGGGTTGTTTAGGTTCTACAATCCATAAAAGATCTTGGGCAAAGTTTTTGACAAAATTTTCACATTGCCCAAGTGCAGAGCAGTTATTCTTCATGCAGTCTTCAAACAAGCTGACACAAGAGAAGCCTGCTGGGGTTGGCTCAGTTTATCTGTAATGAGCTGAAAAAGACAGAAGCCAATTTCCACTCTATAACTGGAATCAGCAGCTTATCTCATTAACTGTTCACAGTGTAGTCGCTATGCTTGAGGAAGCTGGACAATTCTCCCTTTCTTTAGGTGAAAACATGCTCACTTGAGCATTGTGAGGCTGTCATTTACCCTTAATGCAAGCCTGCTATGAAGTAACTACACTAGTATTTAGAAGAAAAACTCATGACCATTTAGAGTTTCTATGGCATTTTTAGCTAAAGATAATTCTGTCATTCCAAAACCCAGTGTGATGATTTCCATTTGCTAGTCGAAGGTATTTAAAATCTTTACAATATCTGAAAGCACGGATAAAACTCTCAAGACACATCTGTAAGTTCAAAAAGCCACATTGAAATCAAACTAGCAATAAGTGTTTCTTGACTGATATCTTAGATGCCAAATTGTGTTCTGGAAGCATTTTTTATAACCAGATTCTGAACTTTGAAATAGGGATTTAGGTTTATAACAGAAACAATTACAAAAGCAATGCCAAGTCTCTGCATCTGGATTCAATGGTAGCACCATTGGTCTTGGAAGCTCCAAATATAAGTCCGTACAAATAAATGTTAAAAACTTCTGTAGCATAGATACAGTGAAGGTATATTTTTTTTTCTGTAAGAAAATAAAAGAAAGTGGTAGTAATAAGCAAGAAATATTTTTAAATGTATCTACCTTTTCAGTAGGAAAAAATATATTTATATTTAATTTTTCAGAACATATTTTTGAAAAGATTAACCTAGTACTTTCAACTCAACTCTACGTCTGTGTTAACCCCTCTCCTAGATATAGCCTCTAAGTGTCATTTGGGCTATACTGTAGCAGAAAGCCTAGATTTTGCTATGTCTATTTATCAGAGCAGCCATATGAAAAACACTGATTTCTAATATTCTGGCCACTGGATATCATTTAGCCATTCATATCAAGCAGATATGTCTAATGCTGCACTACTAAAAACATCATGAAACTGAATAACATTCAGCAAAACATAATATAAATCTGCACTTATCTGTTCTGACATGCTGAGTGTCAGGAAAACATATTTTCTCTTTGATCACATGCTGTTATGCTACTTACACAGCTCAGATAGGAAGCAATTACAAATGTTCATTCTGCAAATCTGTATATAAGTAAATCAAAAAGGCTGTTCATTGCTAAAATCGTCTAACCTCTAAAATGATATATTATTTTTGCTGCCTACAGTTCAGTTCTTATTGAGGGCATTAAGGTATCTGTGGCCTATAGGAATATTTAAAAGATGGAGCAGAACATATCTCATGATTAGTCCAGCATTTGTGGCATGTTTTGCTAGCACTCCTAGAGTGTTGTTAATTACCTGGTACTAACTATACAAAGCCTGTTTCACTATGGCTACTCTTAGTGCTGAAATACATTCAGTGTCAAGTCACCTGGGCATCCACTTCAGGATTCAAGGTTTCCCTTCAGCGATGTAAAATCCAATGGCTGTGGAGTGTTTTTCTGTGAGTTTTTGATGATGACATACACAGTGTGAGAATACCAAAAAGGGTAGGAGAAGCACTTGTTTCAGGCAAGAGAGTGTTTCCAAAAGCAGAGATGGATAAAAGATGGAGCTGGAATAGCTGTCCGGTGAAAGAGGGAAAACATCTCTGATAAGTGTTGCTAAGGACCTTGTTAAGTTTCTGGAAACAGCTGTACATCAGGATAGCCTGTGTTGTTAGGAGACAAAGTTCCTTGGCCTAATAGTCATATGCACTTCCTAGTGAGGCAACGAGAGAAGTGACTACACATTGCAGCGTTTCAAGTGTGCACCAAGAAAAGTGTCAACAAGTCTCGGAGCTTAAAGGGAAGAGCCAAGTATTTGGGTCTAAGTTTCATTGGCAGAAGGGACTTGAACAGCTGAGCAGCAGTTTGGCAGCATTCTTAGAAGGACAGAATTTGTTCTTCAACTTGAAATGTTGTTCTTCAGTATAAAATGAACAACACTGGCTGAGAAGGTTAAAACTGAGGAAGTGGAGGAACTTTTCATAATTTTCAATGCCAAAAAATATAGTGCAAACCACAGTAAAGTGAAGGAGACTCATGTGGAGAATGTTTACTGCCCACTGCTATAGATTATTCTTTTTCTTTTTTTTTAATACTTTAACAAAAGTTGAATTCTTAGCTGAGGAAAGAAAGCAAATGAAATAAAGTTCTCATCACCTCTTTTATTTCAGCTTTTTTTTTTTTAAGAGGGAAATATTTTTCTTTCCTTGGCTAATTCTTGAGCGGACAACATGAAGAAGAAAATTTAGCTCTGTTACGCTTCATTTCAAAGATGTGGGAGTGGCATAGAAAATGCCCAACAGTTTCCATGTTATTACTCCCAGGTTATTAACAGTCTGATAGAAGTATCCTATGCAGCTGAAAGAAAAACTTCCTCTTCACAACATTTCACTGGGAAAACAGAAATAAAAAGAGAGGAATAAAGAGATACTGGCATAGAGTCAGAGGAAACTAAGCCTATTTCTTCTAGTGGTATCTCTCATTACAGATTGCAGTAGATTCCTTCATTCGTCCTTTTATTCACAGTACCTCTTTATTCCCTCATTTGTTAATACTTTAAGAGGCTACACCATTTCCTGCCCTTTTCCTTTGTCATTTAGAGCACAAAGGTAAAGCAGCACTGCATCTCTCAATGTAACAAGAGGAAGGAACTTGCCCCATGGGTTTTCATCCAAGTCAACCCTCAGATAAGCCCACAAATGGGCTACAGTGGTTTGGGGGAAACTGAGGAGCCCCGTGTAGCTGTGGCAGAGTATACAACTCTTGTCTGTACTGTGCTCAGAGGTCTCCGGATGCAAGTCAATCCAGAGATATGTGATGGGCAGGAGTGTTAGCCCAGCGCTGTGCTCAAGCAAACAAACTCTGCAGAAAGGCAGACATGGGATCAAGCTAACACAGCTATACAATCCCCGTCTGGAGCTGCCCTGCAGACACAGCCAGTGGGCTCCAGTCACCCACCAGACATGCCCAAAGGCACTGGAAGCAAGGACAGCCGTGTGACATTTTTGTTTGCACTGGCACAAGAAACAGTTCTGTTTTGCTGATGGCAGCTGAGGGCCCACCAAGGCTGCGGCAGACCCCTAACACCATCTATTACTAACTCCCTGCCTTCTCCGTTGCCTGTGTTCTCTGCAGACCCCCGTGAACCTTGGCCTGTCGTTGCTTTCCCTCCCACACTGCTGACCCTCATTTTTCTTCATTTCTTGGTAATCAGCATTTACTCAAATTAGTTTGTGATATAACTTGTCAGGCATTATAGTTCAAACACATGAAAGATCAAAAGTAAGTAAAAGAAATACTGACACTGGCAGCAGACCCAGCATGCTCTCCCAATACAAATTCTCAGTGCCCGAAGACAAGTAGTGAGCAAGTCATGACAGCACATGGGTATTATTTCTGTAAGTTAACAGTTTGTTTTTCTGCACCATAAAGTTGAATGCAGTCCATCAACTTTTCCAGAACTCTTCATTTTTCTGTTGGAAGTTAAACAAGGTTCTAATTCATCTGCAAAAAATTATTCCCCATTTGCTGCCAAGTGGTAAAAGCAATAGTTAATTTATTACCAGCTCCAACAGAAGGCATTTAAAAACTGCTGCTTTGTCACATGTGTCACTCACGGGATTTTCAGTCTTCTGGGCTCCCTCTTTCTGCTCTTTTGGAGACAGCTGTCAGGGAAGTCAACCTGTTCATGAGGTTTATTCATCAGCAGGGCTGTGACAGTCTATTCTTCTCTTTGTTGACCTGTAACAAATAAAATAATTCAGTTTCAACTTAAAAATAGTTTGTCCTGTTTAGCTAACAGAATCTCAGGCTTGTCCCTCCTTCCTGCATGAGGCTGCTTGACAAGAGAAACTGAGAGAGAATCCCAACTCATCGCTATGAGAAGGATGGCACTGGACAGAGATAATGGGAGAAAAGAAGCCTGGAAGTTTAATTCCACATACAGCAATTCTTTTAGCAAGAATCATGGGATAAAGCAGTACACTTTGATATGCCAGGAAGCAGAAGCTGGGGCAAGAATAATCATTGAATAATAGAATAGGTTGAGTTGGAAGGGACTTTAAAGATCATCCTTCTACCAGACCACTTTACTCAGAGCCCCATAAGACCTGGCTTTAAAATCATACAACAGAATCATCAAGGTTGCGAAAGACCTCCAAGATCATCAAGTCCAACCTTTGACCAACTAAATGCCAACTAAACCATAGCACTAAGTACCATGTCCCGTCATTTCTTGATGACTTCCAGGGATTGTGACTCTATCACCTCCCTGGGCAGCCTGTTCCAGTGCTTAACCACCCCCATCAATTCTTCATGATGTCCAATCTGAACATACCCTAGCACAGCTTGAGGTCATTTCCTCTTGTCCTATCACTGGTTGCCTGGGAGAAGAGGCCAACTCTCACCTTGCTACATGCTCCTTTCAGGTAATTGTAGAGAGTAATGAAGTCTCCCTTGACTCTCCTTTTCTCCAGGCTAAACACCCCCAGCTCCATCACATGACTCACCCTCCAGCCCCTTCACCAGCTTTATTGCCCTTCTCTGGACACCAGCACCTCAAGGTCTTTCTTGAAGTGAGAGGCCCAGACCTGGACACAGCACTCGAGGTGTGACCTCACCAGTGCCCAGTACAGAGGGGCAATCACTACCCCAGTCCTGCTGGCCATGTTATTTTCGGTACAGGCCAGGATGCCATCAGCCTGAGCACATGCTGGCTCATGTTCAGCTGGCTGGTGACAAGCACTCCCAGGTCCTTTTTTCATTGCGTAGCTTTCCAGCCACTCTGCCCCCAGCCCATAGTGCTGGATGGGATTGTTGTGCCTTGAACACTTCCAGGGATGGAGTGCCAACAACTTCTCTGGGCAACCTGTTCCAGTTCCTCATCACACTCACAGTTAAGAATTTCTTCCTAATAGCCAATCTAAATTTACTCTCTTTCAGCTTAAAGCCATTAAGAGCAGCTAAACCATGGAAAAACAACCCCAAACAGGAAAACCTGAAGGCAAGGAGGAGATAAGTTGTCTGAAGAAGGGTGCAGAGAACCGCCCTTGCAAAGGGCAGCAACATACTGGCACTGCAGCTGCAAAGAGAGAAACAGATAACTGGCTCCTAAAAAACCCAAAACTGCATTTCTGAGAGAGCAGTCACACTACAGTAGTTTGCCAAAATGCAAATGCTTTGATGTTGGCTCTTACTGAAGGTAGAACGTAACTTCTCAGCCTGTGAGCTAACCAACCACAAGGACAGTGGTAGTGATGGAATTTTCCCTCAAACACTGCCAATCTGAACAAAGTGAAGGCATTTCACAGTTAGTGAATGTGCCGGTTTTGGCCAAATTTAGAGGAGAATATCCTCCGAGGGAAGGCAGGGTACCACCACCTCCTTCCCAAGAAAACTCTCTCCGGAGAGAAGGAGCTGGAAGCTGGCTGGAAAGCAAGGTCGCCTCTGCCTCCCTCCCTGCCACCAAGCCCAGAGCAGAGAGCTGTGTGTCCTTGAGCAATTGTTTTGAAAAGTTCACTCAGTTTTTCTCTCGCACCCAGGCTTAAAGGCACAGAATTCATCTTCTGGGCATAGAGTGGTGATAGGGGATACTCATCATAAAGACACCCCAAGACAGTGAAGTACAGTGAAAATAAGAAGACAATTCTCTCTAATAATACAACTTCTCATGCTTGACTTACCATTAGCTGCCTCCCAGTCCTGTCAAAAAGCCTGTCATTTGCTGCCACCTACAACAAACAGGTTCTTGTTTGTGTGAACAGCCTTTTGCCTTCACACTAACATTCAGAAACAGCTGTATCAGAAACTCACTTGGTGCTCCCTACAGTTCAAGTATTTCTACTTGGTTTCCCTTGTTCCTTTGAAATATTTTCCTACCACTTTGTAAATTCTGTGTAAACAGCAGGTACCACAGCTGAAATGGCAAATATCAGTGACACGGATGATTTCCTTCACCATTTTTTTGCTCTGCCTGTCCCTATCCACTGTGTGAAAACCTCAAACAGTTTGTAAAGATGTTTTCCAACCATTTACCACACCGGATGCCAGACAACATAGCATCAGAGAAATTATATTGATGCAGCAGCTGTCTCATCTGGATACCAGTAAAAGCCTCTTCTTGAAATATAGCTGAAACCTCAAAGTAAAAAACTAAAAAAAATAATGTGACCACAGGGCTGTCCAAGCACATGTGGCATCTACAAGTTCTGTATCATGAACAATCTTTTACTGCTAACTCCCTAAGTACTACACATCAGTTAAAAAGATCTGTAAAAAGAATACTTTTCATTCCCGTAATTTCCATTAAAGAAAGTGTAAAACTTTGCAATAAAGTAAACATATATAGTAGACCTGGATGTGCTTTGTTGTCAATGTAGTGTGGTTTTAATTTGTGAACTGTTATGTATTTACTGTTAATATAGAGTTGATACAACAATATGGGTCGGTATTGGCATTTGCTTGGTTGAAAAAAAAAAAGCTGAAGATAGTGGACATCATGCTAGTGGTGTTATTTCTAAATGTCTGCAGTATTTTACACTAGCATTTATTTAAGTGTACCTTATATGGTGCTGTGTTTTAGCTTTCTGACCAAAGAAGTGTGGAAAACACAAGGATGTTTTATCTTAATTGCTGATCAAGGTTGCTGTGGTGTTTGGGTGTTTTCTGCTTCTCACACTGTCCCACCAAGAGAGCAGGCTGGGAATGCACAAGGAGCTGGCAGGGGACACAGCTGGGACTGCTCCCTGGATCAGCCCCCAGCTGATCCAAGGGATATCAACCACATGGTGTCATGTTCAGCACATAAAGCTGTGGTAGGAAGGCGGAAGGGGGGGATGTTTGGAGTTACAGCATTTGCCGTCACAAGTCACTTTTAAGCATGATGAAGCCCAGCTTTCCTGGAGGTGGTAGAACACCTGCCTGCCCATGGGAAGTAGTGAATGAATTCCTTGTTTTGCTTTGCTTGTGCTTCACCTATCAAACTGCCTTTATCTCAACCCAGGATTTTTCAAACTTTTTCCATTCCAGTTCCCTCCCCCATATCAAAATGGGTGAGTGAGGGAGAGGCTGTGTGGAGCCAAGCTGCCCACCACAACACAAAAAAGGTCCTGCAGCTAAAAGCACAGATAATAAGCTTTTTTTTTGGAAGTGAAACTTTATTAATGCATTTGGAAGACATGACTTGTCCAGATTCTGACATCTTATTGCTAACATTTGAAGAGTTTTCCCCACCAACTATTTTGATAATCACACCTCTCACAGATTTCAAAGTCAAATATTAGGATTCTGATTATTCCTACTAATTTGGTGATGATCCACTTACTACAGCTTTACAGCCTTGAACATAATGCTGTTCACTACATTTACTTACCTTGGAGATGGAATTTGGAAGTTCCATACCAAAACTCAGAGGCATTCTTATGGCTCAAGATGCATCTATGCTCATTTCTGCAACTCTTTTGTGTCTTGAAAGACTGAGTTCTTTGGTTTTTTTAGAACAGATGTGAGAAACGGGCACACTGGCTATCTAGAGAACAGAAAATTGTGCATATCCAAAAACCACACAGTGGAACTAACTAGACACTAGTGCCTGGTCTTCTGAATGATGCATTTTTCGCTGGAGTAGAGAGGGGCTTACTTTTGTGTACTGAAAAATTGCTAATACCACAGGGAAATTGAAAAGAGGGATGTCAATGATTTAATGACTTTAAACTAAAGTTTGCTTCTCTGGTTACCTTTAAAGGTAAAAGGCAATTAATGACCGACTCTACATTCAGTCCGGTTAATTACTGGTTCCTGTCTTTTCCTCTACTGTTGTAACTTCCTCTCAATTCCAGTTCTGAGATTTTCTGTTCACATGCATTTATTGGAGTATCTCTCCTTGAGTATGATTACAGAGATCAAATTCCCAAATACAGACAGGATACAGGTCTCTGCAGCAGAATTGTGCCAGTATGAAGTATAAGGATTGATGTCAGGTTGGTTCTTTGCGTTGTGATGGGACACCTATTTCAAAGAACTATAGATTCTTAAAGGTTGCAAAAGATCTCAAGATCATCGAGTCCAACCATTACCCCTGCACTGCCAAGCCCACCACTAAACCATGACTCTAAGCACCATATCGCTATGGAAAGAGAAAGAAACCCAAACTGGTCGGTCCAGGTTAGGGATTATGCACTGAACTCGTGCGTATGCACGTGCGTGTGAACGCACAAGACGGGTAGCTGCACATCTGAGTGCTTCAGCATTGCTGGACGTGCCCAGGTCCCGGAGACAAACTTTCCGTGAGCTTCAGGTCCCGAGCCCACGCGAAACCGCAACTGCCGCGACCCCTGTCCGCCGGCTCCGGAGCCTGTTTTACCCACCCCCCGCCCCCGGCGCGGGCCCGCCCGCAGCCGCCCCCT
>VZRO01002270.1:578448-625368 GCA_013397915.1 Daphoenositta chrysoptera
GGCGGCCGAGAGCGCCCCCGTGCGGCGGAGCTGCTGCGGCAGGTCCCTGAGGGGCAGGGCCGGGCCCGCTCCCGGCTGTCCCTCCGGCCTGCCCGGGCACAGCTCCCCGAGTCCCTCCGGCCGGCCCTTCCCCAGCCCCTCGCGAGTCACTGCAGTCTCTTCACCTCAGTGAACCCGTCCTGAAAGGGACCTCTCACAAAAGGGACTGAAATGGGAAGGCTGTTTTTTAGAAAGGATTTTCGATAAGGAGAATGTAAGGAAAGCAGCACCTGAAAATTCTTAAACAAATTGCAAGCTATGTGCCTCGTAAAGAATGCTAAGTGTCTCATTAACTTGACCACGGATATTTGGGGAAACTCTTCATCCCAATGAGCCTCTGCTTTGAACTGTAATGGTTTGCACATGATAATCCTAGGGAAAAAATGTGCATCTTGTTGCTTGCAGATCTGAGAAAGTCTGACTTCTGTACTAAAAGGAAATAACTAATGGAACTAATAATAGTTGGTAGAAGTGAATGCCTTTCTGTCATTGTCGCAGTGTTGTACAAAAGCAGGAATATTAAATTTCTGTTACTAATAGCAGCCCATATTCTTGTGTGGCTATAATTTGAAAAGCTTTCAAATTCTTCTGATGGTAGAATAAGAATAGGAATGTTTTAAAATCATTTGTCCAAAATTAGGGTGCTTTATCTGTAATAAGACCCTACATAAATGAATTTATTTTCAGAAATTACTAGTACTCAAAGTCAATAACAGTTGTGTTTTCTTGTCTGCTCTAAGCACACTGTGCTTCTTTAAATGACTCTCCATGGCTCTAGCCGTGTGGACTTTGACACACAGTTCCAAATATCTGAACTTCAGTGTTGGTGGACATATTATAAACCTTTCATGTGAGGTCTGTACTTATACTTTTAAACAAATTGTCCAGTTTTATCAGTTCTGATCAGTCATACCTGTTTGGTTAAGATTGCAATGTAAGAGTATATCCAACATCACAGAGGCATGGCAAAGGATGACAGAGTCTAGATCCATGGTCAACCAATTCCTTCTATATTAATCGTTTCCCATGTCTGTTATGAAGGAGATTCATTGAGCCACATTTTACCCTAATGAAAGTTAGTAGCCTGTCTGAAAATTAGGCAAGTAGGCGAGGTGAGTTTGCTAATTAGGGACCTAATGAAGCTCCAGTGTACTATTTCTAGTTATCTGGTGAGGTAGATAACTGATGTTATTCATCCTCAAGTGATTATGGCTTGGGGTTTTTTTTGTTTCATTGACTGTAGAGGGAGCCGTGGCAATTTGATTGAGCTGGATATGTCCCTAAAAGTTTTCAAGTTTTTCAGTGAGATGAGTACTACTCCTGGTGTACAGAATACACCTGTAAAATTTATTACCATTGGGAGACAGCGTAACTTTTTTAGACTAGGTATTTACTAGAAGTGAGTAATAGAGGAAAAATTAACACTGAAGTAGAAAATGACATGGAATAAAGAAAATGGCTTTCCAACTGAACTTGGCCTTGGTTGCCTACAGACTTTCTGGACAATGCAGGTAATTACTGGGTATATAAAGGGTTTAAAATATATAAAAGGTATATAAAAGCTTTTAAAAAACATCATTTCTTCTCTCTTTTCCTCCGCCCCGCCCCGGAACACTGCAGGAGGAGCCAGGCGAGGGGAGGCGGCGCGATGGGGGAGCGGGTGGCGGCCGCAGCGCTGTCCGTGGTGCTGCTGCTGGGGCTGGGGCTGCCGCGGGGCGCCCGGGGCTGCCCCCCGCCCTGCGCCTG
Organism: Daphoenositta chrysoptera; assembly: GCA_013397915.1. Taxonomy (NCBI): domain Eukaryota; kingdom Metazoa; phylum Chordata; class Aves; order Passeriformes; genus Daphoenositta; species Daphoenositta chrysoptera. The sequence continues at coordinate 580,234 of VZRO01002270.1, forward strand.
CTACCTCCCCACCGAGGTCCACTGCACCTTCCGCTCCCTGCCCGCCGTGCCCGCGCGGATCCCCACGCACGTGGAAAGAATCAACTTCGGGTTCGTATGGCAGCTCGGAGCAAACAGCTCCGCGCTCTCAGTGCCACACGCGTGGCAAGCTGGGATCTCTGCGTGTACTTCTCAAGCAGAATTGGAGAGATGGGTACTTGTCAGCGCTGTATTTCAAACGCTACAGTTGCTGGCATGGAGAAATTAGCTTTATGTTTCAAGCAAAAGTTACTGCTGTTTTCAAATACGTATTTATAGCATGGTGTGAGTCCTTTTTTGGCAAATAGAACATCCGTTCTTTTACAGTGTATAAAAGAAGATATTGAATTAAACCTGTTATGAGATTTCTACAGAATGTGGAATTTTATACCTGATGTAAAAAAAACCCAAAATACAGTAGGAGTAAAATTCAGTGATGTAACCCAGTAGCATTTTGGAGAGCAATGAGATATAGCATATCTTAAATGAATACAGTAGAAAGAAATTTGGTCCATTGCCTGTGGAGTTGTGGTTTTGTTGCAGTTTTTTCAAGCAACTAAGTGCAATATAGGCATGTTTTGGGAAGAGATTGCCTCAGGCTCCAGATCACTTTACTCTGCTAGGGTATTGCCAACTCATACCTGTCAGATTTTGAGACAAGAAGGCAGGGATTGTTGGTAGGCTTCATATCACCAAAGTACCATGTTGGGTCGTTGTGTGACATGGAATGGTGCAAGAGTCGCAGCACTCTTCTGCCTGCTGTCAGGGCTGCCCCACTACCCATGATGAGCTCGCCCTGACAGCCTCAAGGTCTGTAAGCTGCAACTGATCATGCAATGACTGGCAGGAGGGACCTTGGTTTTTTGTGGGTTTTTTTTGCTTCTCCATAGTTAAAATTTCTGTCCACCAGCATTTTATCTGCCTAAAGCCTAAATTTAGTCTCAAGGTGCTCTTGTGCTCAGTAAAGCTATGTTAAAGAAATACATACTCCAGTCCCTAAATTGTTTTTGTAAATGGCTTGTAAACGTCTAAGTTACTAAGGTGTTCGGGCATTTTTTTTCAGTAAAGTACATTGTTTGATATACTGTTAGCATAAAAGCCATTTCCTCTCTTTGTATTTCATCACTACAAATGACATCTTCTGAGCTGTGTCCTTTCCCAGGAAGAAAGAGTCTTAACTCTCCGTTGTTGTGCTTCTTTCACCTTGAAAGAGTGCTTTTATCATATTGCTATATTAAGTGCTGAGTATTTAGGAGATGAAGATTATTTTTCTAACTGGAAGTAGTTTAGGAAAAAATTTTATTTAGACAAGTTAATATTTTTTTCAGAAGGACTGATTTTGAAAAAAAGGAATTTTAGTAAGATGTCTGCTATAAGCTTAGTGGATCTGCAGAAGGACTAAAAATATTAATACAGTAGTCTAAATTTTTAGCAAATTAGGAATTTTTAGACAGATAACATGGTGAGGATCCAGAAGTATTTTCTTTGTATTCCAAGTATTTTAATTTCATGCTGTGTTTTTCAGAAAGACCCTTCTTTCTAGAAATTACTAAGAAATTGGAAAAACCTGTAAAATTCTATGCTTAGTTTTAAGACTTCATGCCCAGATTAGATAATACATTTAATTTTCTGTATACGTATGAAAAACCCAAATGTAGAACTAGGCCACCAAACGTAACTCTTCTAAGTTGGCAAATAAAGCCTGATTCGCTTGTCCAAAGCAACACTGAATTATTCTCCAAGAGTAGATTTTCTGTATTCCTTATCTAAGAGGAGTTTCAAGGCTCAAATTATGTAATTGGAAGGTCACTTCCTAGATCTTATGTATTTAGTTAATGTAGCCAATTACATGTTGTAACAGTAAGTGAAGTAGGATGTGACTTACTGCTTCTTGTGCTGTTTGGGAATACCCATTTTTAATGTTTACTTTCCAAATCTCTATTTATTTATTGTTAGATGCTGCTTTGGCAACACTGCAGCCTCTCTAGTTTGCCAGGCTCCATAGCATCATGGTTTGGCCAGAGGCCATTAATTTATTTCCATTCCATAAACTGAGCTGCATGGAAAAATATACTGACAACTATTAGAACTTAAATGCCTATTTATTACTTTTACTCCTAATTTATGGCAAAAGTGCCACAAAGTGAGTTAAAAGAAATACTCATGTAAACATGAGCTAAGTATGCTTGGGTCTTGTAAAAATCTTTCAGTAACTTCTGGCCTTTTGACAATGCATTAAGGTCCCGCTAATTTTTCCTGGAAGTTAGGTTATACTAATTTTACATTTGCAGTCTGTGACAGTCAGTGTATAAAATGTGATTGCATGTGTGATTTTTTTTTTTTTCCCAGGTTTAACAGTATACAGTCTATATATGAAAACTCCTTTGCAGGACTTACAAAATTGGAATTGCTTATGATACATGGAAATGACATTCAGAATATTCCTAATGGTGCTTTGAAAGATCTTGTGTCTCTACAGGTAATGCTTAGGTTTTCCTAAATTTCAAAACTAACTTCCATGAATAACAGAAAACAAAAATAAGTGTTCTTTATAGTGCCTTTTTTAGGTTTAAGATACTGTTTACCCCAAAATACATTGGATATCTATTAACTATGCTTATGGCTAACTTGATAATGCCAGGTAACACTCAGTTTTATTCTATGTCTTTCACCAACATATCTTTTTGCAGTGGTACAAAAGATTTGAATGTGGGAGGAAAATGTTTGCTTGATTACTATTCTGTTTGGATTTAGATAAAAAAATTAATCTCTGGTTCTTTTTTTTTAAATTTTTTTTTAAGGTTTTCAAAATTAGTTACAATAAATTGAAAGCCATAACTGGCCAAACTCTCCAAGGACTTTCAAGCTTAATGAGACTGCACATGGATCACAACAGAATTGAGTTTATTCATCCAAATGCTTTTAATGGTTTAACTTCTCTAAGACTGGTCCACTTAGAAGGAAATTTGCTCCAGCAGCTTCACCCCAGCACCTTTTCAACATTTATGGTCCTTGATTATTTCAAGCTGTCAACAGTAAGACATCTCTACCTATCTGAAAATGCTCTTAGGACCTTGCCTGCAGGGATGTTTCAAGGCATGCCACTGCTGGAAAATCTTTACCTTCATGGAAATCCATGGGCCTGTGACTGCAGTTTGAAGTGGCTTCTTGAATGGAATGAAGTTTCTGGAGGTAGGAGCATAAACTACCAGTGTTTATTGAACTTGTTGAATTTTTTTCCTGTTCTGCATGTTAATGGTTGTATTATTTCCTGAGTGTTATTGCCAACCTGATCTCTATGTGCAGTATTAAATTCTGTTACTGTTCAATAAATGTGTCTCTTTAAAAAGCAGTGTAAAAAGAAAGCAGTTTTGTTTCATTAGATAAAAACACGTATTTAACAACAAAGAAATTAGCCATTACATTTGGGATGACAGAAGTGGTAGTGAAGTTTATAATTGAAAAGAGGAGATATGTTATAACCTTTTACTGCATTTACTTGCACAGCAGTACACCTTTGACTAAGGGCTGCCAATTGTCCTCAACCAGCAAAGCTACTGAGTATATGCTCTCATGGAAGGTGGTAACATTGGATTTGAACTTGTTTGTCTGAGGAAGGAAGGAAATTAGGTTACCAAATTCCTGGTTAAGTCCTCTAACTTTGATTCTATTAACATTAAGGATGTAGTATGCATCCTTCATGTCTATCCATGTTTCTTCATTAACCACAACGTCCTTTTATGATGGAGCAAATCTATTTTAAGTATTTTCAAGTACTTACAGCATATTTATTTTCAACTATGTAAATTTTTCATAAAATAGCCAGTCTGTCTTCATTCAGGCATAGAGATGAGAAAAGTATCACACTGCCTAGGCTGGAATGCTACTGATCATGTGCAGAAGCAAAAAAGAGAGTTTTATAATGCCTCTGGATCAGGAATACACTAAATGAGGAGAGGTTTGACTGTCAGTTTTCAGTTTGGACATCTCAGTTCGTTAGAGGAACTGGTGTCACACAAGAGCGATTGCTAAAATATTAAGAGGGAATTGGCATTTAATTGTAACTGGAGATGTCTCAAATGAGTGATGTAGTCACAAGGTTTGTATGATGATTTTCGAACATATATGGTGAACAATGGTGGTTCTTGTCATCTTAGAAAATGTAACTCATTGCAATTTTGCACTTGACTATAGGACAATACTTTTTAAGAATGTGCGATGCTTGAGTGAGTAATATATATCTTCCTGACTGAACAGATACTTGAGGCAGCTAACTCAAATACTGTGTTTCACTAGCTTATATTTTAATATTCTTACATTCAGTTCTTGATCCAAATTGTGTGTGTATGTGTAATGGGTGTACCTAAATTTTACTGTAAGTTACACTAATGAGATAGTAGCTGAGCATTCTTTTCTTTGTGCAGTGTTGGCTTTGCTAGCATTTTTATTCAGTTAGGTTACCTCTTTACACTAAAACAGTAGTGATTTTTCGAAGAAGGAAGAATTTATCCATGCCATTTTCATGTATGACAGATTTTGTATCTGTATATAACTATAACATTAACTTCTTTGTGAATTCTGTCCAGAGTTATTAAATTTCTTCAGATCAGTGTAGCCACTGCCAAGTTGATTATGGGCCAATTTTTCCTTGTCTTTGAAACATCCTGTTAGAATCTGCAAGTGATAGACTGCAGAGATATATATATATATATAAATAAATTCCATTTGTAACAACTTTTCAAGAAAATTGATTTGTCAGACTAGCAAAGCATATCTCTTCAATTAAAATAATGGTATGAAAATTTGCCATGCATTTCCCTTTCTCCTGACATTTTGCCTTATAACCCACCATTATATTGTTCATTCATTCAAAGACCCCTCATTCTTCAGGATGATACTTATGCCTAGAATAAGTATAATGCATTTTAATTGCTCTGTGTCTCCAAACTAAAAAACTTAGGTGACATTTAACATTCTAGTAAGCAGAACAATATAATAAATGTATGACTGTTACTTTGCAGACAGCAAAGGAGAATGCAGGCATTGAAGGAGAGAGGAGTCAAAGCTATAATTTCCTAGTCTAGCTCTCCTTCTCTGTTTTTAGCTTTTGTTGTATCATTACAAAGTTTACAGTTGTTTCAGAGGTCAGGGAAGAAGTGACACTTTTGGTTTTTTTACCTGCTGATAAATGGCTTGTAAGTGTGAGAACTAGTCAGCCCATTTTGGTAGCTACAGTAAAATGCTTTGTGTACTGCCAATACTGTTCTTAATTAATAGAGAAAAATAAAAAGCTTCCTGGATTATTTAATGAGGAAGTCCAGCATTTCTCAGGTAAATGCTTAAAGGTCCCACTTCTCTTCACATTAGATCCACAAGTTAGGCTGTCACTGTACAAATGCAGACTTTTTGACACAGAGCAGTTGGTTACTGATTTAAATGTTGCTTTGCACACTTCAGTTTCTAGGCATGTTATTTGGAGGCAGTGAATCTAAGTTTCAGAAGGATGGAGTATTCAATCCTCTCATTAAAGTCAGAAGAAGTCATGGTCAGGTTGAGAATCAGGTGCCCATTCAGCTGTAAAACAAACAGGTGCCATTCTAAAAGTCTTTCCTTATGTGTCATGTGACACAATGCAATCCTCATGAAGTTTATTTCACATTTCTTAGAGTTGTCTAACTCTAGAACTGGGTTTTTCAGCTTATCTTTTGTTTTCCCTTTTATTTTCTTCTTTTTTTTTTTTTTTGCAGGTGTTTTAAAATGCAAGAAGGACAAAGCCTATGAAGGGGGACAGCTGTGTGCTAAGTGCAGCAGCCCAAAACAACTGCAGAAGGAAGATATTCAAAACTTGAAAGATATTTCCTGTAGGAAACCTGTCATTCAGTCCTCACTGAGGCAAAATAGCAGCACTCAAGATGAGGATGATGGTGACAGTTATGAACTCCCTCTGGAAGAACTTCAGTCCTCACCATGGAACATTGCTCTAAATATGACTGACGAGCATGGCAACATAGTCCACTTGAACTGTGAAATCAAAAAACCAACAGATTCTACCAAAATTCAGTGGAATCAAATCCAGACTCAGGAGATAGATATAAATGCTACAATTGCACTTGATTTTGAATGTCCAATGAATCGAGAAAACTATGAAAAACTATGGAAGCTTATAGCTTACTACAGTGAAGTACCTGTTAAATTAGAGAGGGAACTTATGCTCAAAAAAGAGCCCAAAATAATCTATCAGTACAGGCAAGGCTCAGATTATGATGCTCTTTACTACACAGGTGTAAAAGCTCAAATACTGGCTGAGCCTTCCTGGGTGATGCAACCTCTTATAAATATCCAATTAAACAGGCGCCAGAGTACAGGGAAAAAAGTGGTGCTATCTTTTTTTACTGTGTTTTCTCAGACAATTCATACCAAAACCACCAGGCAGCAGAGAAGCTGGGTAATGATAGAGCAAAATCAGAGCACAAGGACAGCACAGAGTGTGGTGGAAGGGTCAGAGTGTCACCTGAGCTGCAGTGTGAAAGCTTCTGAGAGCCCCTCCATTCAGTGGCTTTTTCCAGATGGAACTAAACTGCAGGCACCTTTTAATCAGAAAGACAGTAGGTTTTCCATTCTCAGTAGTGGCCAACTAATAATCAAAGCAGTGAGTTACACTGATGGAGGTGTGTACCACTGTGTTGCCCAAGTGAGAGATGATGTGGACATAATGGCTTACAGACTTGTTGTGCAGCCTGCAGCTATTCAGGTAGCTGATTCAGATGTAGCGAGAATTGAAAAAAATGTTGGAGATCCAATAGTTTTGCCGTGCAATGCAATTGCCAACCCAGACCCACAGTTGAGCTGGATTCTTCCAAACAGTCAGGTACTCAATGATTTATCAAACTCTTCAAAAGGCTATATGCTGCCCAATGGTACTTTGCTTGTTCCAAGGAGCCATGTCACTGATAGTGGCCATTACAGATGTGTGGCTGTCAATAAGCAGGGATCAGATCAGTTTGCTGTAAGAGTCACAGTAAATAAAATGGTGTCTGACAGATCATTTAAACGAATAAAACTAAAGAAGCGCCCAGGCTCAAAAGGTTTGTCAAAAACAAGAGGGCGGGTCATAGAGGATGAAGAGGGATCAGGGGCAGGAGGGGTGGAGGACTTCCCACGAAAAAAGAACCACCTAAAAGACTGGGAAATACCTTTTAAACAAAAAAGTGACCAGGTGCCAGAGGCTCAAATTAAAAAGGGAAAGAAGGGCAGAAGGAAAATGAAAATCTGGAAAAGTACTGATAGAACCCAAGACAGCAATGTTGCAGAAGGCCGGAGAGTATTTGAATCTCGAAGGAGAATTAATGTGGCAAGCAAACAGATTAATCCACAGCATTGGGCTGACATTTTGGCAAAGGTCCGTGGGAAGAATCTTCCTAGAACAACAATGGCTACAACTGTCTCTGTAGCAACTTCACTGCCCTCAGTCGTGCAGGACACTACTCCTGCCCCTTATCCTTTAGCCAGCCCTCTCCCTTCAGAGACAGGAGCTGATGTGGTGGACTCCTCTGCTGATGCATCACCTGTGGGTGAAGATGAGCAATTCTCAGTCACTGTTTCACAGAACACAGAAGTGGTTTCAGTCCAGTCTGTATTAATAAGGTCAGAAACTGAACCATTTTTCAACCACAGGGCTTTAGAAACACCTGCAAGTATAGATAATGTAGAAATCGCTTTATCAGGTCCATATTTGACTCCTGTCTCTGCAACTCTGCAACCCCAAGGGGAGCAGCATCTTGATGTCAGGACAGATGATTCAGTTGCCTTCACTGAAGAACCTCTAGCCAAACAAATTGTGACAAACTTTCCTAATGTTCAGAGCAGTTCATTCACAGTGGAAAATGTAGATAAAGCTGTATCTTCTATATCTGAAGAAAATTCTGCTTTTGCTGAGCTACCACTTGATGCTGCTGTCCTTGCTGAGTCTCAGACTGTGGATCTTCACAGCACCTTGGAGACAAGCGTGAAGTTTAATGAAGTGGGCCCAATGAGTGCTGACACCATAACTTCAGCACCTAATCATGATGAGATCATTCCAACAGATTCTGTAGGCAGTACTACTGTTTCTTCATCCACTTCTCCATTTGTTAGAGAAAAGAGCAATGATACGAGATACCCGCATAAAAAAACATCCACAAGTCGTGCAAAAACAGCAGACTTAAGTAGCAGTTTTCCAGCTGTCACACCCATCAGGGTTCAGAGCAAAGAACTTGAGACCCACACGAATACAGTGACTCAAGAAAGCGTGTCCAGCAGTTATGCAGACAATTCTCAGACAGAGGAACATAGAAACCTTAATATTCCAAAACCAGGTCCCATAATAATTTTGCATGGCACTAATGCTCCTCATAAAACAGCAGAGGGATTGGAAATGGCTTCTTCCGTCGGTAGATTGACCACTGTGGCCACCTCAACAACTCCATATAGGAAGACCATGCCTTCACTTATTACTCAGCATGGTAGAAAAAGGCCTTATGGCAGAAGGAGAAGGCCAAACAGAATCCGACAAAGACCAAAGCCTTTGCCGCGTGTTGTTTTAATCACAGAGGCAACGCCTATAATTCCAAGGACACCTGAATTTGAAGCTGTTACCAAAACTTCTGCAACTCGTGAAAGTCCTGATCTTAAAAATGTCAAAATACAGGCTAGGAAAGAGGAGCGTATGGAATCCACTCCTTCATTAATTCCTGATTCAGATGTCATAGAGAAAATTACAAAAATCAGAGATGTGGTCACAACTTCCTCTTTCAGGCCTACTACTTCTCTACCTGAAGCTAAGCATGTGACACACCCTACTAGTCCTGAAACCTTGGCACTTCCAGTGACTGCACCTATCACGATTTTATCATCGTTTCCTGTACGTGATGCACTTCCCACAGAAGAACCAAGTGTACCTCTGAAACCAGAGCAAAGTGAAGTGCCAGCATACCACTCCTTAGACAGTGCATCTGCAGGGAAGGACATGAAAGCAGATTCTAAAACTGTAGATCATAAGGTGGAACAATCCAGCACAACTTCTCCTGCATATAGGAACAGCTCAATACTATCAGCAAAACCAAAATCTCAAGAAGAGCCTAACCTATTTGACTTAGAAGTTGTGGTTAATGAAACAACTGCTGGAACATTCCAGCTGGTATATCCCAGCATGACCGACTTAAGTATTCCTGTTGGCACAGTTGAAGTTTCTAAGGACCTCTCAAAGGAACCATGGAAGCCCACAGTATCTATAGAAACACCAGCAAAAACTGAGCCACCTCAGCAACATGAGATAATTACTTTATCCTCCTCTTTCAGCACTGCAGAAACTCAAGCTTTTCCAGTTAGAGAGACAAAGAAATCTGTTACTTCTCAGGCTGGGACAGAGCCATCTTCCTTGGATAGAAAGGAATCTATGCCGCATGTGTTTCATCATCTGCAGACAACTGAAAAGCCTCCTATTACATCCACTGCTTTTATTCCATTTATAAAGCTTGTCACTCCTCCCCCTTCCATTTCAAGCACTTCACATCCTTCTCTTCTTTATACCACCAAGGAAAGTAATGTCTTCATTCAAGAAAGGTTCCCAGAAGCAAAACAAGTTGGAGCAGGTGGTGACAAAATAGTGATGAGCTCAAGACAGAATGTTCACCCTACTCCTTCCTCTCACCAAAACAGGATTAGCATACAGTCAAAAGAGAAGCAATTCAATGAGTTGTATGACAGCAAGTCAAACAACAGTTTGCTGCTAAATCCAAATCTTCCCCATCCACCTGCTGGAATGATACCAAGCATAAACCAAAGACTACCTGTTGTGCCTCCAAGGCACGTTCCTGTAAGAGGCACAGTGAAGTTTCCTGTAACACAGGGCCCACTTCGCTATTTTACAACACATCAGCCTCTTCACTACACAAACAAACCAGAGATAACAGCATATGCAGCACATACCATCCAGGACAGAAAAACTTTTGCTTCCCACAGAGAAACAACTACCCCAACACAAGCCTCTCCATTTCACAAAACAAATCCATTGGCTGAAAGCAAGTTCAGTAATCAGGGTCAGAACAGATACAATATTAATTCAAGATTTTTTGGAAATAACTATGTTCCGGATAACAGAGGCACAGGAGGGAGACTACCAAGTCAAGGGATCCCCTATTACCCCAGCTCCAGAATACCATTCCTTTTCAACAGAACAAGGATATTCCCTCACTTAAATATGCATCCTAAACCAGATGGCCCTAGTCAACTAGTCCCAAAAGACACAAATGAGAAGAAGGTTGCTCAGGTCTTACCTACTGGGATTACAGTGCAGAAAGCTACAGCTATTCCAGTGCCTCCAATGCCACATGCCCCAACGACCACATTACCACCAGTGATTTTAAAGATCACCCCTCCAGCCTTTCTCTCTCAGCGCACAAAACCACAAATAACCACTACAGGTCAACCTTTTAAAAATGTCCATCATCGTCATCAAAAATTTCCATCTGTGCCTTATGTGGGAGGCATTATGCCACACAATTCGACTGTAATTCAGTCTTCCAGTAATTTCAGGGTGCACGGAGAAAGAGCTAAAATTATCACAAAAGCATCTCAGAGCATATCCATCCTTGCTGAAACAGATGCTTTTATTCCTTGTGATGCAGTTGGGGAACCTAAGCCTTTTATTACTTGGACAAAAGTTTCTACAGGTAAGATAGAGAAAAATGTGTTCTTCCACGTGCTTTGTAGGGGTATTGCACAGAAATGCAACATGATTACAGAAGTAGTTCAAAATACTGAAAAATATTTTCTGTCACTTATAATCATTGTAGATAAGATGATGAATTGCAACTAATCATTACAAGTAATAATATATTTGCAGTCTTTCTTGTAGTAAAATAAAACCTCTACCATTTAATGAGTTCATTTTTGAATAGTAATTTTTGGCTGTGGAAAGCAGCCAACTGCTTATTCACAGCAGTTAGAATTTATTATGGCAGTAATTGTGACTATGGGTTTGTTAACTTTGCTATCTTAAATACTGGTGTGCATGTCAGCTCTGTGTGCAAAAGGAACAGAAAACTTACATAAAGATTTAAGAGGAATCCTAAAACATAAGATCCTTAACAATTTCTACATTGCCCATGTTTGCAAGCTAGTGGTTTGTTCTGCAATAGAAACAAAGACTAATTTGAGCTATGGAGAGTGTCAGAAGATGTCATGTGGGCCTGCTGAAGTTGTAATTGGTGTTGAGCAAACCTAAAATCTCACTTAAGGCTTCTTTATTGCAATAATGTACATTTTAAACCCTTTGACTTTCTCTTTCTTTCCTCTCACCTTCACAGGAGCTCTAATGACAACCAACAGCAAGTTACAAAGGTTTGAAGTCTGGAAAAATGGTACTCTTCTTATCCGAAATGCTCAGCTTCAGGATCGTGGACAGTATTTGTGCACAGCTCAGAACCTGCATGGCACAGATAAAATGATTGTTGTGCTCACAGTTGTAGCCCACCAGCCCAAAATTTTACTCTCCCGCTATCGAGATGTCACGGTCTACTTTGGAGAGACCATAGCAATGGAATGTCAGGCTAGTGGGACTCCAAGCCCACTAATTTCATGGATTTTCCCAGATAGGAAGATTTTGCAGACAGTCACCACCACAGAAAGCAGGATAATGCTTCATGAAAATCGAACCTTGTCTATCAAACAAGCAACTTTTTCGGACCGAGGAGTTTACAAATGTGTAGCAAGCAATGCTGCAGGGGCTGACAGCATTGCTGTGAGGCTGCACATTGCAGCCTTACCCCCCATCATCCAGCAGGACAAGCAAGAGAACATTTCCCTGCCCCTTGGTAGCAGCATTAACATCCACTGCACTGCTAAAGCAGCACCTTCTCCCAACATCCGCTGGGTGGTCTTCGATGGCACGCAGATCCGGCCTTCTCAGTTTGTCAACGGGAATTTATTTGTTTTTCCCAATGGGACTCTTTACATCCGCAACGTCTCGCCCAAGGACAGTGGGATCTACGAGTGCATTGCTGCCAACATGGTGGGAGCTGCCAGGAGAGCGGTGCAGCTCCATGTGAAGAAGCACGCATCCAACGCCAAGATCACTGGCAGCTCTCCTCAGAGGACGGATGTAACGTACGGCGGCATCCTGCGCTTGGACTGCAGCGCTTCTGGGGACCCTTGGCCTCGGATACTGTGGAGGCTGCCTTCCAAAAGGATGATTGATTCCCTACACAGGTAAGTTACTATTTGGGGTGTCGCAGCTAAACTGCAGTTTGGATGAATTTAGAGAACAGTCCACTCATATATGTACAAGTTTCATTCCTGACTTCTGCAGGTTTTGATTGAGCCACCCAGTCCTTAAGGAGGAATTTGAAATTATGTCAAAAAGATAGTCAAGTCGTATCTTAGCATAATTTTCTTGAAAGCTGTATTACTCTTGAAAAGTTAGCTTCAGGTTTTTAGGATAAGCTGCCACTGTTTTTCTTTTACAGACACTTGTAAATGCAGTAAAAAGTCCAGTGGCAAAAATTCAGATATGCAGCTTGTGTACTGCTTGTTCCAATGTGCTAAGTCTGAATAATATTGCACAGTTACCTGCTTTTCCCCAGAAGGAAAGGGATCATTGAATTTCATCCTCTAGGTAAATCATTACACACAGTAAATACTGAGCAAATAAATAAACTTATAATTACTTAAATAAGCACAATAATTTTAATGTCATGTATAAACAAATGTTACCACACAATGAGGTCTGTACAAACCTGGTTGCATAGAAATGCCTAAAACAATGTGTTCTCCAATGTTTGCAACATCAAGTAAAATATCACTTCTACAAACCTACAATAACTGTCCTAAGACTTGGCTACAAACAAATTTCTGTGCTATAAATAATTGTAGCTCACACTTGAGCACTATAAACAGATGAGAAATGCAGTGTAATTAAAATGCATCATTTGGAACAACTTTCTTCACAGCTGAATATAGTCATATATTTATTATATTGACAAAAAATATATTTAGGTAACCTGTAGATAGCACAAAATCCAGATTTCATTTCATGCCTCATAGCAGTAGCAAAAATATGCTGTGTTTCTTTTTAATTTTCCCTCGTGATCTTTATGTGTGCTGCTTTTCAAATATGGGAGATCTTCTTTGGGGAGAAACCTGTGGCTACTGAGGAAGTTGGTTTTGACCACAATACACTAATTCCATAGTGAATGGAGTAATAATAGCTTTTTAAGCACACTGGAGTTTTTCTTTTCGTTATTTCAAAGCTTAACAACATTTTGGTTCTTTGTGACTGTTCTAAAGATTTAATATGTTATACCCCATGCCAGAGGAAGTTCCTCATCTTTACTTGCTTTTAGCTGAAGACCCAGGTACCAAACTCCACTGTGATCCATATAGCCGTATGGATTATATCATTCAGAGATCATATTTGAATGTGATAGGATACTGTACATGTAGTCAGAAGACAATCAAAACCACCATAATTTGGTATTTAATGGATGTTTGATGGTCAAAACCAGAAAGTTTCAAGTCATTAAACACAACATAATTGCTTGGTTACAAGTGATTAGAATTATTTTTTTCCATTTGCTTTTTGGTGGTGAATATCCTGGACAATTATGACCATTTAATTATCTAACAGTGGCAGTGCTCCTCTCCTTTTTTTTTTTTTTTAATATTGTTGAGTTGTTATTCCCCCCCGCCCCCCAGATTTCTCTCAATAATTAATACCCAAAATATGATTTTGTAGCTCATGTTAGGTTCTTTTGTCTTTCCTTACAGCACTTTGGAGACTAGAATCAAAGTATTCAGCAATGGGACTTTGGTTGTTCATTCAGTTACAGACAAAGATGCCGGAGACTATTTGTGTGTGGCCCGCAATAAGATAGGGGATGATTACGTGGTCCTCAAGGTGAATGTGATGATGAAACCAGCAAAAATAGAACATAAGAATGAGAATAACCACAAGGTCAAGTATGGAGGGGACCTGAAAGTTGACTGTGTAGCCACAGGTCTGCCAAATCCAGAGATCTCCTGGGGTCTCCCGGATGGCAGCATGATCAATACCTTCATGCAATCGGATGACAGCGGCAGCCGGACAAAGCGATACGTGGTCTTTGACAATGGAACCCTGTATTTCAATGATGTTGGACTGAGAGAGGAAGGGGACTACACCTGCTATGCTGAAAACCAGATTGGGAAGGATGAAATGAAAGTGCGGGTCAAAGTGGTGGCAGAGCCTGCAACCATCAGGAACAAAACACACATCACTATTAATGTACCTTATGGTGATGTTGTCACAGCAGCATGTGAAGCCAAAGGAGAACCCACTCCCAAAGTGACCTGGCTTTCCCCAACCAACAGGCCTATTCCTGCCCTATCTGATAAATACCAGATATACAGGGATGGCACCCTCCTCATCCAAAAGGCCCAAAGATCTGACAGTGGTAACTATACCTGTGTAGCACGGAACAGTGCTGGAGAAGATCGGAAGATCGTTTGGATCCATGTTGACGTTCAGCCTCCCAGAATCAATGGTCATCTCAGTGCAATAACATCTGTGAGGGAGACAGCCATCAGAGACAGCCGCAAACTTATTGACTGCAAAGCTGAGGGCATCCCTGCTCCGCGCGTCCTATGGGCTTTTCCAGAAGGAGTGATCTTACCGGCTCCCTACTATGGGAACAGGATCACCGTGCACCGCAATGGAACGCTGGACATCAGAGGGGTGAGGCAGACAGACGCCGTGCAGCTCGTGTGCATCGGGCGGAACGAAGGAGGGGAAGCCAGACTGCTTGTGCAGCTCCTCATCACAGACCACGTGGAGAAACCCTCATTCAGAGACCCTGTCAGTGAAAGGATCACTGCCATTGCTGGGCACAGCATCAATCTGAACTGCTCAGTGCAGGGGAACCCCAAACCCAGCACCAGCTGGATCCTTCCCAACGGCTCTGAAGTGCTGAGTGGCAGTCGCCTGCACAGATTTTACCACAAGAGGGATGGGATCTTACACATCAGCAGCCTGTCTGCTGGGGATGCTGGGACTTACCGCTGTACAGCCAGAAACCTGGGGGGTTATGTGGAACGAGTAGTCTTCCTGAAGGTGGGACTCAGGCCAGAAATCAGCAACCAGTACAACAACCTGGTGAGCATCATCAATGGAGAAACTCTGCAGCTTCATTGCATCACCCAGGCAAACCAGCGGGCGCAGATCTCCTGGACACTGCCCAATGGGATGGTTATGGATGCCCCCCAGGCCGTGGGTCGCTTTTCCCTGATGGAGAATGGCTCACTGACCGTGCGTGAGGCTTCTGTGTTTGACAGGGGCACTTACCTGTGCAAGGTGTCAACAGAGTATGGCACTTCTGTTATGACTGTGCCTGTCATTGTCATCGCCTATCCCCCCAGGATCACCAGTGAGCCAGCACCTGTCATTTATGCCAGACCTGGGAATTCAGTTAAACTGAACTGCATGGCCATTGGGATTCCTAAAGCAGAAATAACATGGGAGCTTCCAGATAAATCACATCTGACAACAGGAGCTCAGTCCCGTCTGTACGGAAACAAATTCCTCCATCCTCAGGGGTCGTTAGTCATCCAGCAGTCCACTCAAAGGGATGCGGGCTTCTATAAATGCACTGCTAAAAATATTCTAGGCAGTGATTCGAAAACAACCTACATACACATCTTCTAACATTAAAACAAGTGCCTTTGGCTGGATACTGGTGTTCAAGTCACTGCCAAACGAGTGCAATTAGGGAAGTACTGCTTGCAGCAATGGCTAAGGAGAGAAAAAAAAGGAATTAATCTGCTTTTCTTTTGTACTCAAAATGGTAGTAAGTCCCTGCAATAGAAGGAGGCATTAGACATACTGGAACTGAGAAGACTAACGTGTTGAAAAACGTCTTCAAATCGTTAAGACAGTGTAAGGTGGTTTTTCATGCTATCCAATAGCATCTGAGACCTAAAGTACTCTGTTCTTGTCAATAGTCCAAAGCTATTTCTTGTTCTAACAAGCACCTTAAAAGTACCAAAGAAGTATTAACTGTTAATAAGTGAGCTGCAGTGATAGAAGTACTTAAGTAAAACATAATTTTCCTTATGGCCTGCAGCACCTTTACATAATCTAGGCTTATAGAATACGATTACTAACCTTTCTGTTCATGCTTCTATCAGCTCTTCAAAATCAAAGACTAAATTAGCAAATAAGAGCGATCTATTTTAATAAAAATACATGCAGAGATTAGCTGCCTTAACATATGAACATACATTTGCCAGCTACTAAGGACGCTATGGTCAATTAATTCATTATATATTTTATATATATTTTTTAATCTGACTATGAGACTAGAAAGAGTAACAATGAATTTGGTCTCATTTTATAAATTATTGGTCTTTACAAGACTCTGATACATTACAGTGTTTTATAATATTAAGGTCAATATACTGTACATTTTATAATAAAAAATATTTTCCAAATAATGTATTCACTGGTTTTCTTTTTTTTTTTTTTTAAGAAAATAAGGAACTCCAAACAGTGGAAGTATGGAGTTAGGTAAAAAAAGCAGAAGTAATGTAGTGTTATACGTACTTATATTTGAAGCAATTTCTATTTGATTCATTTAGAGATGTTTTAGGGAAGACAAACCAGTATAAGTGTTTGTCTTTTTAAAAGTGATTTATTAATAGAAACTTATGTATGTTTCAGCATATATTTACAATGCCAATACTTTCTTTGCAGTCAAGGATTATCAGACAATGTGCATAATTTTGTGAAGATTTATCTCTTGTGCTATAGAAATATTTGTTACAAGGTGCTGAATATGCCCATGTTTCAACAAACTATACCAATCAGAATTTTTCAAATGTTAACTTACCTTTAGACATATGGATTCTCTTAGATATTCCTGAATTCTTATAGTTCTGCTTGTTCATAAAACTTACGGTCATGTTTTAGAATATGGTTAGAATAAAAGCTTTATTTTTATTTTCTCTGTTGATCAAAACATGTCAGAAAGTAATGTAAAGTGTTTTGCTAGTATTTACATTTTGCAAAAGCTGGAAGCAAAGATTTCCTCACCCCACAAGTTTATCCAGTTTGGAAAACAGAAAGCTATTGCAAAATGTATACTTATCATAATGGTAAACAGAACTGAGCTATTTAAAGTAAAAGGTATTTGTTTAGAACAAGAATATAGAATTAAATGAGAAGGGCATTGTTGAAGATAGAAGGGGTACAATTTATGTGATAGAATATTTTATAAAAATTATTTTTTAAAAAGTCAGTGGAGGCTAAAAGTCTGTGGTTTGTACACAACTTTTCTGAAGTTGTGGATATGTTACCTAATCAAATAGCACTTGATTATGTCTTAGTTTCTTTTTTATGGTTTAAACCCTTGGGCCCTAAATCAGTGCTCAAGGGGAAGCATGTGCCTAAACACCTGGCAGGGACATAGCTGCTTGTAAGAGTAGTTACTGAAGAAAGAAAAGAGGTATTTAAGATTTTTAGCTAGGTTGCCCATGTGGTTCTTTCTATTCTGGCTATTTTCCTTGAACATATCAGATATGTCTTTAGATCCTTTACTTTTAATTTTATAGTAGTTTTCCAATTTGGAAAATGGTCATACAATATTTAATAATAATACATCTTGTAAAAGAGTCTGAAGTCAGCATTTGGCATTGTAGTAGGAGTCAAGCACTTTTCATCATTTGTCCAGCCTTCACTTAACAGTTATGTGAATTTAGAGATTTTCTTGGGTGCTGAATTACTCCTGTATATTTCCATTAAGTAGATTTCTTTTTATATTAAGGGAAGAAAATAGAATCCAAACCCAAATTCAAACATTTGATCTTTTAGGATCAAACAAAGCATCTGATCATGTTTTATTCCTCAGTCCAGAATTTTCACAGCTGCCAATGGAAGTTTTGGAGATTAAGAAATGAAAGATTTGGCTCTAGACATTTTCTTAAGTCAAAACTTGCAAGCTTGCAAAATTCCTTCAAAACTGGACTTAACATCTTTTTAATGTGTTATAGTTTCCATTATGTTTGCCTTTTTCCCTTTTATGAAAATATACTTCCAATGAGAGACCTATAAAATACAATTTTCTTCCAAAATAAATGTAACTACAAGTTAAAAAATATCAAATGAACACTTTTTACACCCACACAGTGTTTGGCCGTATGTCATGTCTGTCATACTCACTCTCTGCTGATATTCCAGTTGTCCAGGATATCAGTCTTGGGTTCCTTTTGCAGAAATAAAGAAGTTCACAGGGAAACTAAGTCTGTTCCAGGACTTACATTCTTGGGCCTGAATCTACATGTCACTCCATATGCTGAATCATCCATCAAATGAAGGCAGTTGTAGGACACTGAATTTAAATTAAAATTTCTTCCTTTATTTGCAGGTAATTATCTCCAAGTTGTATTAAATAAATCAATGATGAATTCACATTACTTCAACGATGCACACTTCATTCATTTTTTTTCCTTCAGAAGTCTTCATTAATTTTTCAGACCAAGCAGGAGCCATGCATTCAAAGGCAATGGGGTTTGTTCTTTTCTGATTTGGGGAAATGCTGGGAAATTAAGTGCTTGCTCATGGTTTCAGAAGGTTTCTAAGTTTTTACTTGATCAATCAAAGCAGGTTCTAGATAGTTTCCACAGAAGGGAAAACATACCATTCCTTGCTTTTGCTTTGTAAATGGAGAAGAAAGATTTGTTGATGTCATTTTTGGAGAAGCAGAATAACAAGATCTCTTATTACAACTGTGCAGATTGAAAATTACTGCAGTTGTATATATATATTTTTGGGATAGTCTTCACAAAAAGAGTTTCACTGTGACCATATCCAGAACACAATTAGGAACTAGTAACAAAATGGATGTAGGAATGTAGATCAGAAAAGCAATAAACAGGGAATTTAACAGGGCATTTATGTCTAGGTCTGATAAAATTCCTAACACACTAGTGTGTTCACTTGCATGTTTTAGTGATTATCTTCAAAAGCTCATGAAGTCCAAATGTGGTACAAGAAGACTGGAAAAAAATACCAAAGGTGTAGGTGAGAAAACATGGATCAACAAAACTCTGGTATTAAGAGAGGTACTTAATGTTTAACTCATTACCAAATACTCAGTTTAAGAGCATCTGTAGAATAACGCAGTGATAGGAAGCAGCTGCTCTGCATGTTTCTGTAATAAATCATATAACAAAAATCTAGTTACCTTCTCAAACAAGTAGTTAGTCCAGAGTATGAAAAGAGAGAATTGGTGTAGTATATCTTTGGTAGATTTTTTTTTTACATGGCCATATGGTATGTCCTCATGACCAAACTAAAGAAATGTGATTTATCTATTATAAATTGGGAAGACAGATGTTACAGAGAAGTCATGAGTAACTGCTTCTCAGTTAGGAGAACATGTCAGCTGAATCCAGCTTGGGTCTGGTGCCTTCCCACATTCATTAATGGCTATCAGGAATAGAGAAGAGACTTCAAAAATATGTGACTATTATGCAATTGAAAAATAGTAAAGTACATAGGACCAAACAATTCTGAGTGATCTTTCTAGATGGGTGAAATGACTGGAAATAAAAAATAATACTCTCCCCCCCCAATAAATACAAATACGAGAATTATATTCAAAAGGAAGAGAGTGAATATACATAGGGTAAACAGTGAAGGTGTAGGAGTTGTACAAGTTAACAACATGACATTCCAAACAAAACCTTATCACTTTGAAATCTATTCAACAGGGCTGTGTGAATCAACATAATGAACATACTTTTTGCAGTCAGGCTCAAATACAAATTGGAAAGAATCCAAGGAAGTGATTTAGGAAAGAAAACCTATAATTCTAGTTGAAATAAGATGAGCTTGTTCTGCCTAAGAAAAAAAGGCCAAATATTAAATACAGCAGTTAAGGAAATGTGTAGTCCTTATAGAAACAGTAATAAGTTGTTTTTCAGGCTCACTGAGGTTAGTATGGGAGACTTACTTCCAGCAAGCTCTAGGCTAGATACTATGAAAACATTGTAACTGTAAGAACAGTTGAACAATGTATTATTTTTCTTGAGAACATTTGGAAATTCCCATCTTTGGAGACAGTTAAGAAAAGTTTAGTCTGATAACTGTAATAGGTAATCAAGATCCTTGTCCAAGAAACTGAGAAATCTTGGGGTTTCTTTACATTTAGTTGGGGTTTTATTACATTTATTTGGGGTTTCATTACATTCCTATCTTTCCTAGATTTTCCTATTAATTAGATGCAGTTGTAAAAGAAAGATTTGTTTGGTAACTTTAGTCTGGGCTTGTGATTTTTAACTAAGTAATCTTCGTGATAATCTATGGGGTTATTAACCCTTTCGTACATAACAGATATGGGAACATGGCAAAAAGGTCCACTGTGACCACATATTTATAGTAGAAATCTCATGGAGAGATTTCTAGAAGCAGCTGTGTCATAGGATCTTTTTCTCATTCAAAGACTGTGGTTTACAAAAGCATCTCACACTACATCATTCATAGAGTTGCCCAAAGCAGAAATAAAGAACTGCAAGAACTTTATTAATTTATTTATTTTACCCAGACTGGGTTTTATTTATCTGTATATTTGCAATCTTTTCATGCAGCCAGCTACTATGAAAATAGCCTAAAAGCTGTACAAGCATATGCATAGCTTTTAATGTAATTTCCTCTCTTTTATTGTTTGCAAATTGATCACACCAGGTTTTGAATGATAAAATGCAGTGTAAATCCTCACAGAGAACATTTAACACTCCATTAATCACCCCTCAATCACGTTTCCTGAGAAAGGTGATAAGACAGAAGCCACTGCACGCAGTGGGTAAGTAGATCATCCTGCAGAAGAAATAGTGGCTTGTTAGAGCTGTTGCAATTTCTTGATATATAAAGTTAAAATTTGGTTTGTTTGCCCCAAAGGTGTGTATACTTTTTGCAGCTATTTCTGTTGGCCTCAAAAAAGGTACTGTTTTTTCCTGGAAATCTTTTTTTGCTGGTTCAGTCCAGTAACACCAGCACGGAACAGTTAGTTAGCAGAAATGTTAGTAACTTTTGTAATTACCTGAGTTAGAATCTTGCCTGCCATAAACCAGTGGAGCTTGGCTCAAGAGCCACCCAAGATGTTTACCCATTCTGTGAGCAATCCCACCTTTCTCTTTGGAAGGAAATTTGAGTTTCAAAGATGATGCAATAGTGAGGGAAAGAGACTGCGAGCAGTAGAGACAGTGTAGTGGTAATTGAGGACACTCCTATTTTTCAAGAGTCCTTAGTGCATGGGACGTTCTGAGCCTCTGTTTACCCTTTTGGATAAGCGAACTTTTCTTTGCCTGGGAGGTTGACCTCTCATGTTCCCTTCTCTCCCATATGCAAGACCCACTGCCACTCTTCATATATGGTGAGAGTGATACATCTGACACCTGAGGTAATGCAACAAGAAAGATGCTGTCGCGTTGGACTGTGGATGTTCTGACATTGAACAGCAGCTGTGTACCACCTACTCAGCACTTCTTTGAATGTGGGACCTCCACAAAGGGAAATGCACGTTGGCAGCAGTACTGCTGCTTCTTCCCTTCTCCATAACCCCATTCATCAAGGACAGCTGGCCATTATATCAAAGAATTCACAGACTGGCCTCGTCTGTGCCAGACCACTGAGTGGTTAAGAGGCATAAATATATGATTTCTCACAGCTGCCAGGGACCGGAGGTGGCAGCCAGCAGTGTGAGTCTTGACAAGTGAGGGGTAGAATGACATGAGATGGATAGTCAGATTATAAAATTAAAAGAATAAGTGGTGCTTTCACACCTGAGTACCTCCTGTGGTGCTCTGTATCATTCAAAGCACACCTGATAATCATATGGATGTTCCACAACCCCTGAATTAGCAACATATGTATGGGTCTCACTGTTACCTTTATTTCCAGTTTTAGTTAAAATATAATTCATGCTCTGACTCAAAACTAGATTTTTTTTCCTTGCTTCTACCATAAAGGGTCAATGGATTAAGCTGCTGGACTCGCCTAGTAAGAACTGCTCTGTGCTTTTACGACTTTCTCTGGAATATTACAATAACAAAAAACGAGCAACATTTTAATAAAACCCTACTTACTAACATGGGAAAAAAGAAGTGGTAATCAGGGATGACAAATGCATGCTGCTCCTGTAAAGCCAGCAAACCAAACATCTCTCTGAAATCAGTGGGAAAGTTCTTGGACTCCAGATTGTCTATACAAAGAAATTCTTAACTGTTTCTTAACTGAATCATCTTTTTCAGTAAAGTGAGCCTGGGAACTGATAAGGAGATTAAAATCTGAGTATTTTGAAAAAGCAAAGGAAAAATATGGCAACTGGGACTTGAATAAATGATACAAAGGGCCTTTCTTACATAAAAATGGAGGTTAACATCTAATTGTGTACTTTTAGAAAGCTAATATCTTGTCAAAGTTTTTTTGCAGTGTGCAGAAAAGGTATTACTGTCCTTTTCAGTTGTTTTTAAAAATTCTGCTAATATCTTGCTTAAAATCAGAATAAAAAGTGTTACTAGGCAGTCCTAATGGCAGTATTACTGTGCTGCTATTACAGCAAGTGTACATAAACAAATATATGTAGTTAAAAAAACCCCTATAATTGGCATCTTATACTACATTCTTCATATTGTAAGCTGCAACACTGATATAATTAAGATTTATTCATCTTCAGGTCTCACATCTGTTACACAATATGGGGGGTGGTGTTGTGTGTGGGTAAGAAGATAGCTAACAATGCAGTTAGGCAAGGTGGGGTTAGCTGATCTACTAGCATACTGCCAAAAAAAAACCCCAATCCCAAATGAACAAACACTCTCCCTGTTTCAGCAGTAAATTTCCCCATGATCTGTTTATGCCAGCTCTTTTATTAATGTGTACTCTCTCTTCAGCCAGTTCAATTCATTAATTTGCAAAAAAAAACTAGTCAGGAGGGGTGGGAGACACATGGAGTGTATAGTTTTCTGCATGGTTAATAAGCTGAACTGGTTCATCCAGGTTACTAGTGGAAGGTCCATGAGCAAGAAAGTGAATGTGCAGCAACCTGGAATGAAGCAAGGAGCAGCAGCATCACCTTTTCCAACAGTAGTAAACTATTAAGCTTACCCTGACATTGCATCTGTCTTTGCCCTGTGAGTAACTGGGGAAAAAAACCCTCTTAGAATATAAAAAGGTGTTTCTCTTATACCTAAACTGTTCAATATGCATGATTTTGTATAACCTTGTGAGTGTTTTCCTTAAGCATATGTAAGAGCACCTTCATAACTGCATGTAATGGTGCTGACCAGAGGACCACTGTGGCTGGGGAGGCAGTGACCCACATCACAGCTAACCTGAGCAGTGCAGGCCCATGCAGAGCTTGCAGTGCTGTGAGACACATGCAACATGGCCTTTAGACCCATCTTGTGCTGCTCACATCCCTTGACAGTAAAATAAACTCACCTAGTAATTATGAAAGAGCTGCAGGCAGCTCCCACTCAGTACCAGTGATTACACTGCCTGTATGGCCTTGCCTTTATCTCGCAGTGTGAGTTAACACTTGCATATCTTCTTTGTTTGACAGTAGAAATGATGAGTAGAGTTGTTTACTTTTAAAAAATACCTCAAATGACCAAAATGGGGCAACTCTACCATGGATAGGCTCTGCCCAGTGTTCCTCATCCTGATTAGCAGCCTGTTTGGCACTGCACAACTCAGGGTTTCCAGCACCTGAAGGGAAGCAAGGTTATCTATACCACCCTCTCTTTACAATGCTAGCTCTAATAAATGCTGATTTAAAATACACTTTATCAAGTGCCTTTCTTACTGCAATCGTAATGAGCCAGTACCTCCTGGTGCAATGCACAGTGTATTCGTTCCTCTCACTTGCATGATAGCTGTGTGTTCTAATAATCGTTCTGGGGGAGAAGTGTTTTCTTTTTAAAAGGCAGTGTTGGTAAGAAAGAGAAAACTCAAACAAAATCTCTTTTACAAAAATTTTTATTGTTTTTCACAAACTGACTTAATGATGCATTCTCTGGTCTGTAAAGGAGGAACTCTTTCAACTGAGTTTTTAGCTGCTTTCTAAGGCCAGAAGAATTTGCACAGAATTTTCTCTGTGTGCTGGACAACTTGAACACTTGCCCTCAAAGAGACCATATCCTCAACTTTCTCATAACCTTGCACAACAAAAGGAACATTAATCTATACCCTGGTCACCTCAGCACACTGACAGACAATTATGCTTAATAACGGCCATGAAGCCAACAATAATGAGAAAAGCAAGTGTCTCATTGCTTTTCCCCTCATTAGTGAACGTTTTGCGTACCCTGGGAAGCACTGTAAGACACACACTTACAACAAAGGTCTGCTTGGCCCCATGAACTTATGCTATATGTCATGCTGTTCCATTAATCATAGTGTTTTGACTCATATGAATGGTTTCTTGCTGTGTCAAGAGAAAGACACGTAAAGGGTTAAAAGTAGAGGAGACATGAGGTGAGCCTCTGGATATATGACCCCACGGCACAAAAGTTGCAAGAAAAGGTTTGAGGCACTGAGTTTTGAGTTTTCTTTATTTTGACTTTTTTTGGTATTCCAGACTTCATTTTGGAATGTATTTGGGATATGTTGTGCCAAGCCTGTAAAACAAAATATATCCTGTTACGGTTTCTTCTTACAGCCTCCAGTTCCATTCTTAAACTGCTGGACAGTGTTTAGGAGTATTCAGCTTACCCAGTTCAACTTTTAGAAAAGACCTATTATTAAAATAAAAAAAGTTCTGGTGATTCATTCAACATGTTGGTGAATCTTAGGGTGATTCCCAGCTCATAAAAAATAAAATAAATGAGAAACAGGCTGTTTTTGCATAATCACACACAGCAAATGGTGAGAGGCTTAATATTTGTTAGTTAAGGGAATCAGAAAAGTTGTGGTTTTTTTCTCTCTGATTAACCTCACATAAAACATGATAACATGGATACATAACATTTGAAAATACAGGAAAAAAATCTACTTGATCATGGGAGGCTTACTCAGCAGACTGTCGTGAGCCATTCCTCATTAGAGATTTCTTCATACAGGCTGAGGTAGCCAATCAGCCACATTCAATTACTGAAGACTAGAATTGTGCTTCCTGACATTGTAGGGGGTTCTACCAAATGGAGGAAAACAAAAACTTGCAGTGATTAGAGATGTTAGATCACTCCTGAGAGCAAAAATGTAGCTGAGATTAATTTCTCTTACTGAGTCATACAAACACTATCCTAGCTTTTCCCACCCTTCCTGTGACCTGTCTGTAAAATTTAACTATAGTTGATAAACATACATATGCAGCAAGATGTTAATAATTACAGGCTGAAATGTAAAATTTTGGGCCCAGGTATGGGGAAAAAAAATGGCTAAAGTCTACTTCCCATTCAGCAATGTCCAACTGGCTTGTGCCATCCCCCTGTTGCCGCTGTTCTGTGAGTTTAAGTGCCCATGGAAAAAAAATGGAAGTTGAGATGCTGTTACTTATGGGCAGTTTCTAATAGCCTGGGTCATAGTGACTTACTCCCAAAGTAATCCTAGGACATGCTATTCATTGTGGCTGTCTGTATCATAATTTACTTTCAATCCTCACTTAGACCAAACGGCCAGATAGAAGCCCTGGGATTATACCATTGTATAATGTTAATTATAAATTTAGTGTAACATTCTGCACATATAGCCGTTTTCACCAAAGGTGCAGATCCTTATAGGTGTACATGTGTTTGCATGTCTTTCCTTCTTTCTTTAGCTAGATATGTGTGTGTCTTTGTGCATGTGTGTATTTTATGTTTCCATACATGTGTTCTGTTCATATATACATGTGTATCTGGATGTGCATATATAAATTTTTGTTTAAGTACACTCTGCTCTTTCTCTGTAAACAAAGGAGGAAAAGAAATTATAGAGGTACATGGAACAGATTGAGTGTGTCCAAATTTATTTGACCTGATAAGAAAAAACACGTGCCCTTTCTTTACTCCTGAGCATGAAGTACTGTACTGTTGTGTGGAATGAAATCTTAGATTTGAGGAAGACTAGCCAGTGCTAAAAAAGTCTGAAAAATCACACTTAGGCTGGCTGAGGGAACACTTTTTATGATTTTGGAAATACCCAGATATTCCACCTCACTCGGAGGCTCAGTTATTGCTTTTCCTGGCAGGGGAGTATCTTCCAGCTCATCTTTGAATAGCCTTTTTTTTACTCAGCCAGCATGAGATGCTTTGGAAATTGATGACCCAGCTGCAGATACTGCAGTGAAACAGCAAATTTTGCAGTGCTTTGATCATCTCAGGAAAACTCTCATCTCTGGAAGTCTTTTATCTTATATTCTGCCAGCATGATCCAGAGAAGACAATAGCAGTAGCTAGCAATAACTAGCATCTGCTAATGGGACATGAATGAGATTTACAATCTAAATAAAGAAAACAGATTTTTAAAAATTCCATCATGATTTTCCTTGGCTTAGTAATAACACAAATGAGCAGGGGA
Source organism: Daphoenositta chrysoptera (assembly GCA_013397915.1). Classification (NCBI taxonomy): domain Eukaryota; kingdom Metazoa; phylum Chordata; class Aves; order Passeriformes; genus Daphoenositta; species Daphoenositta chrysoptera. The sequence continues at coordinate 606,818 of VZRO01002270.1, forward strand.
GGATTACACCACATATTTAAAAATACATATATTAAAATAGTATTGATGAAGCCTTTAATTTAATGTTTTCTTAGTCTTGCAACATTTCTCTTAGAAGTTTTCAAGGCTGCCAAAATCTATATCCAGCACAGCAAGGGAGAAACAGTGTCTGATGAACTCAAGCATGCTTGGATGGTGGTGGATATTTATACAACACTTCCTATTTAACCTTTCCCTCTACTTTTGTACTAATCTGCAAGACATGCTGAGAAAGATAATAAGCAAGATTGCAAGATACAACAGGCAAGACATGCAGAAGTCATCAAAAGAACTATTGCTGTTAAAGGCAGGCTGATAGAGAATAGAGGCAAGTGAATAAATACTGCTTTGTTTCATCTTGGTATAATCCTATTGACTTTGATGAGATTAGATAGTTAAAAAACAGGAAAGATTTTAGCCTGTGTTCAGCTCTGATACAAGAACATAGTTCAATCCCTGGCAGTGATTTCTCCATTGAAGAAAAATTAAGATGACACAGAAACCTAAGGAATCTCAGATATCAGGTAGCAAGGTATTTTTTGGGTGGTGGAGGGTACATAACTTTTTGTTATGATTACTATAGTATCAATACTATCCTCCCAGCTTTTAGTTCAGGAAATGTATGAAAAAATCATTATGTTTGGCACCAATTTTCAAATTACAGGACGGGAGCTGGCAGGTCTTCATGTAAGAATAGTAAATTAAAAACAAGTACTGAAAATTTTGGAAAGCATTTTAAGAAATAGAGAACTGAACATAGAAGATGGACAAGAATAGCAACAAAAACCACTGGATTGTTTAAATCAAGTTAAACTTTGAAAGATTTATTTGCACAGTAGTTCAAAACTACAGAACTGTCTAAACTGCCTGTATTTGCCAGTGTCTGATTATTTTACTTCATGTGTTCATTAGATTAGAACAATACTCAGACAGATTAGAATAATACTCAGACACTGAGTCTTATTTCTACATTAGCTGCATGAAGAGTCGAAAGAGTTTAAATAGAAACCATCAACTAAGTAATCCAGTAACTGCGACCTTTTCATTTTTGGAAGGAGGGGGGGTGGAGTATTTTGTTATAGGCATAGCAAGTAGTAATGTCAAAATTAAGACTGTCTAACTCAATGGAAACATGAAAAGCTTCAGCTTGCAGATATTTATAACTTGGTTAAACTAATTGCTGAATTTAAATTTTCCATGCTTGCCCTTTGCTTATGATTCAGAATTTATGGTGTGTTCAGTTTTTTGTATTTTTTTCCTTTATAATTCTTAAAGGTTATTGCTGAAAAAGTCTCAGTTGTTTCCAAAAACGAAGCTAAGGAAAAGATTTCCACCAATATTGCAAACACTTTCCAACTACTTCTTTAAAGCATTTGGTGAAGACTAAGATGTTTGGAAGAAAATAACTCTAGGATCAAAGGAGATGTGTGTGTGTGTGTGTGTGCTGTTTTAAATCTCCATCTCAGATGGCTCCTTCTTACCCCGAATGATGGGTATATGGGTTGAACATCATTTCAGTTAATATGACTCCCAGCAAGAAAATGCTGTAAACTAAATTCTCAGTGGTGCCCCCACATCCTTTGAGGATTACAGACTCCATCCTGGGGAATAAGAACCTAAAATTAAGTTGCCACATGTACAGATGTTCAGCATCTTTTAGAATAGGCTGGGCTTATTCACTGTGTTGAAATAAACCTCAAGTTAAATTGAAAAAGGATTTGATCCTCTTATGAATATGGCAAACTTTGATAATGGAGAATGGAATTATAAGGAAAGGAAAACAACAAGAACTTCAAAAAACGGCAAACATTGACATGGGAAATCAAGATGACTCCATGACAGCACAGGAACATAGTTTTTAAATTACTTGACTTTGATGAATGTAGTTTTATGGAAATCAGCTTCTAGGACATTGCTGGTTAAGAGGTCATCACATTAAAAAAAAATGAAATATCTAAGTAAAAGAGAGATATAGGCAAGTATGAGAAAACCATAGCCTTTGAAAAAATGTCCTACATTTACATGGGAATGAAAATATGTGTGATTCAAGAATTTTACTTACAGCAGTCCTGGAAACCTCAAACTGGGACAAGAAGAAGATGAAATGGAGGCCTTAGGTCCCCAAATAGTGTGCTAATTAATTGTAAACACAAACTGCCACGTTGTAAAATTCTAGGTAATTCATGAGATGTCTTGAGAGCATAATCATCTTTTTCAGACATTTGAGAAGTGATTATTTTGGCAGAATATCTCTTTTTGATGATTTTATGTCTCCTTTGAGGAAAATGCAACCAACTATATGTCAGCTGAGATCTTCTTCCTCTGCCCCAGTTTGGTTTCCAGTGAGACTGAGGGCTCAGAAATTAAGAACTACTAAAGAGATCAAATCCCTCCTGCTTTATAAAACAATGTGCAGTTGAAAAAAATAAATTCATTGTCTAGACTTACCTGCTGGGATTCACTGCAATGAAAACCATGTTTCTGTCTCCTGGTCTTTCAGTTCAGACATCTGCCAGGGATCCCTGCAAGCTCACATGTCCAGGCCTCCTTTCTATAAAAAAGACTTGAATATGGAGCAGAAAGGTGGGTGATATGCCAATATCTTGCCTCAGTATGAGTACAGGATACTGGGAATTTGGAATGCTTCCTAGGCTCAGTAATATAAATAAATGTGTTCATTGTCCAACAGACTAAGAAGAAAATACTGTTTTTTCTGGGTTCTTTTTTCTTAATTTTTTTTTAAATTTCTTGACTTAAGATAGGATCATGTTGTAAAAATAAATGTATTACATGTTACCCCAGTCAGTCAAATTACACTTTTTATGGGATTCCTGATGACATATTTCTAATGTAGACTCCCAGTTAAATATCTTTACCACAGAGCGATAATCTTCTGAATGGGGCCAATAATTACTGAATTGGGCTTGCATTCTCACCGACTGGTTTAAGAAAACTCAAGAAATATTACTGACCAGGGTTTTAATGCAGACCACTTGCATTTTTCTTTGAGGTCTTAGTGTCTTTGGGACTGAATGTGATCACCTAGTTCACCAAGACTGAGACAATACTAGACACAGGCAGCCAGAAGTTGAAATGACATGACGTTGTTCTCAAAGTATGGTCTCACTTGTACACTTAAAACATGCATTTGTTTATGTTGTATAGCTTCCTGAGCATTTGTCACCTTAGCAGTTCAGCCCTGCTGTCAGCACTTTTGAAGTATTTGTTATTTCATATGCTGTGGACTCCTGTGGGCTTTTCCTCCATTTATTTTCTGTTGAAGCAATCCTTGGAGCTTTCATTTAAAGTTGTTTTGATTTCTCCTACTGTATCTGATGGAAGTGGTGTCACATTTGGTAGCCAGTGATTTTGTTTACTGCCATAAAAATGTCCCTGACATTATATGTCAAGGGGATTGATGCTTTTTTTGTTTAAAAAATTTTGTCTCTGTTTACAATATAAGAAGGGGGTTTAATAATGAGTACGGTCATTGATATATTCTCCTCAGCTATGAACAAGAATCAATTGTATAAAAACATTTTAAGGTTTAAAATGCTACCACAAATAAAGGTAAACAGAATGTGTGTTTTGCAGCCTCAACAATAGGGAAAGATTCTTACTTCAGTTTTCAGGCCTTTTGTCTTCAGCCTAGTTCTGAGAAAAAATTTCAGATTATTGTCCTTGGGAAAGACAATTGAGTTATTAACTCACAACTTTAAGTAGATGCCTAGTCAACCATTGCAAAGAGGGTATCCACATGTTTAAGTGCTTTACTGGGTTGGGGCCCTAAGCTTTTTCAAGTCACCTGCCAGGACTCTGTTTAGTACAATGCAATGCTATAGCCTTCCTAGCCTGAGCTATGCTTCCCTGACTTGGAAAAAATCCCTTTCTTTATAGCTTTTCTTGGCAGAGTTAACCTTTCAGTTCTTACCTCCACGAATCTCTCACAGGAAAACTAACGCACTCCCCAAAACTTGTCTGCTTGTTTGTGTCAGGTTGTGGTATCATTTCACCTATCAATCAGGTCAATAGTTTTAACAAGCTTGCAGTCCTCCTTTTAATTTTTAGCTATCACTCCAGAAGAAAAAAGCAGATTTGGTGAAGGAAATCAGACATTTTTTTATTTAAAAGAGAAAAAACATCTAAATGCAAGCAAAATCAGAGCCAGCTTAATGAACTTATACATGTCTACCTATTAATGCAAACTTTCTCAAACTGCAGACTAGATCTATTGAAGGTTTTAGTATGGAGTCCTGACTCATATTTTGCATTACTTCATGGCTAGCCTTCAGCTAAGAGGATGAAAATTTGATATCCGGAACCATATCTGATCTATGTTTGAGAAACCGGTTTTTCCCTAGCTGATAGAAATTCTTTCCAGAGAAAACTCAACATGAGTAATGCTGTGCAGTTACAGTCTGTCTCAATTCTAGTCCCAAATCAAAGCCCAACATGCTTGCTCTGAGGACAAATACTGATTGAAGTCTACACTAAGCATAGTGAAAAAAATGAGATGGGTACACATCGTATTCTTGCATCCCTATTCCTTCCTCTTCTCCTTCTTTTACTCTTCAGTGAAAGTATCTGTAATTAATACTTTAATGGAGGGAATTCTCTGTCTCACAAATATGATGCTTGGTTCAGTTTTTCTCTCTTCCAAAATGGGATTACAGCTGTATCTTACAGAAGTTCTCTGATTCAGGTCTGCTAGTTGACTTTGTGTCCCTCTTGGAGCTCCTCTAATTCTTATTAAGAAAGTTAGATATTTAGGAATCACAATTAAAGCAGGATCAAGTGCAATATCCTGTAACGTGTGCTACTTGTTTTTCAATTGGATTTTACTCCTGTTGTCTTATGGAGAGGATGTTTCAGCATCTCAATAATCTGATGGTTAGAAGGCTGCTAACATATATGACATTATATGTTCTTTGTCAGTTTATGCATAATTTTCTCTTTTCAAGATTATCCTTTATAAAACTCATGTTGGAGATTATTAATAAATGCAAATTTGTTCATCTCCAAATGTTTCCTCTGAAAATTTTTAGGCTTTCAAAGGGCCTATTAAACTTGATTTTTCACAATTTCCTTTCCTTAAACTTTTTATTTCCCTAAAAAGATTTCTTTCATTAGCAGTTTGCACCCCGTTGCCTCATTTGATAGAATTCTCTCTTATATCTATATTCTTTCTTCGTTAGCTTTTAAGCCAGTCGTGTCAAAAACTCTTCCCTAGCAAAGTTTTCCTGTGATTTGAATACAACTTTAAATAGAGGAGTTTGGTGGGTTTCTCTTTTTTTTTCAAGTCACTGGTGCACAAACTATGACGTACCCTATACAGCTCCCTCACTTTTATACTCTAGACAATTTCATTAACTATTCTCACAGTTTACCAAGGCTTAATAAAAAAAAACAAAAAACGAAAAAAATCCTCTTGAATGTTAAATTATTTGTACTAAATTTTGGGGTTTTGGGTTTTTTTAAAATTACTTCTGGGGTTTTTGTTCCATTTCAACTCAGCTGTCTTTCTAGGGTCCCACCCAAAATTACTTTGTACATACTGTTTCTGTACAGTGTCTTCACTACTTTCCAGCAAATCTCAAATAGCTTCATTTCTTCCCAGATGTATAACTGATGAAGATATTTATTATTTCCTTAACAAACATTACTATTATCATTTGCTTCTGAGAAATTAGTGTTATCTGTAATTGCATAATTCTCAATAGTTTTTCTCTAGCAATAGTTGAGAAGCACACTGACTTCCAGCCCAGGGGAAGTACAGCAAATTCCCATATCAAGCTTTGTTTTTACTCAACTTTGAGCCAATTAGTTTAGTTTTCTGTGTTATCTGTTAACATCCCCAGATGAGACTCATGACATAAATGTTATTTTTTACATTTTTTACATTTTTTAAGAATATCTTGTGACTTATGTTCCATGAAGGCTGAACCTACACTGACTGGCAATTTTGTTCAGTTTAGTTTTAAATCCTGAAGTATCTAGGACATTATCTACTCTTTGATTTCTTTATAAATATCCCTTCATCAGAAGCAATTTTGACAATTTTTCTTTAAGAGGAGATAATTCCCATAAAGTGAGCAAACTTCCTGGCTTTGGCATAAATTTCACATCCTTTCTATCTTCTGCTTCTTCCTTCTAGATGTAGATTATGCTTTCTCTTGTTCTTATTCAAGATATCCTAAACATCAACCTCTCTCCCCCCTTGAGGTCCCATCTCTACTCTCTTTGTATCACAGCTCTGTCTTCTTTCTTATAGCAGTAGATGCCCTCTTTCTCTGCTTCTCTTCTACATCTTCCATTTCCTTTCTATACCCATTAATATTGGATAATAAGATCCTTTCTGCCACCCAGTTCCCCACTGTGACTTTTGTGCCCTGATCATCCCTGCCTACATATGTCACTGTGATTGTTCAGGTAACATAACCTTCTGCTCACCTCGTTCAAGAGATGTCTGCAAATCCTTCTGGCCATCTAATTCATCAGACTTCTTTCAATCCTGTTTAATTTTTCAGGTCTCTATTCCATATGTTCTGTCAATGAGGCAAAACATGCAAATGTTGCTCACAATATTTTCATACATGCTTGACACCAGCAACTAGTTTTTTGCTGTCTCTTCTTCAGAATTTCTCACTGCTGCTCATGACTATCACCTTTGATAAAGTGGGAGCTGAATGTATAAGACTGTGTTTCCTGCTCTCAGGATGCAAGTGTTTTGGTTGTGTGAACCTCTCCCGTTGGGTAGTCCTGCTGTCTGAAGAGCTTTGAAATTATTGAAAAAGCAGTAGTCATGCCAGAGGACTCCATTCAAGTGCTAAGCTTCAGGACCTCTGTCACAAAACACAAACCCCCCACGCAGACAACAAAATAATAAACTGCTTGCAAACTGCATCCCTTGTAAACTGTATCAAACAAAATATCTTTGGGTGGAGAATTCATTTATTGCCAAGATAACAACAAACACTGTTGTCTTTCCCTTTCAAAAGTAGATTTTACATACACTTTTACTATTTTCTCTGTGTGCAGGAGAGAAATGGCTATGAATATTGCTTATGCAAATATTTTACATGCTGGTACTTGAGCTGGACAACAATACTTCCATCTTGCCTTGCCTTCCCTATCCCCTGAAGTCAACATCTTTACATTGCCTACATTTCCATTTCATTTCAACATCTCTTACATTTCCTAACATAATTATGAGCATACTTTCCCTGGGACCTAGAGATTAGAGGACCAGTCTTTGATTAGATGAATTTTGTGTCACGCATCATGGTCACAGGGCACAGATCACTGATCCAAGGCAAGTGTGTCCAGGAGATTTGGATTTGTTTAGGCTAACTCTATCAGGGACCATCTGGTCATGCACATCCAGATCCAAGCTGGGACAAAGGCACACAGCTAGCTTAATATCCTTATCAGGCACTGTAGATAGTTTGACAGTGCATAAATGTTGGCGTGTTCTTACATCATGGCCTGGATCTCATTTGTGCCCGTGGGTTATGCAGGGCAAGGGGGAGCACAGGATGGGGAGCTCCGGTCTGTTCATTCAAGCAGGAACAGCTTCAGCAGGAGGCAAGGACAATATTCTCCCCAGTCCTAAAGCACATTGACTCAATTCAGCAGTCTCCCCAGAGCGGTTTGGCACACAGCGTTTTTCTCTCTCAATGTTTGTGGGAATCAGAAAATGCTCCCAAAAAGCAAGACAGCAGCAGTCAGCAGCTGGAAACAGCTGGCTCTCACAGACGTCTGTCTCTCAGCAATATAGTGGCTGCTGGCTCTGCTGAGTGTCATTCAGAACTACTCTGTCTTTGGTCCCAGTGCCTTTGTTGATGACCCTGCTCTATTTCAGAGCTAATGCTTTTTCTCTGAAGAAAGCATAAATGGGTAGAGATGCACTAAAGGAGAACTGGGCCAAGTATTTCATACCTTTCTCCATGTGTTTTGTAAGGAGGGATGGAAGGTTATGCCTCTCTAGTGCTAAAGTCTCTAACTGCAAATGATGGGTCAAGATAAATCCCGGGGAAGGAATGAAGGAAAGAATCAAGTTTCATATTTAGACTGAGACTCAGAAAGCACAGCTGTCTTCATCAGGATCTGATGGTTACTTTAGGAAAATTGTATTCCTGGCTTTGGCAGTTCTTTAAATTTGTAGAAAGTTTCTAGTCGTCTCATACAGGGTTTAATTCTGCTGTTCAGGATAAGTTCATTTGTGCATGGAGGCCTGCTTGCTTGAAATAGTAATGTAAATAAAGTGAACTTGACTGCACTATTTTATGCATCTCAGAAGTATTTAACTTGTCTGACTAGTCAACAATCATCAGAAAACATAAATGGATTATGATAAAATAAAACACTTTTCTGTCAGCATTTCTTTGCAGGTTTTTCTGGCCATGGAAGCCTATTTTTGCTCTACAAAACAGGAAAATAAATCTCTCTGGTTTTGTAATTTAAACCTTTTGGACAAAGTGTTTTACATATCTCAATGTCCATCATATATAAGACCAACTTCTTATAACATCTGTATCTTTTCTATTAGGTGAATTAAATTAACACCTCACATATTTGAATTTCACAGGTTACCTTAAAAATCATACAGTGATTATAGAATTTCATTTGACGTGAGTAACAAGCTTGGTATGTACAATAAATTGGGCAGTTCCCTACTTCCCTCACAAGAGCTAATGAAGTCACCCCATATTCTGGCCTTCACCAATGGACTGGCTCCCATATAACAAGCCAGTGTGCTTGGCACCACTTGTGTAGGGTCATCAGTTGGTGGGTTTCAGCTGGCAATATTTTAGGGATGGGAAAGATACCTGGGGCAGAAGATTTTACCCAAATATAAAATAAGCATCTTCCCTCTTGCCCACCATCAGCCAATAGTTTATAAAAACACTTTGTCAGTTTGGGGGTAGACAAAAGAGAGAGAGACAGAGATACCTTCCAGGGGCAATCCCAAAAAAAAATTTAATGTGGTGTGAGTCAAATTCTGATCTCAGCTGTGCACATGCAATCCTGATACTCAGAAATATGACCTCATTTTCCTGCTGTAAGTCAGGTACTAACATTTTACAGCCTATTGATTAATTCTGAAAGCTGGTTGGAAAAAAAAGTTGAACAATATGTCTCTAAAATACGTAAGAGAGAAGTTTTTGTTTTATATAGACTGAATAGTTACTTGAACTGACATGGTGCAAAGCTTGAGCGTGTGGCATGGCAACCACACGAGCTCAACTGACCTTGGCCTTTCGTGTGCTACAGTGAATTCCAAAATGAAGCTAGGGTCTGAGGCAGTAGATCAAAAACCCTTATCCCAGCTTCCTGTGAGAATTAGGTTGGATTCAACCCAAGGTAAGACTCCAGCTGTACCTCCCTATTCCCATCAGACAGGAAACTCAGAAATCTCAGAAATCTAGACAAACCACAGACCTTTACCAGTTATATATTGAAAGCTTTCTCTTTGCAAAGAGACCTATTTATTAATCAAACAAGATCAGTTAATCTTGTATGAAACATTTTCCTGTTGTCTATAAAGTGTCTTTGTCTTCTGCAGAGATGTATATTAAGCATATAAACATAGGCCCTCTCCTTGAAGCTGTACTATTTAAAGGAACACTTTTGTAATAGGTTTAGGTAAATTACCTGTTAAACTTTTCTTTGGCTTTTTGCACATTTTTATGTTATCAGAAAAAGAAACTTTTGAAATTCTCTAGATAATGGCTAAAAATCCCATTCTGTCATTCTAAAATTATCTGGGGCCATAGCAAGTATTGCCATGTGTAGGAGGTAACATCAACAACAGCCAGAGTCAAGACAACAATATCTGAGGGGGGGTGGTGTTTGGACAGATGGAATAAACCACAAAAAGAAGAGGCAGGGAACTAAACGTTGTAGGAGATGCTGTTCCAGGAGCAATCAAGTCTGTCAGGAATCCCAGTGTCTTTCAAAGACAACTTACTGGTTGCAAGATTCAGCAGGAAAGAAAAAAAATACACATGGATACTACAGATACACATTCAAAGCAAACTTTACAACCCTGGGAAATTTACTTGCCCCAAGACCCCAAGGACACAGTACTGTTCTTATTTTCAAATGAAAAACAGCTCTTGCACCTTAGACAAGCTGCAGAGTATGCATCCCACCACCCACCAACCTACGTGCTGGACAGTTGCCACAGTGCAATTGTTGTCTTCCTTGTGTAGCAGGGAAACACCATTGTTCACCTACAAGATATTCCACTGGTGCATGCCCCACCATTGTAAAAGCTGTGATCCCTCTGTTTCCAGCTGTTCTGCAGTTCTACCCTTGCTTTCAGGGCTTAATAAATCTGTCTCAAAAAAAGTCTTCACAGGATAACTTCTAGCAAATAAAGTCTCAACACAAGTAAACACTGCAACATGAACTTTAAATTATCATCATGTTTATTTTCCATTATTTGGATGAAGTATTTATTGTTTCTACTTTCCTAAACAAGCAAGTCAGAATTTTAAAATGTGAACTTTGCTTTTATAAAATGACCAGTGGTAAAGACATAAAAAATATGAGCTCTTCTTTTGTCTTAGAGTTGTAACTTCCTTTTATTATTTATTATTTATTTATTATAACTTCCTTTTATTTTATTATTACATATTATGTACAGTGCTATCTGAACAAAGAGTTTTCTCCTGTTGTGAAATTCAATTCTGTTAGGGTTAGTCACTTGCAACAGCAGCAATATGACACTAAAACACAATTTACTGCATGTAGATTTGGATTTATATACACATTTCTCTCCTTCTCTAAAATTTGTTTTGTTGCCCTAGTTATCATCAAATTGTCTATATAACAGCTTTCCCATGTGTATCGTGGTCATGTCTCTATTGCCCTTTGACCCTTGAACTGCTGTCTGGGGAAAAAAAAAGTGCATTTCACAACCCAATTAATGTTTCATAAAACTCAGGGTTTAGATATTACAGCTTTATAGTTATTATTTTTTTTATGTCGGCTCTTACACTTGTCTTCAAACACTGATCTTATATTCCCATATAATTCAGGAAGATACCTATGTCCGTTTAAAACAAATCTCATTGAATGAATAAATAATTTACAAGGATATATTTCTGACATCTCAGAATTTATAGAAAATGAATGATGCAAAAATGGAAACTTTTTTTTTTTCCATAGAAATACAGATTTTTCAGACATTGAAGGAAAATTGTACACAGCCTACAAGAGAGATGCAGAGAGCCCAGTTTACAAGAGCATGTGGTGACAGGGGGAATAGATTCAAACTGACAGAGAGTAGGTTTAGATTCTATCTTAGAAAAAGGGTGGTGAGGCACTGGAATAGGCTGCCCAAAGAAATCGTGGACACTCCATCCCTGGCAGGCCAAGTTGGAAAAGGCTCTGGGCAACCTGGTCTAGTGAAAGGTGTCCCTGCCCATAGCTTGGGGATTGGAACTGAATTATCTTTAAGGTCCCTAAATAACAATGTTTTCTGCACTTAACATTACTTAATTAATAACATGCATTTTTTATTATACAAAGATTAGGTAATCAAAATTCACAAGCAATTGTTCTGTTTTCTGGTCTGTTTGAACTTAAAAGTTCATCGTATACCTACAGACATCCTTTGAGTAAGGCCTTAGATATTTTCGGTTCATTGCCACAGGATTTTGGTTTTGCTCCCTAACTAGTAGAGCCAAGCTCTACAGCTGCTCCACCCACAGTGAATTTTGGTTCCTTGTTTATTGGAACACATTTTGAGACAAAACCATGACTTACAGATTTGGAATCTGCTGTCCGAAAACATTCATATGAACAAGAGTTTTCTCAGATTATTCACAAATGTTAGTGTACAATAAAACTCTCTACACAGACTGAAGCCACACCCAGAATCTATTTAGGCTGAAATGTTTCTTAAAAAATTCTTTGTACTGTTTCACCGCTTCTAATCCAACATATTGTGTTTTTTCTCTCTATTTTGTGTACTTCTTTAAACCATGTGTTTTATTAACATGGTTCATGTTAAAATGGTTTCTTTTCTTGAACCATTTTGGGTTTTGCTATTTAGATCTGCCCAGTTTAAATGCATTTAAAAAAAAAATCACAGCAAATATAAAGAGGAACAAGGTGTGTCTTTTAGACTCATAGGTTTGTACAATAATGCAGTTTGGAAGGGAATCACATATATCTTTCCTAGATAGTATCCTGGCTGTATCAACTATTTCATATTCCATCAGCCAAGGTTGCATTACAGAGGTCACAAGAAAAGGGTGGAAATATTTTTTCACTTTATACAGGTAGCAAACAACTGTTACGTTTCATGGATTACATGTCCAATATTGCTGTGAATCATTTCATTTAAAATAAATTTAAATAAGTTCAAAGTAGGAACAACACATAAGAGCTTATTTAGCCAACATCTGGATGGCATAAAGATGAGAGGAATTTTTACCCTTTAACAGAAATGTTTAATATCATCAGCAAATAGAAAAAAAACAGGTTCAAGTTTTCTTGTTTTGTTATTCAGATTGTAGATTGTCAAGTTCTCTATAAAAATCATTCCGTGCTTTATGTTTCAGTTTATTTTTCAGCATTCCTTTCCTCGACGAGGAACATAGAAGTATTTAAGATAAATAATTCTCAAATTTTTAGAGAATTTGTAGATATATGTAAAAATGAAACAGCCTTTGTTTCCCCAAGCTATCTTTCAACTCATTAAATTTTTTTGAGTCCATTTATTTCCAATATATTTGCTTAAAACAAGATGTACTCAGAACTGAGTACATCCAGATTATTCCACTGGCATGACGTATAAATAACAGCTATAAGCATTGATGCTTGCTGTTATTTTTAAGAGGTTGAGAATCATATTTGATAAAGATATTTTATTAGTTTATTGTGGGGTTGTTTGCTTTCTTTTTAGCTTTGTCCCTGAGGACGAGTTAAGAAGATTTGCATTTTTTTTTCCATGTTTAAATCCATGCTTCAATTAATTAATTTTGCACCCCATTTCCCATGTATCTTTGTTCAATAGACAAGTATATATATAAATTCCACTACTTGGGAGAAGGCTGTTGCTATGAAGATGAACTTCATGTTTGGTTCTGGCTGGCTAAGCATCTAAGGGTGGACAAGGGCCAGAATATCCTTAGGGGTATATTGAAAGCATAATCATGTATTATATAGAGCATCTGCCATAACACAGTCCTTGTCTGGGTGGTTTTTATGTGCCATCAAAGAAAAAAAAAAAAAACAAAAAAAAAAACCAAAATTATTTGACACCTATCAGTTCCATGCAGTCACAGAACTCTGCTGTGATGTCCAGAGTAATGAACATGACAGTGTTCATTCACAGATGATCATCTCAGGTTATTGCCAGCTACTCTGTCAGGGGAATAGGTGGGTTATAAAGTTTTATTTCAAACCAGATGTCATGGCTTTTCCTCTCGAAACTTACATTCAAAACAAAGAAGTGGAAATCAGTGATCACATAGATGTTAGGCTTACATTTGATAGTCTCCATGACCTGGAATTTACTTGTGAAATTTGCATGCATTGTAATTTTCTCTTCTGAAACTGAAAATGAGGAAACCACAATATTTCTGTGTCTGAGATGACAGTGTGGAGTAAGGGAAGCTATGTTTGAAGGATGCTTATATTTAATGAATACATACCTGCTGATATGTTAAAGCCAAATTACGTGGGACCAAGGTTAAGGAGAGAGAGGAGGTGTGCACAAGATATTCATGTAAGACATCTAAAGTATTCTTGAGCTTCTTTTAAGTTGTTGAAGCAACTTTCTTCACATCTCCAGTATCACTAGAGATCATTTGAGAGATTTTGTTAATAATTTTAAACAATAAGAGAGCTCTACCTGTTTAAGGGGAAGGGAAAGACATTCAATCTGAGTAGAGCACTATTCCATAATACTGAAATATTGACACCAGAGAAAAATGGACCCATCCTTAATTCCTTTATCCAAGAATTTGCATCTGCAGAACTACCCTGAGAGCTTCACAGCCAATGATGATGATGATGATGTCTATGGATTCCATTCTCCAGTTTGTCTGGAAGTACTGCCAGAAATACCATGGTGATCCTGTGTTTGTGTTTCTACACTAAAACTCATCCAGGAACTGCTCCACAAGAAAGAAAAGAAAGACAGCTCAACATGAAGGGGAAGCATAGGACATACAAATGCAGACTGGATAATTTTATCTAACATTGATGTAAATTTTATCTTTGGGGTAAACAATAAATTATTACTATTATTAATCATCTTCGCCCTCCTTTTGGTTTAAACCACATTCTTTAAGAGTGAATAATTATTCTTTTAATAAAAGGTAAATTGGAGAGTTATTTATGTCTTGTGTAAGCAACGTGAGAGATCAGATGTGAAAGACAGATGAATATACAAGAGTCCAGGAAGTGTAAACTATGCTTTTTAAAACAAGTAGAAATTCTGTGAGCAATACTAGCCGTAACAATACAAAAATTTTAAAGCAACTGTTTGTTTCTAAACAGTTTATGTATCTTGAGCCAATTCCATTCCTTATGTATACATACTCACACAGGCTTGTTCTAAAAAACAGTAAAGGCATTGCTGGGAAAAACTCCACAGCAGACTTCTGATCAGGACCATTATTCAGTATAGTTTTGAACCCATGTGCTAACTTTTAGACTAGAGGTATGATCATGACTTTTTTTTTTCTTAAAGAATTATTCCAAGCAAATGTTCTATGCTATCAATTCACAAATGTCATTGGAAAAAAATACATTTAAGTTAAATTTCTTCTTTAAAAGTGTTTGAATTTGGTCAAGGAAGACCAAAATCCATTGTAGAATTGCTATCACCAGAACTCTGGTATATCTGGTACATAAAAGGTAAAACCAGTGAGAAATGCACTCTAACCTTTCCCTTCTCTCCCATCCCTTAAAACCTTTTTCTGCAATCTTTGCTACACAGACTCACCGTGGGGTCTTTAGAAGCAGATAAAGAGAATTATCAGGTAATATGGGCAGCAGCATAGTGGAATTTCAATGGGGATTTAGCTTAATGCACAGCATCAGGCCTACCCACTCTGCACACTGCTCCCAGACTAAGCCCGTTACACTGTGGTGTATCTGGCTTAAAAAACCAAACCAAAACAAACCAAAACAGGAACACAGAGCCTTCCATCAGCTTTTCTCATTATGGCAACCAGCTGAAAGATTGTATGTGCATAAATCAAAGGGGAAATGTGCTAATTCTGACGAAAGTTTTGAAAGATGACATTCAAGTCTCCTTTTCACAACTTCATTTTTGTGGGAAGGAAAAAAGTCTTTCTCTCTCAGTGTCTTTCTGCTACACATTTTAATCCACTGAAAACCAGATATGAGGGGAATTTTTAAAAATGTTTGTTCTAATATGGAAATGAAACCTTATAGGTATTTTGAAACTTCTATCTTGAAAAAAATTTTAAAATAATTTTCTCATTTTTTAAAAGCTGCTATGGATTGTTTGACTTCTGCTTTTATTTCACTCTGCTCTGCCTTGCAAGGACGGAAGAACTGATGGATTTTCTTCTGGCAAGAGGCCAGATCTCCCTCCTTGAAAATAAGAGCAAGAAATCTTAGTTTCTCTTATTTTTCCTAGGACATGGCTTTGCATTTTAAATACTAAACAGTACCAATGCTCATATGTAACACTCCACATGCTATGATCTTTTGTGATGTACCAAAGCCCAATTTCTACAATGTAATGAGACTAGAAAGGAGAGCTGAAAGGTGCTGTTATCAGCCTTTAGCTTTCCAAACTTTTCTGAAAAGGTTTTTCTGATGAGATTTATTCAACTGTCTAGACCTTAAAGCACCATTCTTCCTTTTCTGTTAATACAGGAGCTTCTTCCTACCAGGTCTTGTCTGGTCATATTACCTGCATTAATCCTCTCCTTACGAGGGACACAGCAAGGTTGGTTCCTGACAGCTGTGGACAGCTGAACCCAGACCTCAGCAGGTAATATGCTGGAGAACTGTTGATCTAGCACAAGTCTGTAGTCATTGCATACTTTAAAAAACCCTCCTAGAATTAACTTTACCCACTAGATCATTTTAACCTGCAGCTTTTTAAGATCTTAAGGTAGCCTTTTTTCACTTTTCTTTTTTTTAATATTTTACAGTGAAACAAACTCTTACTAAATATTTGTGCATGTGAGTTTGTTTTTAACTTCAACATGCATATAGACTTCTTAGGGTGAGCAAAAGGTTTTTCTTAGTAGATTTTGCTTTTGATGAGAGGATGAGGAAGCCAAGAAGAGAAGGGGGAATCTAGTAAAATATACAATAGGTCTGATGACCTGAAAATTGCAACCAATGGGCAAACAAGAGAAACTAAATTCTGAACATGTGCTGGGGATAGAACATCACCTTCCCATCTGCTCTTCCATGTCCGTAACAAAGTAGAGATGTGTAATAAAGGAAACATCTGGGTTAGAAAATAAAATTCCCAAATTAGATCACCACAAAGCAGTGGTTAATGAAACACTAGGCTCTCCTCAGTGTTGGAACAAATTATTCATTTCCATCTAAATTGTGGGATAATCTTTTCTCAACTGAATGGAATTTTTTGCAACATTTATTTGTTTTATTTGCATTTATTCCCTTTATCTAGCTAAACTTTTATTCAGATTGAATTAAATAGTAAATGCAAGTAAATTAATTTCACAGTGTGCTCCATGGAAATTCACTTGAACAACTACAAATAATAAGACTTAGTTTTCAAAGACTGTAATGTTAGTGCTCAGGCACCTGTACATATCTCATAATTCTGTATCATGGCACTGAGAGTGTACATGCCACTTCCTTACCTGTCTTAGTCTGTTTACAGAATCACAGAATCACAGAATGGTTCAGGTTGGAAGGGACCATAGTGGGTCATCTGGCCCAAGCTCCCTGCTGAAGCAGGGTCACCCCAGGGCACGTTGCACAGAATTGTGTTCAGACAATTCTTGAGTATCTCTGGTGAGGGAGACCAACCTCTCTGGGCAGCCTGTTCCAGTGCGTGGTCACATGCACAGTAAAGAAGCTCTTCCTTGTGGTGGAACTTCCTGTGCCTCAGTTTCTGCCCATTGTGGTTTGTCTTGCTTGGCACTGCCGAGAAGAACCTGGCTCCATTCTCTTGACACCCTTCCTTCAGACACTTCTATCCTGATGCTTCAATACTGATCAGGTCCCCTCTCAGTTGTCTCTTCTTGAGGCTGAACAGGCCCAGTTCCCTCAGCCTTTCCTTGTAAGAGGTGCTGCAGTCTCTGAATCACCTTTGTCACCCTCCACTGGACCCGCTCCAGGAGCTCTGTGTCTCTCTTGCCCTGAGGAGCCCAGAACTGGACACAGCACTCCAGATGTGCCTCACCAGGCAGGATCACCTCCCTCATCCTGCTGGCAGTGTTCTTCCCCATGCCTCCAGGATACCATTGTCCTGCTTTCCCACAAGGACACTGCTGGCTCATACCGCTTGTTGTCCACCAGAACCCTTAGGTTTAGGAGAGCTCTATCTGTTATGAAAATTCCTGTCGAAGTCTACTCTTAATCACTTGGAAACTTTAAGAAACACAATGCAGTGTCTTACGTGAACAGGAATATTTCCGATTTGGAAGTAATACAGACAAAGTTAAATTGCCCCATGTGTTTCAAATAAGCACAGTATTCCAAACAAGCTGGTTAAACACAGAATACTCAAGTATCAATGAGATAGAAAACAAGCTGGCGTGAATGGCCTAAAAGGCATAACAAAACCAAAACTCCCCTGCAGTAGCTGTTCTTAAATATTTGTTTCAGATTCTTCATATGAGATAAATATTTTGTTTGCTGATCACTGCTGAGCTTCTAATTATAATTGACTAGAATAATTAATAGGACATTAGTGCATTAGAAAAGTAAATTTATCATTCCTTTTTATAGAATAGTAAATTGCTTTACCATAGAAACTTTGCCATAAAATTTTTATCTAATTTATACCTCATTTCAGAGAAAGGACATATTTTTGTGTGACTTCAGTGAGTTGCAGAGGCTGTACAAAAACTGTTCTGTCTCTCATACCATCTAAACCATCACACACACGTTTCAGAAGTATATTTAACCTCTCCTTCATTTATCTCTAATGGAGGTAACCAGTGTTGATCTAGGACCAAAATATTGATTTTCTGCTGGAGTAGCCAGGCAGTGAGTGACCAGATGAGATACTTATTGTCCAATATTGTTCCAGATCAAGTTCTCTGTTTACAAGAACAGTACTGAAAGATCTGTTCAGTATTATGATTTTATCATAATAGTCATCTTGGGAATGCATGCCTGCTGGAAACTTTGCTTCTGTTAGGGAACTGGTTTATTGTCTCTATATTTTAAAAGCAGTTGCTTTAAAGACATTGAAGTAAGGTCTCTTATTTGTACAGAAGAATTCAATGCCAGATGCTATAGTGATGAAAGAGGTGGTGTTGGCATCTGGAGAATTTCATATGTGAATCAGTTAGTGATAGTGAGTGCTTTTTTTTTTTTTTTTT
>VZRO01002270.1:625405-702144 GCA_013397915.1 Daphoenositta chrysoptera
GGTGGGGGGGAGGTACTTAGGTTAAGTTGCAGCTGCAGTGTGAGGAGGCCTTGTAAAAATAGAGATCTGTTATCTAGCAAATTAGTCAAGGAAAGTACAAAAGAAGACTGAAAATTACTTTTAAAAAATCATGAAGTATTAAAAATATATCCCTTATAAACTGCCAAGCTTAAAACTTTCTCCTATGATAGTCATATATATATATATATATATATATATGATAATTTACCATATGCTTAGGCTTTTAAGGTTTCATATCTTGAAACCAAGCACCCCACAGCAAGACAAATACTCTGCCTGTGCACCTGACTTGCTAATAACAATAAAGTAAGCAGAGACAAACCCAGCAATATCTACATATAGGTTCACATGCCTTTCCTCCTTTTGTATGTCCTCTGGATATTTTGACTGCATAAAATCAAGCTTATATTAGGCTCTTCAGAGTATATTATTTAGAGCTGTAACTATGATCTGTGGAATTAATTATCTAGCTTAATAGATTTGTCATTACATTTCCATCCTGTAGTCACCATATTTGTGCTTAATTAGATGTTTATGTTGTGTTTTTGTAATAGATGGAATTTCTGGATAAGAATTAATATTTATTCCATTAATAATTTTCCTTAACTCAGTTTTTTATTTCTTTCCCCTGTGTTACAAGATTGAACATCTTGTCAAAAGAATTTTACTAGCTAAAAGTTCTTTCTTGAAAGAAATTAAGGGACAGGAAATACTTGCTGGAGAAGGCAGATGAACGGGAGTTCCTTGTTTTGCTCTAGAATCCACTCTTTCCTATACCCATGCTGCTGAACTTGGTCTTTCCAATCAAGACCAAGATCAGGGTTTCCTACTGTTTGGGGCCTATATTAATTACTCCGTACATCTGTACCTCCCAAACAGAGAGCACAGATGTGAATGTTTGTACAAAAGCAGTGTGGTCTACAAACATTTTGGATTATGTAGTTGTCTTGCTCTCAGTAGGTAGACCACTTTTCACTTCTCCATAACTCTTCCCAAGCTAAAGGCAACAGGGATCAGACCACAAAGGATTTTTCTTCCACCCTCATGGGCCTTTGACGTCTGAACTTCACATTTTTCTTCAAATTCTCTGATGAGCAATAATACAGATTACTTTCACTGAACTGTTACAAAATCAGTTTGTAATCTCAACCCTACAGTGAGTTAGTCATCTGAGTGCTGCAGATGATAAAAACCTTCTCATAACATTACAATCAAGTCAAGCTGACCTGGTACACAAAGGAAATTAACAGAAACATATGCCTTATGTAATGGTTTCACTTGTAATTAGTTTTCCATAGGTTGGACTTCAGCCACAGTTTCATCATTTTCTCCATTTTTGTTGAATCCCTGTTGACATCTCAATAACTTTCTTCCATTACAGACAGATGCTTTTACCCTGGCTGGCTGGTGAAGCAGGATTAATGGTTTTCACGGGAGTTGTTGTATAGAAAAATGTGTGTACTGTTGACCACAAAAGCAAATAAAAGGCAATGTTCTTCAAAATCAGAGATGTGTCAGAATCAATTTATGCAACATTGTATGAACCAAATTCACCCAGACTGGAACGACTGCTCAACAGCAAAGAGGAGCAGATACAGTTCCTGGACCAGCCAGCAGCCCTGCTGTGATGGGACCCACCTGCAATGGGGGCAGCTGAGATTCGGTTTCCCCTTCTGCTTGGTCTGTGTTATGAAATTTAGTTTAACTGAGTTACAAAATGCTGATTTTATGATCACAGAGCAATTTGTTCATTCTTGGGTAAATGGGTTTCTCTTCTTAGCTGTTTTCGTGTTTTCCTCTTTTTTCTCTCTCAACAATTTCAAGCTGTGTTTTTTTCATGATATAGATGAAGAACTCAACAAAAAATTCAGTTGTTGAGAGATCTGTTCATCATCTTTGAAAGTCTAAAGATTTTTCTGCCAACTGACACAAAAATCAGAAGAAAAAAGGAGAGGCTTATCAGAAGAGCTCCTAATATTCAACACACCTTTAATTTCATTTTAATTAATTCCATCCTACAAGCCCAAGCAAATGTTAGAAACTTAAGGCAAGGAGAGAGGCTGCTAAATTATCAAATTCAAGGTTTTCTACAAAGTGTCCCACAGAGGTTTAAGGCAGTGCCAAACCATATCTATTGGTCAGACCAGCAGAAGAGAGGTATTGCTACAGGATCAGAGCAGAGCTATGCCTGCTGCCATGAACTCAAAGCAATTTGCTGGAACTGAGCACCACCTGAACAGAAAGGCACTTTTAGTACCTGACATACCTTAGGCACCTCCTACTATGTTTTCCAGTGTGGAAGGGAGACATGATCCAAGGACCCTACGAATTTTGCTTTCAGTAAAAGAGAAGAGATGTTGATGCATAGAAAAGGTAGTGGAACCTGACCCACCCAAAAAGGTGTAAGAAAGAATCAGTTAACAGCTTCTCTGTTACTGTGTTACTAATTAAAATGCAAGCCTTAGAAACAGACCACCAACCAAACTGGAGAATATTTACACATCAGCCGGAGGCTGCAGTCTGGCTGCACTACAGTTTACTGGGAGGAGCTACTCCTGTCATCTCTACATTTGTGCAAGATTTCAATTAGCTTTCAGTACTTTAATTAAAGTTCAATGTGCAAAATTATTTTAAAATTTGGTTAGTGATTTCCCACAAGCTCATTCTCAGAAATCTATTTTATTTGACAATATTTTTGCTCTTTGAAGGCACTGGACAGTATCAGTTTGGCTTAAGGAAGGGGATATTGTTTTTGACACAAGTCTTGTTACCAATAAAGGGATGAGATCCAATGATGCAGCCAAAGATTTAGGAAACCTGTTCTGCTTTCAGTTGAATGCCAGGGATTTTTTCAGTAGTTTTCCTATTTTCAGCAGCAAAAGAAGCCACGTTGGTTTTTTTAGACAAACACCTCACAGATTGGATTGTAACGCCAAACCTGCAGTAAGAATGCTGTCTCACATGGAATAAATAATACCTCAGGCTTCCATGTCATGCAAGAGCTGAGTAGCAAGAAAATTATGCTAAAGGTCATCGGTTTTAACCTGGTGAAGTGTGAAAAATTTTGGGTTTTTTTCAGATGGTCTGTTCCACTGGATTCAGTAAGAACAAAGCCACTGTAACACACAAAAGGAGGAGCAGCACTGGGTACAACCTTTCTCTTGACAAGAACCCTCCCTGTGCAACAGAGCTCACTTTCTATAGGTGCTTCAAAAGTGAACAAGCAAGAAAATAGTGAGATAGCATCTGAATAATGAGACCTTACCAGCCAACACTGCTCTGCTAACAATCTCACTACAAAAAATTGGTTCAGGAGTTACTTCTTCCTCTACTCTTGCTATGCAAACAACAGAAAAGAAACAGTAAGTTTGGATTCTTTTCCTCAAGTACAAGTAAAAATTTAAAACACTTGTTACAAAAAGTCAGAGTAGGAAGCTGAGAGATCATTTCCTACTTTTCAGTATGAGTGGTGATGTGATGTTTGTTTAATATACTACTTGAATTGATAAAATTTATTTATGACCAATAAAACCATCACAGTATCTCTCTGAATATCAGAAGTATGCAAATAAAAATTCTTCTTTATTTTTCTTTTGATAATCTTTGAGACGATCCAAAGAAGCAAATCTATAAGCATAAAGTCCTATAATTAAAATACTTATTCAGAATACGCAAAAGCAGATGGGGTATTTAATTATTCCTGTGCCAAGAATGATTGTATTTTATTCTTCTCCTTTTTCCTGGCTTTTACCCATAAGTTTTTACCCCACTTGAACATTTTCTACTTTTCTGAAATGTGTTCCAATCTTCCTAGTAAGACTTAGGGTACATACCACCTAAATATAAACTAGAGAGGCACGTGAGATTCTTCCCCAGTCTCTGAGAAGTGCTTTGTAAGATGACACAAGTATCAAATGGAAAGTTTAAGCTAACAAATATGTTTGAAAATTAAGGCTGTAAGTATGTAGAATAATAACATCATAGAACCATAGAACAACAGAATGCTTTGGATTGGGAGACCCTTTAAAGAAGATATTTAAAGATCCACTAGCCCAACACCCCTTTCATGGGCAGGAACACTTTTCACTAGACCAAGTTGCTCAGGAACTCATCCAACCTGGTCTTAACCAGGGATAAGGGATATCTACAATTTCTCCAGGAAATCTATTCCAGTGTCTCACCACACGTGATGTAAAAAACATCTTCCTTGCATTCAGTTGAAATCTACCTTCTGTCAGTTTAAAACCATTGTCCCTTGAACAAGTCCAACTCTCTCAGCCCATTTTCATAGGAGAGGGTCTCCAGCCGTCTGATCATCTTCATGGTCATTCTCTGGACTCACTCCAACAGCTCCACCATCTTTCTTGTGCTGAGGTTTCCAGAGCTGGACACAGTACTCTAGATGGGGTTTTGTAAGAGTGGAGTAGAGGGACAGAATCACCTCTCTCATCCTGCTGGCCACACTGCTCTTGATGCAGCCCAGGATAAAGTTGGATTTCTGTACTGCAGGTGCATATTGCTGATTCCTTTTTTTTGTACAATTTTTTTTGTCCACCAGTATCTCCAAGTCCTTCTGTGTGGGGCTCCTTCAATCCATTCATCCCCCGGCCTGTATTGTAGTGGTGATTGCCCCACATGCAAGACCTTCCTGTAGCCTTGTTGACCTTCATGAGGTTTGTACAGGCCCACTCCTGAAAATTGTCAAATTCCTTCTGGATGACATCCCTCTCCTCCAGCAAATGAGCTGCCTCACTCAGACAGGTTCTTTATCCATCCAAAGGAGGGCCACAGAGATCGTGAGGTGTCTAGAGGCAAAGCCACATCAGGAGCAGATGAGGCCACTTTGTTTAGCCTAGAGAGAAGAAGAGTGAGGGGAGACCTCACTGAAGTCTACAACTTCCTTGTGAGGGGAAGACGAGGGGCAGAACTGATCTCTTCTCTGTGGTGACCAGTGACAGAACCCAAAAGAATGATATGAAACTGTGTCAGAAGAGATTTAGGTTGGATACT
Source organism: Daphoenositta chrysoptera (assembly GCA_013397915.1). Taxonomy (NCBI): domain Eukaryota; kingdom Metazoa; phylum Chordata; class Aves; order Passeriformes; genus Daphoenositta; species Daphoenositta chrysoptera. The sequence goes on from VZRO01002270.1 coordinate 630,437, forward strand.
AGGGAAAGGTTCTTTATTGAGAGGGTGGCTGGCCACTGTAAGAGGCTCCCCAGGGAAGTGGTCAGAGCACCAGCCTGACAGACTTCAAGATACATTTGGACCATTCTCTCAGGCACATGGTGTCACCCTTGAGGTGTCCTGTGCAAGGCCAGAACTGTATTTCAATGATCAAATGTGAAATTAGTGTCTTGTCAGACTGGCTTATGCAATACACCTCATGCAGTTGTCATCCTGGGAATACTACCTATATGAGTTGTCCTACCAAATGATGTGATAGATGCTATAAATAAACACTGCAGGATCAGAATTTTTATGTGTGAGACTCATCTACTCTGATTGTCAAATACATGCATGCTTGAGCAAACACATATACATTTTGCATGCTCACAGTAACTATGGCTTCCAGATAGTGTACAGAGATTTCTATCAGAACACCTGCTTAGATATCATTTATGCTTGCACTGTGAATTGCTAGTTTCTTAAGAGGCAATATTTTTTTATAGAGTCTTCTCTGTAAGTACTCCTTGAAATACTGTAACTGGGATATTTGAAAAGGTCAGAGAACATGCCTAAAATTTAATTTGAACTTTGGACATCTTCCTTGTAATTTCATTTCTCTGTAGTATATAAGTTTAATAATTGTCTTCTGTTACAGACAAATGCATGAACATGAACTTCCAGTAGCCATTTAATACCTGATTTTGACAAAGTTTTGGTTGCTTTTTGGAATTAAAGTAGCTGGTGGTGAATAGGCTGGGGGCTTTTATCATGAAAATGTATCCTAAATTTCCCAAAATAGAAAAAGTACAAACACTTTACTGAACATAGTTGAAATAAACTTTGCAGACTATTTCTGACCTATATGTCCATCAAATGGAAACCTCAAATGGCAGTCCTGGACATGCCCTGTTTTTTCCCACTGACTACATGGGACAGTGCAGCTACTGTGTGGACCCAGCTGACATCTGTCCTTTGGATGGACTGGTTTGCAGAAAATGGACTCAGAAGTCAAAGCATATTTCAAGAAAACTTTCAACTGTATTGTATTTGTCTTATAGGTGAGTATAACCTAACAAAATATTCTGAAATATAATTTTCTATAGCTTTTTTTATCACTTTTGCTTTAAAAATTAAATGCTGAAATGAAGGTAAATTACAAGTGCTATTTTGATGAAGTTTTGTACACTATGTAATTCAATTGCATAACATGGTTTTACAGCTTAAAGGAGACATGTTACTGTCAGAAGTAAATAGAGATATCACAATGATTCAACTTACAATAGGTTGGTTACACCTGTCATATTTAGTTTTTCCACAAAAGCTAAACAGTAAGCCTGAACTGACCTGACAGTAACCCTCTAATCCACTTATTTTCTATAGATGAAAGTAATTTGAATAAATGTCATATTTGTTCATTTATATTGCCAATTTTTAAAAACTGGGTTGAGAAATTATTTTGTGAGAAGAAAAAAATTGCCTCATTTCTTCCTTTCTTTCAGGGTAGTTTTTTATTCAATTAAACAGCGTATATTAGGAGAGAGGAAATAAGGTAGAAATTAACTCTTTATGCCTGCGGTTTCTGTCAGATGTAACATGGTCTTGATTGTTTAGTAACATTCAAAAATCATTACATTACAAAGATCTGTAGTGGCAGATGTGGTTATGTTCTTTAATTTATGTGCAGAACACGTTGTCTCAGTAAGTAGGAGATTTCCTGTCCAGCTTATGTATAAATAATAAAGGAAAAAGTTCAGGAAAGAAGCACTGTCTTCCTTTCCTATGAGTTTTCTAGCAGACCTTACAATTCATCACAAGATAAGGAGAAGACAGTTAGCAGAGAAATCTCGCTGGTTCCAAGAAAATCCTGGGAGAGCCATAGCTCAAGGTGACTTTTCATTCAGTCTACCAAACTCATTTAAAAATTTAAGAATTTGGAGAGCTAATGACCCAGGTCAGAGAAAAAGTCTCCCTTTCCAAGAGGAAGGCATTCAGATAGGTATACAATGATCCACATCACAGCAGTCTGAGGAATTTGGGCATACCTTCCTTTCTAACACAGCATGGGCAGACAGTGGTGTGAAATACATATATATGGATGTTCTGAAAAGCCCTGCATATTAGTGTGCTTTCTTCATACAGCTGAGATGAAAAATAAAGATAGTTAGGAAATATGAACAGAAAGGAATTTGGTATGTCATTTACTCCATCATCTACAAATAATGGGGTTCTAATCAGCATCTGTTTAACATATTTGTTTATGGATATTTCTATTGGGAATGACTTTATATACTTACGGGATAAATTATTCCACAGACCTATGACATTTGGCAATAAAAATATTTTTGTTCTTATCTCAATTAATCTCACTTTCTTCAATACAGACCTGTTATTTCTAATTGGAGGCACATAAAAAGATGTTTTCATTCCTTTCTGTATTCAGTTGATACATAGAAAACTGTTACTATGTTCCCCTTAGTTTTCTTGATTTCCGGGCTAAGCTGTCCATGTTCAGTCCCCCTTCTGAAGCTCTTTTTTATCCACAATGTCATCATCACCAGTGTTCTTCTCTGATCACTGTCCAACTGGTTCACATAGTTTCTTAATTACAGTACCCCAGATAATGCTTAGTGCTCCAGCTGGGGCTTCAAGAGCCTCAAGAAAACTTGAAGGATCACTTACTGTGTCATGCAGACAATATGCCTCCTAAAGTGCCTTTTGCACAGCACTACTGGCTCACATTCTGCTTGTCCACAATGAGCTCAGTTCCTTTTTTGTTGTTAGAAAGCTACTCCTTAGCCAACTCTTTCCCCCCCTGTGTGTGTGCAGATGGCAGCTCCTAAAGAATCCCTCACCTGAAGAAAGCTGCCACCAGCTCAGGAGCCCAGGAGCTGCTGTGCTGACTCAAATACTGAGAGAACGAGGCTTTTCTACTCTGGGAGAGGTAAAAGCTTGAAATCCAATGTCTCAAAGGATGCCATTAACACCGATCAAAGAGGGCAATTAGGGCAGGCTCCCTGGAGCCGTGGAGAGAACACAGCAACTGAATGTACAACAGCAAACAGAAGCATGGAATTGATGCCTATGTTGGGAAACTTTTATATACTGAATTAGCATGTCAGGACAAAAAGGGGTGAAGGGCTTTGGGACAAAAAGGAGGCAAAGAGATAACTCTACCTTCTCTGGAGCTGCCTCTTCATCAGAAGTTCATTTTCAATTCACCTGGGTGCATTGAAATGGTGACAGAAATGGTGACAGATTTACTCGAAGAGGCATGGGGAGCTACATCTCTCCTTTTCAACCCTCTCTGTTACACACACACACAAACACATGGAGATTGTCATAGGACATGCTCCTCATCATGGAAGGCAAACTCTCCCCCATTTCCAGTTGCTTCCTAACCATCATGTGGCACTGTCATCAGCCCTCTCCCTCCCATTAGTCCCTGTAGCTGAAGTTATTTTTTTTTGCATGATTCAAACAACCTATCCTTCAGAGGTGTAGAACACATATTTTATGTAAAAATCTTTCCTGCATGCTGTCAGATTTACTAATGATGATCATGGCCAAAGGAGTGTTCAAACAGATGCAATTCCAATATTTTAGTCTTCTTTCCCTTTACCACTTTTTTCCTCTCTTCATATAATTTCTCTGTTCTGAATCTTGGTTCTCTGTGGAGCAGATAGGGAGAGGTGAACTTACAAGCCACTGAAGAACAGATTCAATGTGTAATGTATGTGTAATGGTATTTTTAAAATATAAACTAAAGTGGGGAGGGGGACAGATTGCTGCCAAATGGTGAAGGCTGCAACTGGTAATGGAAGAATTATTTTCACGCATTTAGGAGAAAGTGCTGAAGTGCTGAAGAGTTTTATAATCTGTTTTATAAAGCATTTGACAATGTCCTTCTAGCATAAACCTGGCCAGAATAATTACTAGATTACTACATCCTTGGCTGTTTTCAACAAGTTAAAATAAAAGCTCCTTCTTTCAATGTATGAAGAGTTGTGATTTCTGCCCTTACAGAGGGAATGAACTCCTCCTCCTGCTAATTCTATGATATGGCCTCCTTCAAGAAGCTCAGGGCCAAATAGAATGCAAGTATTTTCTGCTTGTGGTTCTTTTTCTGAGTGCTTGAAATGACTGCTGGGCCCTTCCTCTGCTGTTTCAAATTTGTAAGGAGCCTCTGCCAAAACACAGGTCAGCAGTTTGCCCAAATTATTTTTTTTACTTAATCCTCCTGACAGGCACAGGTCCAGCGCCTCCTGAAGATCCTCATTAAGTACGTCTGCCCTGTTTCAGTCAGGTGAACACTGTGTTGATGAAATGGCCCAGAGGAACTGCTCAGGCCCAGCTCTTTTTACTTATGCTAAAATGCTGCTTCTACTACTCTTGGCAGTGAAGGGTGTTGTTTCTCTGAAACTCCCTGCTCACCAGGTGGACTGCAGCAGCTCCAGCAGCATTCCAGGCCTCTTCTTTGGAAAACAGCACAGAAAACTGTGTCAATAAAGAGCTATGAGTCACTCGAGCATATACACTACTTTTATTGCTCCATTAATGATGTCTCAGTAAAAGACACCGGTGTTTTAATAAATAGCCTGCAAGACATTGTAGAAAAACTCTTACTACCAAATGCATGAACATCAGATGCAAGAGAACTGCTCTTTCAGACAGGAGACATTGACCCTCCAAAGGTTCCAGAAGATCTGAGCAGGTAGAGCCAACACATGGCAGTAGAGCTGTCTGTAAAATCCTTGATGGCTGCATAAATAGCACATCGAAATTGTCCTCTCTGACCTGGCAAAAAGCTGCATGGTGTGCGAATACAGCCTATACTGTAACAAATGTAGAAGTGCACATGCGTCTTTTGTTCTTCAGCTAGTTGCTTATGTGAGTGTGAGAGGGGGAAGTCTTGTAGTTCTATCTGTAGAAACCCTTTAGGGGATGGTCAAAGGTAATGGCAAGGTGCAGGTTTTTATGTTTCCAGGGCATGATTATAGTGATTGCTACAAAGCAAGGGCCGTGTTTCAAAGCTTCTCTTTTAAATGATGTGTTAGAATCTTAGACACTTATGGCAGGTACAGGATCTCAAAGGGACTATTACAGTTATTTTAATTATGGAGGTCATAGAAATTAAGTTTTCTAATCTCCCAACATTTCCTTCAAGTTTAAGGCGGGTAGGCTATCATGGATCTTAATGCAACTCAATTAAGGAGTCACTGCCTGGGGATGTGGAAAAACATTAAATTGTGGTCATAGAGCCAAAAAGATGTCACTGACATCAAACTGGTGCAACTTAACTATTTTTTTTCATGAAAAAAAAAAGTTTTCTGCAGAATACTTAAGTGTTTAATCCTACAGGAATAAAATGTATTTTCCCAAAGAAGCTGTGCCCTTTGATGACCTCTCTTCAGCCCTTCCATTCCCCACCAACAGAATAACACTACTTGAAATTTGCCTTAATTTTCAAAAGCCCATAATTATACCTTGGTAAGTTATTAATACACCTTGACAAAGCTATAGTTGGTCAAGAGGAAGACTCTCCCAAGCGTGCAAAAAGCAATTTCCTTTCAACTACCAGTGGAATAAAATCCCCTCGAAATAACTAAGGTCCAGTATACAAAGCCAGGCAAAAGAAGGTCCTTCTTTCTCATGGCTAGACATACCTTCACCTTGACTGAATGCTGTAGGACATGGCTTATTTATTTTTCTAGATTTCCTGCCTATTAAGACTTCCTCATTAGTGAGAGAAACCTACTGAGCAATGAAACAACTCCAAAAATGTTTTCCAATGTTTACTGGAAAATCTGGCCAAGAAATTGTGGGCAGGAACTGCAGGGTGGCCTTTGCACTAGCTCTGCCCTCCCCAGCAGGGCAGCTGGGTAAACTTATTTTTTATTCTGCTAATGAAACCCAGGTCAACTGTTATCTTTTTATAAGTCTGTCTGGCACTAGACACCTAAGCAAAAAGGCCCAAGCATCCCAGCATTTTTTAATTTGTTAATGAGAATGGCACAAATGTGATCAGAACTTGCACAAATTTCCATCCTTTGACTCACAGATCAACACCATACTGAGCTATTTCCAACAAAGTAATGAACAGTAGTTCTAAAGGGGAGTGTCTGCATCTCCTGTAACAAATACTACCAGACAGCCTCAAGATACCTTCCAAGAAAGAATTGTATTTTTATATTGAAAAAACAAACTGGTTTGAATAACCAACCAGAAAACTGAAAATGTGTCATCTTGTTCAAGCAAATGCTAGATGCTGAAAATCCCAAGTCCTACATTTCTGTTTCTGCTACAGCTTTCTTCACCAGCTATTATTATTTAAACCCCTTCAAAACCCCCAGACAGAAGGTAATTTGAAACTCTTTCATTTTATGTGCAGCACATTTAACAAAAAGGTGACTCATGCACTGAAAAGACTAAGTTCATCCTAAAAATTATGTTCTTGTGGATAATCATGAATATTTCACTTTATCTGCCATGAAAAATAGAGACCACAACACTGCCTCCTACTATGGATTTTGAGGCTATGAAGCACAGTTCATAAATATTTGGCAAGTGCTTGATTTTTAAGGTGCAGGAAACTGAAGAAGCATGAAGTCTTATGTAGACTTTCCCTCCAGAGCAAAATAAGCATTGCAAAGAAATTATATAGCACATGTAGCTGTTGCAAAATAAGCAGTTGCTGTATTTTGGATATTTTTTTCCATATGAATATTGAATAATACAGTGACCCCAGGGTGTTTTGGTAACTAAGACTACATTCCTTCACAAGTCATCACAGCAGGTTTTTTTATTAATAATTATACTACAAGTTCATTAAGTTACAGTAATGCTGGAAATATCTCTTTCTTGTACACCCTCACTGTTAGATCATCAGTTTGACACTGAAATATCCCAGTTCCCCAAACAGCTCAAAAATATATGTATTTCAGTAGACACTAAAATTACTTGGTCCTTAACCAGGTCTCTCTGGCTTAACAACAGCCAAAATTTTACAGCAGATGCATCTGCTATTAGAGATTTCTCTTTGCCAAAGTGTTCTTCTGGCTGGGATCAACCCCTTGGGTGCTGTGCTGGGAAGCTTGCCAAAATTAGGGGGCATGTACTACATTTGGAACTTTCTGTCTATTCCTCAGTTTTCATTTTTAGTTTGATCTTCTCTCTTGAAAAAGGTCAAGGAATTTATAATGGAGTTTAAAAATTACAACACACAATATACATGTGACATATTTACATAACAATCATATCTTCTCAGAATTTCAGTATTTTCAATGTTCTAAATTTAATTCTGTAGGAGAAGAAAATAGGTAGCAAACTTGCTGTCCTGTACATAAAGCTGTTAGAAGTCCAGTTACTAAATGCAACAATATAGAAAGCAACTGCTATAGTAGTCTGTACAGTATTTTTTCTTTTTTTTCTTTGAATTGGGTTTTAATCCAAGACCTTTTAAATTCTCTGCTATTTTTATTTTCAAAATATTTCCACATTTATATCCTCTACATAGTAGCAAAGGGGTTGCAGGCCTGTGCAAAAGAAAAAAAATGTGACTGATTGTATGTTATACAGCCAATCCAAAGCTTACAGAGGTCGATTCAATTCTTTGCTTTGGCTTCTGTTGATTTTGGGATCAGAAGCTACAGCAGTGCTTGAGAAACCCTAAGAGTTTATTTTAAATAGGAAAGGATGAACTGTAAGCCAAACAATTTATTCGTGAGAGAAAGAGAGAGAGAAAGAAGAGCAAGTCAGAGATTATTCTTTTTTCCTTGCTGTGGACTGTGGGGAAACAGCTCTATTCATAGCTTTGTTTTAAAAATAACTTCATTGCCAATCTGAAAAAAATAATTATAATGATAATAAAATTATTATTATTTTTATTGTTATTGTTATTCATCAGAAGCAATGCTAATAATATGAAGGTATCTCATACCTTACGAGGCAATAAAAACTGAAGTCTTAAACACATGATAGTGTGGTTTTATAATTTAGAATTTCTGCCTTTTTGGTAATTCCCATGAAAATAGCAATTTTAGACACCCAAAAGCCCTTTGGATCACACATGTATTTTGAAATCTGAATTTCCATTGCATACTTAATTTATCCCAGCATTCCTTATTGAAATTATTAAAAGCAAGAAGTTAACTGGATCCCACTATCTGTTCAGCTCATCTCAGAGATTCTGTTCCTCCTTTGCTTTATCTGGCTGTATTTTCCGAGACCTGTTTCACATTAAGTGGAGAGCTCCTGCCTTTGGAACAGCTACTGGAGGGCTTAAAAGTTCATTCCAGTGAAGAGTGATTCAAAAGCAGATTCCTGTGTTTTAATGGACTCTTTCTTCCTCTTAAGAAAACAGTGGAGCATAGATTTTCTCATCCCACATCAGAGAAGTGACACCACATCTTGTCTATGACAAGAGCCAGCTCTGGGTGCATCTGACAAAAACACAATGGGCAGTTGGAGACACAGAACCCATTGGGAACTTTCCCCAGGCTCCCACCACCAGGGAGCTGATTTTCATTTTAATGCTTGAGTGGTTTATGCTCTTAACATTAGGGCCTACATTTTGATTGGTTACACATTTTAAAAATACTTTTAATCCAGTTGTTCTCAAATTCGTTAGAACTCCCTAACTACTGTAATAAGAGGAATCTAGTTACCTCTTCTAGAAGGTTAAGTGTGTTTTTCTTTAGTCTTACCCTATGTATCTATGTTAATAGGAAACAGGTCTAATCTCTGATATTTCCTTTGTCTAAAAAAGTTTAAAGAAACCACTTTAGATTTCTACAATGTCATATGTCTTTGTATAATTTCTTCTCCATATGTATTAACACAAAATGTCATGACAAAAACTGAGAGTATTTCAGCTAGAGGAATTTTATTTACTCATCCAGTAAATTCCCATTTCACATACTCATTCCCTTTCACAAACCAATTTAATTTCTTATTAGGTTTGTCTGGCATTAGGCAAATGGTTTGGTGAATCAGATCATTTCCCAGCCTGAACTTTCTCAATATTTTGAAAGGGTTTTCAGGCATCAAAAGTTTTGATTGATTTTGAATGGTGTGTGTCACCACTTCATTATTCCATGAGCTTTGCCAGCTCTGTAAACCAACCAAACAAAATGCAAAATATATTGTATCTTTCATAAGTCACTTTGTTTCCAATTATTGGTTAGCACTTTTCTCCTCAGGAAAACAATGTTTAAACTATATCACATTCCTTCAAGTTTATTTTTTTTTCCAAAGACACACTCTTTGGTAAAATGAAGGCTATAGCTTCTGCATGCGATTCAAAGGATAAACAAAACAGTGGGGGAAATCTTCTAGTTCAATACAAGAATTCTGCCAGAGGAAAACCATAGCTAATGTCAGATTAGTGTAAAAGCCTGCTTGGGCTACTTGTGCCTCCTGTTTCCTTGAGGCTGCCTTTCACAGAGGGATGGTCATCTCTCACCAGCAGCCTACCTCCCACTTTAACTCCTCATTTTTGAACAATGTTTCCTCTCCCTGTCCATAGCAATTCATTTACAATCACAGCAATGCATAAATCATGTGGAGTACAAATCTTTATTTTACTGAGAAACTGCACTGAGAACCTAAAGTGCAAGCTCAGTGCAGGACATGTCTCATGGCAGACACTCAGAGCGGCTCCCCTCCATGCAGCACGGAAATTACCCAGTGTAACGGGTTTGATTCAGTGACCAGGCAGAAATATCAATTGTAGTGGTGATTTAGTTCACTTATTTGTTTTTTGTGAGATATGAATTAGGAGAAATGACAACGCAGGCTCAAAAACTTTAAAGAGTATAAAGATAGTTTATTGTTACTAGATAGGATTAAAAGAAAAGGAACACTAAGAAAGCAAAAAGAAAAAAAAATCGCATTGCTTTCTTTGCCAACACCACCCGTCCCCCAGCCCCTATCACTTTGGGGCGTGCAAACCTCCTCAATGGTTTCCTAGGAGAGAGCAAGGAGGGTAACAAAGATGGAATTTCTTGTCAATATTAGAGTTCTTAAAAAGTCTTTCCAAACTCGAGGGAAAAGAAAGAGGTCCCCTCTCTGCTTCTGCGTGGTTTCTGAACTGCCACCGCAATACTTTGTCTGTTCGGAGACAGTCCATTGCACTGAACATCCAAACATGGGGTGTTCTCAATTCCCCGCCGTGTCCTTTAACTGGATAACAGAACAGTTTATGGTATTACAGTTCGGTACCACGTTTTTTTGCAAAAGGATCGGTTTAAGCCCCGCACCCCTCATGGCTCCGCCCTCTCCTTTCAGCCACCATCTTCCGTTCCACTCCGCGTGAATTACTTTTAACTTCTTCCTCCCACTTTAACGCCATGGTGAACAGCTTCTGTTGAAGGAAAAGCTCTTCTTCTTCATACTGCCAGTTGCTTAATAGTTTCTTCAGTCTGAGAAAATTGAAAATTGTTTTTTTCCAGGCCCACGGGGGACCCTGTGGAGTGGGGAGGGGAAGCCCCTCTGGGATTCTCGGGAGCCGCTCTGCGGTCTGGCCTTGCAGTCCCCGATTGCTCTTTGGCTGCTTGCAGCTTTTGTGGGGGAGCCCCGATGTGTGCCAGGGACCCCTTTCCCTGGCATTTGTGGGAGGGGAGCTCGGCCCGGCTCCCCCAGGGAGCTCGGCCCGGCTCCCCCTTTCCCAGTCATAGGCTGGATTCAAAGAGACCGCTCCCGCCCTCCAGCAGGTTTAGATATGCAAAATCGGAGAAGCGCCATTGGATTAAGAAACTGTCAATTAATTTCAGCTCCAACCCACGACACCCAGGTATCTCCATAACAATTGCCAAAGAAAATACCTGACTTTTTTTCAAACATTAATATTAATCAGTTTTACAGTCTATTCTGCATATCCTAATAAATGCAATAATGTCATCACAGTCAATAAATCTATGCCAAAATTATTTACTGAGAACCCTTTTTACATCAAAAGTTGTTGCAGGAAAGCTCATCTCCTTAGAGTTACCCAGGTGAAAGCAGAGACAGCATTATGGACATAGGGTGTAACAATACCAACCATGGTTACTGACTAATACCACCGTGCCACAAACTGTAACCTGTTCTAAAACCAGTCCAGACTTGGAAGAAAACACTAGTCTCTCAAGAGGACAACTGACAGCTATGCAGTTGGATATCTAATGCATATAATAGCTCCCAGCTACTCATTAAGAATGCATATGTTTTTCTTTTTTTATTATTTATTGAGGATGTGTATATATGTATCCAGAAAGGATAAATATATCTTATTAAAATGCAAAGTTTAAGGTAGAGTTCTTTAGGATATTAGAGCCATCACTATCAAGTGCTGGTACGTGAAATCTGGAAAAAAACTATTCAACAACTATTAAAACTACATCCAATATTCAACAGTGGATTCAGGGACCTTACCGTACTCTCATTCAGAGGAAAATTGGCCTTGATGTTTCATAGGCTTTCATTTTAGTATAATCTATATTTAAAAGCAAGATGGAAAAACAAAGTTTTGGTAAGATCTGAATTGTGACACACATTCTAATTTGTTCAAATTAATTTTTAATTTGAAATAATAAAAGAACAGTTATTTTTTATAAATATATTTTTTGTTGTATTCTAAAATAGCAGCTGACTTCATTTTCCATACTTGAACTCTGACCATGGCCGCATTGGAGACTGCACTCAAAATACACATAAACCTAAATCTTACACAAGCATTCAGTTATGCACTGGCCAACTTGATTTCTACACAAATTGCACTGGTTTCTGACAAACACTGCCAGAGCAAAATTAAAATAACAGAGATGGGGATTATTTTAGCAGTACTGCCTTTACAATCAAAAATTTTACAGTCTCTATACTAGAGATTAACATAGTACAAAGTAATGCGCTTGGCCTTATAATAGAAGGGTCATATCCTGGATCATAATCTTTCTTTAGAAGAAAATCCTGCCTCTCAGAAACCAAATATGTAATAACTGTAACTTCATATCTGACTTTTCTGACCTAGTCCTGGTTCTCATCATCCCCAAGTTGATATAATGTCTGGTCTTTATTTTCTAAGAAATATATAAATCTTTAAAATTTTGTGGTTTTTCAGAGCAAAAGTGAGTTGAAAGGATTTACACTTTATCCCAAAAGTTTTCATGCTGAGATATAGTAAAGGATACAGTGAAATTGTTGTCCAGAATTGTTAACAAAGGTTAGTTAGCTGTATGAAAATTAAGTCATATCTCAAAACTGAACCATAGGTTTCATGCAGAGTTCATGGGTAATGCAGTAAAGCCCCTTTTTAATGGCTTACATCTACTTTTATGCAGCAGATTGGAATTTAGCAAAGGTTTTGTGCAGCGCTAACATTCACTGTTATTTTGTCTTCCAAAACTGAATTCCACAGCTGTCAAGAAAATACTGTGCATTCAGCAAAGGTCTGATTTTGGGAGGTAATGGATCCAGTGAAACACAAAATCCTGGTCCACACAGCACCTCATGTTGCTGGTTATGCTTTTTAGCAGAGCTAAACTCTCAGTCCAAGTCACGTCCTTCAAAATTCATTGTATTGGGAGCATGCCTGGATAAACACATTTTTTTTGTAATTTGAGACTGCCAAATCCCACACGATGAATGTGATACTCAGTCAGCTGCCTCTCATCCTAAATCCTTTCCCCAGTACCTGCATCTCCCCATTTGTGGTGTGATGCCTCCACCTCTTCCCTCTTCCTCATGACCTTCCCATTTGTCTGCCAAAACCCACCACAGCCACGGCCACGGCAGCCCATGTGCTCAACGGCTGTGTACTCATGCATTTGGCACAATCTGCCAAATGTATTTGAGTGTCTTTATGTGTCCCCCCTTTTCCAGTGTATGTGCAAAACTGAATGTCTTCAGCAGTTAAACAATGATGCCTTTTAGCAGCACGTTGCATTCCTAATGTATGTGCTGCTGCTTTCAGCAAGAGAGGAGTATTTGCTATTCAGCTTAATAGTAAACATTAATACTTGTCAAAGGCAATAGAAACATTGGAATTCTGCTGTGATTTTCCTACGTTTTTGGCTGGCTCTCTGCAATGTAGAGAGTGGCAGAAAATCCTGGCATGCCAGTGGCACTGTAACAATTTCCTCTACAGCAATGGACTTCTACATGATGTTCTGGCATGGAAGCAGTGACATTTTGCAACCAGAACATTATTCTAAAAGCAAAATCTGCTGTGCAGGTCTAACATAGGAAATTTACTATTTTCTTAACTTTGTTCATGGTCTCACAAAACATTCTTTGTAAAAAGGACATGAGTGGCAAAAGAGAAACAATGTGCAAGTTTCTGTAAAATATCTTGATGCTAACATGACATCAACACCTGAAATTACAAGAGTTACACCTGAAAGTGTGAAACCTATCTAATGAAAATGTAGGCCAAATTAAAAATCTGTATCTTTAAATATAACCAGAGTGATATTTAAGTAATACAGACCCTTAAAATTTTCAGTCCTCTCCTGACATGGTTTTGTTTTCCTTTCTACTGTTTTGATTTAAATAATATAAAAATAATAGAATAAAATCTTTTCTTCTTTTACAGAGAAATTGCCTTATTCAGAAAGTTGTGACTATGGAGACAGAGTAATAACAGACATACAGCAAAGACAAAAGAAGCAATTCAAACTCCCTGAAGGAAAATGAAGGCAGAAGTACCCATATAAATTTAATGTTCATCAAATAATGTAGAGAAATTAGAGGAAGTAGGACAGCCATACTAACAAAAAACAAAAAAGCAGCAACTGTGAGGGGTAAAGAAAATGAAATTAAAAACCAACAACACAAAAGCAACCTGTGAGCAAAGAGTGCAGTAAAATCTGTAGACCAAACGAAAAATTATCTACTTGTACTATACATTGCTCAAAAAAAGAGCTACTGCAATAATCAGTACTAAGAGGATATGTAATAAACAGCATACAAATGTAAGAATTTACAAAGGAAACTATTCAGTCTTGCTGTTACTGTCCTGTCAATCTAAGTATTAAAAAAACAGATATCCATGAGCAGCATGCATTTACAATATCTGAAGATGAATCATATAGACACAACAGTACACAGAGGAAAATTCCCGCAAGTTTTAAGAGCAAAGTAGTTCTGGTAACAAAAAAAAAAGGCATGATGATGAATTATTTCCCAAAAAAGGCATGATGATGAATTATTTCCCAAAGTTAAAGCAAAATAAAACTAAAAACAAACAAACTTTTGAGAAAAATTAAGTTGGGTTATCTCCATCCTGGATTACCAACTGACTGTGTTTTTTCAGAAATATAATCTTGGGCCTATATATCTGAAATTTATATAAAGTCAGAATCCAATATCTTATTCTTTCACTGGATCAAGCTGTTTCACTCAATTATCAACAGCTGCTAGAAGTCTCTGCATATGATACATTTTGCTTTGGGTTTTTGTTTTGCTTTGCTTTACATATTTGTAAGTGTTTTCAATAATTTCCTCCTGTGACTTAAGTCTGCTGCCCAGATACACCAGATATGAGTGAACTCAAAACAGTAGGATGTTCTAGTGAACTGCATAAATTAAATATTTTGCACATAAGGAGCTCTTTTTATAACACAAGCTGTTCCACCTCCTGTTAGTATGTTCCTATTTCTAAATTTGTCAATAGCATGAATAAAATGTTGTGGACTCTGAGACCCTTAAAGTTTGAGGCATCCAGAAACTCTGAGCCTCATCTGGGCTCAGTGAAGGATCCAGGCTGTGAAATACACTGGAAATGAAGCATGTGTTCTTTGACGTATCTCAAAGGGACAGGGAATGTCAGAAATATCTGTGAATCATACAGTGGGGATCTCAGGGGCTACTTGATGGGGGTGGGCTACGAGCAGGAGTGGTGAAGACCCTCCAGCCCCTTACAAAGTCCCTGCTCCCTTGCAGAAGTATTTTACCCCACCAGGGCCTGGGAGTAATGCACAAAGAATTCCCAGCTCTTCCTTTTCAAATGTCCACTAGTGACTTCATCTAACTGGATGATTCACAGTGACTTTCTTAACAACTGGATGGAAAAAGAAGTTAGGTCAGATTTAGAATTGTATGGAAATAAATGTATTGAACAAACTGGTAAATGGAACATGCTAACAGCTCTCCTGAGTAGTGTGGCAACGATCTGCTCCCCACACCTCCTGGAAAACGAGTGAGAGGCTTAGAATCATCGAATCATAGAATCATTGAGGCTGGGAAAGAGCTTTAAGATCCAACCATTAACGCAGCACTGCCAAGTCCACCACTAAGCATCGTCTATCTAATACCTCCAGAGATGGTGACTCAACCTGGACAGCCTGTTCCAGTGCTTTACAACAGTTTCCATGAAGAAACCTTTCCTAATATCTAATCTAAACCTCCCTTGCTGCAACATGAGGCCATTTCCTCTCAACCTATCACTTGTTACTTGGAAGAAGAGACCAACCCTCACCTCACTACAACCTCCTTTCAGGAGCCTTCTTTTCCAGCTCCCTTAGTCACTCCTCATCAGACTTGTGCTCCAGACCCTTCACCAGCTCCAATGCCTTTCTCTGGACATGCTCCAGCCTCTCAATGTAGTCCTTGTAGTCCTTGTAGTGAGGGGCCCAGAACCAAACACAGAATATGACAGGCAGCCTCACCAGTGCCAAGTACAGAGGGACGATCACTGCCCTGGTCCTGCTGGCCACACCATTGCTGGTACAGGCCAGGATGGCATTGGCCTTCTTGGCCACCTGGGCACACTCCTGGCTCATGTTCAGCTGCTGTTGACTTTACCCCCAGGTCCACTGACCCTCTCATCCAGATCATTGATAGACACAGGTCTGACCCAAATGCTGAGCTGTGGGGAACATCACTTGTGCCCATCCAGCAGCTGGATGTAACTCCATGTACCACTGTGCTCTGGGCCCGGCCATCCAAACAGTTTTTAACACCTTGAGCAGTACACCCATCCAAGCCATGAGAAGCCATTTTCTCCAGGAGAATGCTGTAAGAAACAGGCTGTATTTTTGCCACCTGCCTGGAGAAGAAAATCCAGCCACTGTTTAGACATGAAAAGAATGATATGCTTTGAAAATCAAGAGGTTTTTCTGCTCTTAGACTGAGAACTAAAAAACCCCAGAGCATCTTTAGTTACCAATGTTGTATCTATGCCTCGGCTGCTTCATTATCTTCTTGAATGTGTGCACAAGAGTGTCTCACAGAAAGGACCACAAACCCATCAGGCTTGAAATGAGAGGGAAAGTGGAGTTCTTGAATAACTTTCCACTTGGGGAACTTGTAACAGGTTAGATTCAGTGAACAAGCTGAAACACTAGCTCACTTCCATGATTAAGTTCACTAATTTGTTACTGTTAGATATAAATATATGAATTAGGAGGAAAATTACAAAACAGGCCTAAAAACTTCTATAAGTATAAAGATAGTTTATTATTACTAGGTAGGATTAACAGAAAAGGAACATTACACTAAGAAAATAAAAAGGAAAAAAAACCACATTCCTTCTTTTGCCAGCTCCCCACCCCTCCCCCCAGGCCCTATAGGGCACACAGACCTCCTCACAGGTTTCTCAGGAGAGAGAACAAGGAGATTAACAAAGATGGAATTTCTGGTCAATATTAGAGTTCTTAAAAAGTCCTTCCAAACTCCAGGAAAAGAAAGAGGTCCTCTTTGCTTCCGTGTGGTTTTTTGGAACTATCACCGCAATTGTCTATCCAGTCAGAGACAGCCCATTGCACTGAGCATCCAAACATGGGGTATTCTCAGTTCCCCCCCATGTCCTTTAAATGGATACCAGAACAGTTTATGGTAATTACAGTTCCTTTACCACGTTTTTTGCAAAAAGGTCGGTTTAAGCTCCGCGTCGCTCACGGCCCCGCCCCCCTTTCTCCTCCGCAGCCGTGTTCAGTTCCAGCCAGCCTGACTTATTTCCACTTCTTCCTCCAACTTTAACTCCATGGTGAACAGTTTCTGTTGAAGAAAAAGCTTTACCTTCGATGCTGCCAGTTGCTTAACAGTTTCTTCGGTTTGAAAAAGTTGAAAATCGGTTTTTCCAGGCCCCCGGGGGGACCCGGTGGTGGTAGTGGAGGAGGCGAAGCCCCTCCCGATTTCTCGGGAGCTGCCCGGCTCCTGGCAGCAGCCTCCCGATTGCTCTTTGGCTGCTTGCAGCTTTTGGGGGAGTGGGGGAGGGTGGATGTGCCCCGATGCATGCTAGGGACCCCTTATCCTGGCATTGGGGGGGGGGTGCTCAGCCCCGGCCCTCCAAGGCCGGGGCCCGGAGCTCTCCCCTCCCCCTCCCCCCTCCATCCCAGGCACAGCCGCTGGATCAAAGAGGCTTCTTCCAGGCCTCCTGCAGGTTTAAATAAGCAAAATCGCAAAAGCGCTTATTGGATTAAAAAGCTGTCAATTAATTTCAGCTCCAATCCACGACAGAACTGAAAATAAGCACCCTAGTGAGTTTTTAGAGGTACTTGATACCTTTTTTTTTTATTTTGTGAACAACAGCTTACAGCCTTTTGGTTTAAAAGGAGTCAGTGAGTGTTTTCCTGGACTCAAAAATACTTTCAGACTCAGATGCCAGTGATCCATGAGGGCACCACACATCAAGCTAAAATGCTGCCAGACCCACAGAAGCATTAAAGATCATGAGAAACTAGAAATACATATCAGCTGCCTGGATGGGTTATATCTAAAGAGAATAAAAATTTCATCTTTAAAATCATTTGGGGTCTTGCACTTTTGTAGGATATTGATTTTTCATGATAAAGATTGATATTTCTACATGTGCTTATGCTGCCTTCCGAATCAGTAGACAAACAAAAAGGAAGGAATCCTCCCACCTCACCTAGTGTGAATGAGGACGTTATGCTGAACACAGCAGACAGCAAGTAAATATAAACATTATTCTGGAATTTGCCAACAGTGACATGCTTCACCACTTGACTGACTGATGTCACTCCCATGTAGGTGACCTTCATAAAGACTCCCTTCTGGTTCATGACTATTATTTTGTATCAATATCACTGAAACAAATCCAATTCCAAGGCCAGGCTATGACGACCAGCACAAAATCTAAATCTAACCATATTTTAGCTAGAAATGTACCAGTGAAGCAGATTGTTTAAGTTGTTTAAGTTTGGCTTTAGCAATGTGCCCTTGCAAGACAAGCAACCTAGGATATCTTGAAAGGTTCAATGAGTGTTCAACACTTGCAAAGTACATTAATTGTAGTGATGTGTTTAAAGGTCAGGTCTTTGCCAATAGGACTGTCTTTATACAGACCTTTCAAGCAGAAGAAGGGTTATCATAGAACCATAGAACCACAGAATGGTCTGGGTTGGAAGTGACTTTAAAGACCACCTAATTCCAACTCCCCTACCATGGGCAGGGACACCTCCCACTAGACCAGGTTGTTTAAAGACCCATCCAACCTGTCTTTGAACACTTCCAGGGATAAGGCATCCACAACGTCATTGAGCAGCCTCTTCCCATGTCTCACCACTGCCTCAGTTAAGAATTTATTCCTAATTTCTTATACAAATCAACCCACTTTCAGTTCTTTAGAAATACCTTAAATATGATTCTGCAGAAGATGAGCACATTTACGTTACTAGACTACAGTCTGGCCAAAAGCACCAACACAAACCTTGAATATCTCCAGTTCTTTTAAGGAACTGTTTTCTGGCATGTATCTGAAAGATTTTTTTAAACACCTGTGTCTTAGCATACATAAGTGAACATACATTTAAGTTATGCTGCTCAATTTGCCAATTCCTTCACCGTGTGATAAACCATGCCAAACAGAGATCCAAATGTCTTCATTATTTCAAAATTCCCATCAAAGAAAATAGGAAAATATTAGTCTTATAGGTAAGAAGGAACATCAGCATGAATTGTCAATGATGAAATCCAAATACTGGCATTCTGTTGTGTTAGCAGAGCCAAAAAAGTGAGCATAAGAAATAAAAAAAAGTAAGTGAAAGTATTTTCCAATATTTTTCTCCTTTTGCAGTTCCACTCTTTCAAATTTATATTAGCTTATCCTTTCAAAACCATTCCTGACCACTGCATAGGCATTTTTTTCTCGAGATAAAATTAATTCATTCTGAGTGGCATTTCAACAGCTCTTGAGCAGATGTTTTTAGTTTTAAATGGACCCTGCAGACTCAAAACTAATTTGCTGAATTTTTTTCACCATAGAAAGGAAGTTAATGAGTGTCTGCTACCACATTCCTTTCACCTTCAGTCAACTTACTGTTTTACAGTGTTTGTAGCACCCGTGTACCAGCAGTCTCATATTTTTAAAACCTCAAAATCTAGTAACAATTCGCTTTCATATATTGTATGAAAATTACTGCTTGTAGGGTTTTTTTCCTTTGAATATGCTACACCTTCTATGATACCATTTTATCTGAATGATTGACCAAAAATTTTGGCATAAAATTTTTTCAAATATTTTTTGCTTTAAAATATCTGAAAGGGAGCTCTGCCATGATAAACCACTGGGAGTCATATCATTTGCTGCATCAGTAATCAGACCTAATGATAAAATAATTGTGTCTACAAATGACCTTTTAAAATATTCCTGAAAAAAGATGTCAGTCCTTCTAATACATTTATACCAGGAATTAGTTCTTTATTTAATACATGTAGAGTCCACACATCTGCTGATTTAGAGGCATACATTTGACTTCTTGTATAATTCTAGCATCCCTGGATTTCCCTGCACTGAACAGGAATACTGATTTCCAAACCTCAGTGACTCGATTTTGATCTGAATAGGAATATTTCCTGCATTCATAATCTTCACTGAAGGGAAGAAACAACCAAACAAACAAAACAGCACAAAACAAAACAAAAATCCACAAAGACAAAAACCCCTTACGCTACCAACTTTAACCCGACTTTTAGCTACAGGTAAGATGATTTAATTTAGCTCTTCTGTAGACAAAGGGTGGAGACTGCTGCCTTCTGATGCCTGATAATAATCCATCACACTTCTAGTGAATAAACAACACAGTGCTCATTGTGCTGCGCCTTGTAGATGTACCTACAGCAGATAATAAAATTCAGCTGTCTTTAAAAAGCATTAACCTAATTGGAAAAAAACAATCTATTGGGAATGGCCACCCACAGTATGAGGCAATGGAGACACAAGCTTCTGTCAAAATTAGTACAAGACTTTGGCCAGAGTATCAGGGACTGAGAGGAAGGTCTAAAGAACTGAGCAATACTTTTCCCAGTATAGGCCATTATTGAAGAACAGAAAAGAAGCAATTTATACTCTATTTAATAATAATGCTACACATATGCAGTAGATAACACAAATTCTGCTATTCTGTTTAGCAGTGTGTGGCACTTGCTCACTTTTTCCCTGCATGGGTAGAAAACTATTTGACAATATCAGCATTGAAGAATTGCCCAATCTATAGCAAATAAGGCTGTAAATCTGATATTAATAAAAACCATAACCAAACAAACAAACAAACAAACAAAAAACAACACCAGGAGCATGGAAGAAAAGTTTTGAAAAATACATGCTATGAATAAAAACCATAAAAAAAGAGAAAAGTGTTTTCAGAGAACAAGGATACTTGAAAAATGTTTGAGCAAATGTATGGACATGCAGGTTGTATAAGCATCTACGCTCCATCTATGTTCTTCTTCAGTGTCAGAGATTTTTTTAGGATATTTCTCCAGTTTCCATAAGTAAAAAAAATGAGACTCCATAGTTAAAGTTTGGGTCTGTATTCTGAAAAATTTACTCCATTTGCATCCTGTCCTGCTCTTCAGTTAATTTTCAGTAACTCCACTGAGACAGTTCATAAGGAAAAGGGGACTGGATCTGGACCTCTAAAAACAGAGACATTCTTCCACATGAGTTGGCAGGTCTTGTTCTATGAGAACATCAGTCTCTTTTGAGGAGTATCAAGTACAAGTTGCAACTCTTCATCAGGTTGCATAGGTTTTCAGGCAGGGATATCTCAAAATGTTTATATATTATTAAGGAAAGGTCTGCTCCATTTTTTCATCTGAGCTGGCCAAACCTCAGCAGCACTTCTGCGAGCTCCAAATGCTGTTATGCCTAAATTTCCAGTGCACTGGATTCCCGTAACTAGAACCAGCTCAGACATGAGTAACACACTCCCCAACAGCTTTCTAGTCCATAAGCTTAAAGAAACAACTGCCTAACCTAGCAGCACTTCATACTTTGGTCCAAATATCACTTTTTTAAAGAATATACAAAAGGCCATGGTAATTTTGGCAAGCTTTTTGAGACTTATAGCTCCTGTCAGTTGCAGACTGTGAGAGTTTTAAAAGTAAAAATTCAGCAGCTCAAGGGATGCATGGCAAAACTCCTAATGATGATGTGCAGGCCTCCACCATTTTAAGAAAGGAATCTTTTTTCTGTCTCTCAAAGTTGGAATTAAAACTGATTTAATTAATTTATACACTGGTAAATGTATTTGTACTTCAGTTCATTTACTTTCAGAAGAAAGGACTGAAATAGCAAAAAGTGTGATCACTTAAGAACAGAAATGAGCTGGCCAGATCCTTTATTCTGATATATTTTATAGTATGCATCTGATGCATCTGTGTGAAACCAATCCAGGCTTGTTTCTTTGACTTTTCTGCTCTCTGGCACAACATAGAGCACCTCCCAGGAAAACCTCATAGGAATGAGGGAACCATACCTGTACTGAGTTCCAGCAGCATTACCACTGTATAAAGATCAGTTTTAAGCCACCTGAATGTGTAAATCAAGACAGCAGCATGTGGTTTAACTGCACAGCAAGACCTTGCCAGAAACCCGTAGGTCTGAAGACTGCAGAGTCTTCCTGGAGCCATAAATACAATTGTAGCAGCCATGTCAATACCACCATCTACAGTACCACAGCCCTGCATTACTTTGCAGTTTTATTTTAGCATGGATGCTCAGGTGTGTTCATGGAGATTTGGGGTTGTTTATGTATGCATCATTTGCTGTTTTGTTATAAACTTTAACTTTCTCAAAGTATATAGCTGGGAGCTGAGTTTTCTTTTTCTTGCGACTCACATTATAAATATGGCATAAAAATACTATCGGTGGGAACATGCCTGATTGGAAAGACCAGGAATTATATAAAACAAGAACTTACTGATTTTGTAATCTTCATTCTCTCATTCTCCGCTTGAAAAGTAATTTTGACATGTAGCTACTGCCATATTGAAACAAATGCAGTGGGTTTTCCTGTTTGATTTTCATCGGAGTTGTGATTACAGAAAAAAGGTAAGTGCTTTAAAATGTTATAAAATATATGGCACCTATTTCTTTGCTTTAAAAGGAAGAGCTGGGGAAGAATTTTATAGAGCAAACGTTGACCAAATACTTGTTTTAATCACCAGATGAGCTTCTTAAATATAGCTGAATCCCCAAATCTGTAGAGTTGAGGAAATATGGCAGTATCTAAAGGACGGAGAAAATTCCATTCACTGTTGTTTTACTGTGAAGGGTGGAATCAAATGTCCATGGTTAATAACTATAAATTTCACTGGTTCTTTGACTTGCAAGTTGTAATCCAAACAAATTTTAGTAATGAATTATAACAGAAACCCCCAGGAGAAATGCATGGGATTCCTGGCTTCTACGTTTGAGAGTTGAGAATTAGGTGTTCTGGAGTAGATGACTTTTATCTCCAAATTACTACGAAAAATGGAAAATAATATGTTGAAGGAAATAAGATCATTGAATCATTTGTTTAAAAAGGCAGGGGGTGCGGGGGAGGCGGGGGAGGAAAGGAAGAAACACAGATTTGTCCATGGTGTCCAATTTTATTATTGTTTAAGTTCCTTATAGGTTTGTTAAGCAGCCTGTTCCTGGCTCTGTGAAACTCCTCAGGCTGCCTCTGATCCCACAGAGCTGCCCCACACAGTGCCCTGAATCTTGGACACGGCTTCAGAAATAAAATATTGAAAGTCGCTTGGGTGGTTACCCAATCTGCAGAAAAAAATACTTATAAAATGTGCATTTGTAGTCCACACTTCCTATAGCCAAAATTGCCTCATCTATTTCTTACTCAATTTTGCCTGGGTCTTTGACCTTTACATTTTCTTGGACAAAGATAATTTTTTTGTGTTGTTGTTTATTTATTTTGCCAGTAATGAACACTCAAGTCTTTTACACCTTTCATTCTTCAGTGCTAATCATGAGAAAGACAACATCCCTTTAATTTGAATTCTGAGGAGCTATGAAGTCAGATCAAAGCCTGCGCACAGAATAGACATATTTTAGCTCTGGTAAAAAGCTATGTTTAAATGACAGTTCAATTTTTGTGATTTATATGCTCATATATGCAAAGAGTCAAGTGCAGTATTGTAGAACTTTATTCAATTGCTTTTACAACTTGATTTACTATGGGTCTTAAATTATCCCAAAGACTGCCTCATCTTTTTAATAAAGAAGTTACAGAGTTTTTTCCAGGCAAATCTGTTCTGGAAATCTGAATCTTTCTTCTTTATTTGTTTTACTGTCACTCAGAGAATGAAAATGTATATAAACAAGACATCCATGAAATTCCATGCATTGGTGTCATAACTCTAGGGGCTTTGAATCTTCATATTTGAGCAGTTCACTCAGACATCTAACTTGATGGAGCACAGATGTCTATGATATCACTAAGTTCTTTGGAAGACAGGGCATATTATTTCAGTATTAACATTGAATATGTTTCTGTTTAATATGTGTTCCTGAGATCTAATTCCCAGTGTCATCGAGGATGCTTTCTGCAGATAAAGAACAAGTTATTACAGTTCTGATGGCACTTAAAGATTCAGTCCCAAAACCAACAAGTGGAATTAATATAAGTAAATATTTTGTTGTGGATGCTAATAGTCTACATGAACTCAAAATTAGATCAAATTCATGGAAAAACCCAATCAGGTTTATAAACTGTAAAACTCAAGAAATCTGATGGTGGTGAGAAAGCATGCTGCTATCCATTCCCCGTTCATGTACTTTTTCCTATACAGGTGTTATTAACATTTACGTAAACAGGAAAAAGAAAAAGATCATATTTAGTCTGATCCACTATGGCTCTTTATATGGACATCTATATTTTGGAGAAAGAAATAAGAATTCATAGAAAATGTTTTACCCGTATCAGTAAATGAATAGACCTTCTAATGTAATGAAAGCCACCCAAGGAATACTAAAATAACACAAAAAAGATACTAAAATCAATGGTAAAAGTCCTTTGGATTTCAGTGAAGACTCAAGTCAGTGTTGAACAATATTACTAATGGAAAAAAAAATCCCAAAGTATCCCTACCAGAGATAGAATGCAAGTCTAAAACTGCAAACAATTTGCAAATTCACAGAATCACAGAATCACCAGGTTGGAAGAGACCTCTAAGATCATTGAGTCCAACCCATGCCCTAACACCTCAACTAATCCATTGCACCGAGTGCCACATCCAATCTTTTTTTAAACACATCCAGGGATGGTGACTCCCCCACCTCCCCAGGCAGACAATTCCAGTACTTCACCACTCTTTCCATGAAAATCTTTTTCCTAATATCCAACCTATATTTCCCTTCATGCAGCTTAAGACTGTGTCCTCTCATTCTGTCAGTTGATGCCTGGAGAAAGAGACCAACCCCCACCTGACTACAACCACCTTTCAGGAAGTTGTAGAGAGATTCCAAATTCCAAAGAAGTTATATTTCTTGAATTGGGTAAGCACATTTTTCTTCATGCCTGTTTTTGGTACATGAAAATACTCCACTGACAGCACGCTTAGCTGTCACACACAATGTTTAATTTGTTAAAATTCCATTCTCTCCTGTGCTCAAGGTGTTTGGAAGGTTGCTTGCTCAGTGCTGTGGAAATTCCAATGTTACTATTAAAATCAGAGCTCACTCTCTATTGTTTAAAGTTCTGTCACAACTCTTCATATATCGGTACTTCCTGAATTAAAAACAAACAGAGATCCAGAGTTTCCCGTTAAAGTAACTAGGGAAGCACTCCTGACTTCTTCTCCATCCCTCTCCCTCTGCCACTATTACCTGAACAGATGTGGACTTTATTTTGGGGCAGTCATATTTCTTACCAGATCCTGTGACTGCAGCTTATATTAAATTCCTTTCTTATCTCTCTAATGTCCATTCTAGCTTTATGCCACAATCTCTTTACAAAAAGAAAGTATGTGTTGATTAAAGCAGTATAATAAATCATTTATAACCCCTGTAAAAACCAATAAATGCTGATGTGTTCATATGATGTTTCAAAGTACACCTTAACAAATGTATTTAAATCAGAGCCCAGTTAAGGTTAATTTAAAAGATAAATGGTTAGGAATAAATATTAATGTACAAAACCAACCATCATTAGATTGCTGCTCTGCAGAATACACAGAGTTTTCAAAGGCAATTAGTGTCTAGAAGTTTAATAATCCAGCTGCAATTTATTTATGTTAACCAATCTCTCAGGCTTTTAAATTCAAGATTCTTTGAAATCAGATCTTAAAAGTCTCCTGAAACTCCTGGTAAATTGTCACAGTTCCTTAAAGTGATGCAATTACTTTTCTCAGAGTTCATAAAAAAGTAACAGTTCATTTCTCCTTCTCCTGACTGCAAAAGAATCTGGAAATAAAAATTCTAACGGTCAAAAGCTGGAAGGGGAGGAAAAAGAGCCCAGAATATCTTACTTTTAGATGATATTTAAAGGAATTCCATGATTTGAGAAGTTTGACTTATATTCATGAATAGTTGGGATGAAGATAATCACAGATCTTTTTGTGGTTTATCTATTATTACCACAGGTATGAAATGAAGGTGTGATTTTACTATACAGCAGCATAACATATCTTGTTCAGGTATGGATTAGCCACGAAGGTACAAATGTTTTAGCACAAATTAGGGAGTAGAATATGCAGTTGTAGAGTCTGAAACCAGATTCCTGGTACATGCCCCAGATATGTGGGTTACTGCTGCTGCTGCCCGTTGATTACATTTACACAAAGAATGCTGGCATGTGCTGTCATCACATCTTAGTGTTGCTGTAGAGAATACCAGCTCATGTATATTAATTAAGTGATTCTACTCCTTGCCCAGCCTAGATAAGGGAGCCAATGACTCTACAGGTATCGATGCAGATATCCACCTTGATGTGAGGTGGGGAGGAATCTTTCTAAAAACTAAAAATAACATTGCTATAGAAGAGAAATTTGATCCTAATTTTTAGAGTAAATGAGTTTTGAATTTTAATTCTAAACAAAAACTATGCAAGGATATTTACAAAATCACTCAATGTGCTATGGAAAATAAAAGACAGGGTAACACAACCACATTTATCTTCACAGAAGTCTAGAGGAATTTTCATACCATGTATTTTTGTGTAAGAATACCAAAATAGAACTTGGTTCTTTCATTTATTTTAATATCTTAGCACCACTCTATTCATAACCCTCAATGTGAAATAAATTACAGTTTTCCTTTTTTTTACTGAGATAAACATATGGATACTCTGTGTCAGGAAAAGAGATTCATTCTATGGTAGAGACATTAAGAAGATGCAAGTTACATCTGTGCATTCACAGAGGGCTTCAACTAATGTTGGCCTTTTTACCTCTCCTCCAAACCAAGGTCCAGGAATCACAGATCTCTTTTCTCTGAGGATTTGTGTTTAACATGCCATTTTCATTGACCACAGAGGAGGCTGGGTGCCTTATTTTCTTAGGGCTAAATCTAAATATTTAACCTTCTTTCCAAATACCACATACAAATATACTAATACTTTAAAACATTAACATTCCAAAGATATCCTCAGCCATATGTATTAGATATAGTATTTGATAGCAGATACCATAAATCTAGGCATAACTAATTATTCTTTCCCATGCACTTTAATTGACTTCGGAAGTTCTGCAGTTTAATATTTTTAGTGGTTTATAGCTCAAAGCGGAGCTTGTTTCTCAGTGATAAACACAGGTGTTTCTCATAAATAAAGTTACAGTAATTAAAATTTGAGTATAGATCAGGTTTTTTTCTCTGAAGTTAAAAGTAACTGGCAATAATAGATTGCATCAGAAGTCCTTCACTGGGTTCTGAAGGGCTGCAGAGCCCCAGCCCAACACCTGCTGCCAACGTCCCAGGCACTGTTTGCCTGGAACATTGCTGTTTGGGGTCCATTGCCTGGAACCCGGCGCATCTGAAACTGCTCCCTGCAGCGTGCGGCCTCTTGAGCTGCCTCCTTAGCCAAAGCTAGGCTTGTGGCACTCCCTAACTCAGTGCTCTAAGATGGAAAGCACGAACCAATCCCCTCCCCACTACCTCTTCCTGTCAGTGGGACAAAAGGCAGGGATCATGAGCTGGAATAAGACAAATTTACTGGAAACAGCAATGAGATAAGAAACAGCAACAGCGACAATATGAAGAACAAAAGTTTACAAAAAAGAGGGTGATTCACATACAGAAATTTCTCACTGGCTGGAACCCACGTGGAGCAAGCTCTAAGACAATGAACCACCTTTTCCTTCCCAACTGCTCCCCTCTTTCCCTGAAGTGAGAATCCCTTACTCCGTCCTCTGGTCGTGATGTGAATGGTAGAGA
Source organism: Daphoenositta chrysoptera (assembly GCA_013397915.1). NCBI lineage: Eukaryota > Metazoa > Chordata > Aves > Passeriformes > Daphoenositta > Daphoenositta chrysoptera. The sequence goes on from VZRO01002270.1 coordinate 658,026, forward strand.
ATAACAACCCAGACACGCCCACATGGCTCTAGGCTCTGCCACCTCACAGCTGCTGCAAAAAAATTAACTCTGTCCTGGCTGAAAACAAGGACAGCTTGGAAGAATTGCTCACCAACCCTACCAAGTTTGAATGCTACTGGTTCTGTTTGAGATCCAAAGAGATCTTGCAGAATAAAAATTTAACTGCTTTTTCAAAATAAAAGTTAGCCAAATGAAAGCCATAATCTTTCTCTCCAAAGCTGCCTTGCTTACATTCTCAGAAAGTCACTTCTACAATGTCACTTCTCCTACTCATCCAGTCTCACATTTTTCATAGGAAATAGATTCTGTCTACCATTTTCTCACATTAAGTGCAACTTTCTGACTTAACTACCAATAGCTCAAATAAGACCTTTACAGAGATTTGCTGTTAGGGACAGCTTGTGTTTTATGATTCACCAACTCAGTTTTTTACAATAATCACAGAAAATAAACCTTCAGGCTACACAAGATTTCCAAATCTTTTCACTTTCTCTTCAGATAATGCAAGAAACTAAGTATAACTCTAAACACCTTCAATGCCTTCCTTGCATCATCCAATTTCAAATCCAATAAAGCCCTTTGCACAGATTCAAAGTGTCTATTCTTATTGCTACTTCTTTGTGGGCTTTTGTAGAGCAGTGCTCCTGTACCTAAGCACTGCTTGTTAACCAAGACAAGCAGAAGAAATGAATACAAGAACTGAATGCCATTTGCAGAAAAGAGTGAACAAAAGCAAAGCATTCACTAAATTATCTTTCACTAAAAGAGGGCTTAAATGAGCAAGGTTTGAATTAAAGAAAAGGAAAACTGCAGAAACTAATTGTGAACTATAAGTATTCTAAGTAATCAAAATAAAATATTTTTAAATTTCAATCAATGCACTTTCCCATGGAGTTGCTAATTATCACTGACCTTCTTCCTCTCATTCCTCAAATACCCAAAGACTGAAACCTCCTATGAGATCAAAACCTCAGGCTAATGTGAAGATTTGGCCCATCCTTCTAAGCCATCTGTTTTGAGAATTTTTTGTGGTTTTTACTACAGACCTTGTGATCAATCAGTGCATCATTGGCAGTTGTAATACTGGCAAAGCAGATAGGCTACTCTCTTCATGTGCTCCCAAACGTTTTATCAGGTCATTTCTAATTCACAATCTTCTGGTAAGGGATTCCTGCTAGTTTGTCTGATCTGGGCAACTTTCAATTGAGAGTTAACTTGTATAACAGGACTGAACGGGGGAATGTGTACATCATTACCTAGCATGCCCTTTCAGCTTGTGCCTGTAACCATTTTCCAGTAGTGCTTGTGTCAGAGAAAGCTGAAAAACATACTTGTAAAAATATGTGCAGAATTGAAAAAAAAAACCCCACCAGATTAAACAGTGCCAGTTAATTCAAACTTCACAAAAAACATTTTCATTACACAGATACATAGAGATACCTCCAAAAATAACACTTCATGTGGCAGATACACATGTAGGACAGAAAACTGGTCAAGAGGAGCTGAGTCTAAATGATTAATGCATCCCAGCTTGGCAGATAGCATGTGCCAGTTCTGTAGGCAGAGTATCCTCTTTTGTGCTTGAGGTGCATTTCCAAATACCCCCCTTTTTGTGGACAAAATAACCTTGTCCTACTTTCAGTCTTTTCCACTACCATAAATAGACAGATATTCATGCACTTCACTTTTCCATTCTATTTTAACAACAGGCAGGTCAGACCTTTCTGACCACTGGAATGGAGTATATTAACAACAACAACATACTAGCTCAGTCTGGTTCTGTCCTGCAGCTCTTCCACGAAATATTCAGAGTTGAGAGATTTTTATGGACAGAATATAATCACAATTCTGGTATTTCACTACTGACATGACAAGTGCCATTGTTTTCCTATAAAATGATGACAGCCATCTAGAATAATAAGGAAATTAGCAAAAATCACTTCAGATGGAATGAATACTTTTTAAAATTAGCAGTCCTACGTCTGAAAGCAAGGCATGCAGAGAGTTGTGGGCAATTTATAGTTTTTCCATCACAGACATATCAGTGGGAGGGCTTTTAAACTATTTTATTCCTCCCACAGAATTAGCTAGCAATGTAAGCCTAGCATGAAAATTTCCAATTTGTAACATTTATTCCTGATATTTTGCTTTAGACATTCTTATTCCATTTTTTGAAAGTTGCCAAAGGTTGCCTTGATGCAAAAAATAAAGAATAATAGCTCCGTAATTCATGTTTCAAATAGGCTACTGATTTATTACAACAATGATGTTTCATTCTTTTTACAGGTTTACAAACTCTGCAGTGATCATTAAACAAATCAGTAAACACATGAAGAAATAAATTTTGCCATCATTAAAGCATGTCTTGATGTATATTTTCCCATTTTATTGCAGCAAATCATACTGACTTTTTGGAGGGTCCTGAATTTTTTTGTTTAATGCTTTTTTTACTCAAGTATTTGCTGGTGTTTTGATTAATATTCTAATTTAAGTGTTCTCATTTTCCTTGGAAAAATCTGCATATATTGAAAATAAAGAGAATGTAAAACTTTTCGGTAAAATCACTTAAATACTTGGTATTCCTATGACATTTCCAAATCAGTATTTTTGCATTTTTTTTCTGTGTTTACACTGGATAAAAACTGTCTGGATGGCCAGGCCCAAGCAGTGCTGTTGGATGGGGTTACATCCAGCTGGCAACTGGCCACAAATGGGTATTCTCCAGGGCTCAGTCTTTGGGCCAGTCCTATTTCATATCTCTATCAACAACCTAGAGGAGGGTATTGAGTGCACCCTCAGTCATTTTTCAGATGAAAGAAAGTGCAGACTCATTAACGTGTTGGAGGGCAGGAAGGCTCTGCAGAGATTTCTGGACAGGCTGGATCATGGGCCAAGGCCATACATACAAGGGTCAACAATGCCAGGGGCTGTGTCCTGCCCTTGGGTCACAACAACCTCATGCAGCCAAACAGGCTGGAGGAGGAGCGGCTGGAAAATGGCCCAGTGGAAAACGACCTGGGGGTGCTGGTGACAGCAACTGTGTATGAGCCAGCAGTGCCCAGGTAGCCAAGAAGGCCAAGGGCATCCTGGCCTGGATCAGCAATAGTGGGGCCAGCAGGACCAGGGACTGATTCTTCCCCGGTAGTTGGCACTGGTGAAGGCACATCCTGAGTACTGTGCCCAGTTCTGGACCTCTCACTGCAAGAAGGACACTGAGGGGCTGGAGCGTGTCCAGAGAAGGGCAGTGGAGCTGGTGAAGGGTCTGGAGCACAAGTCTGATGAGGAGTGGCTGAAGGAGTTGGGGGTCTTTAGCCTGGAGAAAAGGAGGCTCATGGGAGACCTTATCCCTCTCTACAGCCACCTGAAAGGAGGCTGAGTGAGGTGGGGATCCAGAGGAAATGGCCTCAAGTTGTACCAGGAGAGGTTTAGGTTTAATATTAGGAAAGTCTTCTTCATGGAAACAGTTATCAAGCATTGGAAAAGGCTGTCCAGGGAAGTGATGGAGTCGCCATCACTGGAGGTATTTAAAAGATGTGTGATGTGGCACTTAGGGACATGGCTTACTAGTGGACTTGGTAGTGCTGAGTTAATGGCTGGACTCCACGATTTTAGAGATCTTTTCCAGCCTAAATAATATGAATATTCTATATTTTCAGTATAACTTAACAGTGATCACCTCTATATATCAAACTGACACAAGAGTAGCTGTATTGAGTTATTATCCCATTAATTGAGTTTAAATTCTGATTTTGTACATCTGAGTTGAAAGTGTGAAGATTTATGTCTAATTCATAAACAAAATATTTTCAGCTCCTCTAGGATAAAATGCATTGCTTTTGCATCATGATGATGGCTCTGATATTCTTATATCTAATGTTTTAGAAAAACAAGCAAAACAAACTATGATACAAATAAATAATAAAAAACACCAAACCCCAAAATAAAATGTATGTACCTGCCATATAATACCAGCATAGTCCCAACACCCTAATAATCAGAAAACCTTATTTCTGCTTCAGATTTTTGTATCTAGGCCCTGTCTGCAAGAGGGAATTAGAATGTTTGGGAGATTCAAGCCAAATATTAGCATAAACCATTTTCATTCACGTAAATGTAATGTGGAGCCCTGGAAGAGGATATAAAAAGAGATTGAGGGCTAGACAAAGCTATGGCTAAGCCCCTTGTAGCGCTGGTGGTGCTAGATTTGTTGTAGCTTGGACTAGGTAACTTCCAATATTTCCTTCCAACTGACTCCACAATTAATTGATTTCAGCAAGATCAAGCAACTGCTCTTGCTTAAATGTGTGTCAAGAACATACTTACAAGGTCTTATGTCATACAACAGCTTACAATGATTTTCATGCAGATGCATTTTACAGTGACTTAGTGTATTTTGTAGAACAATATCCTTCCTCAAACCCCTGACCAATGCCAGGTTTCTAAAACCGAATTCTGTTGATTGGGTTCAAATAAGAACAATATTATGGTTTGCCATTCAGTTAGTTGAAACACTATAAGTGACTTAATATTAGCTGTTCTGCATTCCTTTCTGAACTCTACTCAAATACTTACACTGAATGAGATTTTTGTACTCTTGGCTAATGCATCTGATCAGAAATCTAAAAATACAATACACATATGGCTGAGATACCAACATCATGTGATTAGATCATTAATATGACTGTAGACAATAACAAGGCCTTTCTAACCCACTTACAAAGTACTGCCATTATATCAATTATGGGATTTAGAATAGAATTAATTCAACATTACATGACCAAGAGATGGGAAAAAAAAAGTGAGAGACACCCTAACAGAGCTCTATTTTGAAACACATGCTTGTTTCCAGTTTCTTATACAACACAGTTTCAGGAAATTATTTTATGACCTAATTTCCCCCAACAGCATTTGTTCTGAAGCTAAGTGGTAAGGAGCTCTGCAGTGCCCCATGCTTTGCTGATTGCAGCCCTGGTGCTCTGCAACTAATGGGGCCCAGATGGGGCCAAGAAGAAACAAAATGAGCTGGCTGGAAAGGGATTGATTTATAGTCCTAGTCGTTCTCCTCCCCCTCCAAAACAAACAAAGTTAAGGAAAGGCAAATCTATTTGGCTGCCAGAGAAATCTCCAGCCAGTGTGACATGTGTACACTCTTGGAAGTCTCAAAATGGAGCAAGAAAATGAGACCATCAGATGTGTCCCTCCTGACAGAGCAGACTACCTCATAGCTAGCAGAACCACTCTTTCTCTCTTGGAGTCATCGTCTTGGAGGAACATCTGGCCTGAGAGGGGGAGTAGACTCAGATAAGCCCTGTGTGATATTTCAATTAAATGGTATATATTTTCTGTGGGTAGGGTAGGGCTTAGGCTCTCCCAGGACTGTTGTATCTGAAAGGTCTGGTAGAGCAGAAGGCCAGCCTGTTTATGAGTGTCTGCCTGCTCATTCAAACTATCTACACAAATATTGTAAACTTGGCATATTACGAGTTACTGGATAATGCATGAAATTAGGTATGTTTACTTTAAAATAAATCCCATCTAGATATGGAAATAAATCCTTCATTCATACACAAAACCTCCCACATACAATTTTTGCCCTTTCCACAACAGTTTTCTTTTTGCACACACACACACAAAAAAGAAAAAAAAAATTGTCACTGCTAAATAAGACTCTTGTGTGAGTCAATTTTTAGAGGGTATGTTTTTTCATATGGCCTTCTCCATGCTGTAAAGTCTAGTAGTGATCCAAGAACAATCTCATTCAGATAAAATTGTTTTATGAAGTTACAACTCAGCATGATTGCTTTACTACCCTCCACCTGAAAGCTGGGATAGAGGATTAAAAGAGATGTTAAGGCTGAGTAAAATGACAAGTAACGAAATATAGTAAACTGTCTTGAGAATAATTATAAATATACTGTCATACCACCTGACACACATCAATTAATCATAATAAGTCATTGAATCACACAACAGTTTATTTTGGGCCTTTAAAGATCATCTCATTTAAACCCCCCTTCCATAGATCAGGACACTCTCCACTAGATCAGGTTGCTCAGGACCCCATCCAACCTGGCCTTGAATGCTTCCAGAGATGGGGCATCCACAGCATCTCTAGAAAACCTATTGATCTTCAGTAATATTTCCAAGGTTTTTTTAAAAAAGATTTGGAAATCAAATTCACATTTAAATATTATTTTAGCTTCAAAAGCAGGACTCTGAAAATGGTAGCATCACACCTGCTGTCCACAATTTCAGTAGTATGTAGAAAAACACATCTCTGATATTGCTGAAGCTGAGTACACGGCAATGTGTCTCTGATTTCACCAAAATAGTGCCACACAGCTCTCAGGCAGTGTGGCTCTCTCAGCTCTAGTCTGAAACTGGCCTAATTGTTTGCAGAAGCTGCTGACAAGTGGGAAGTGGTCATGAATGCATGCTGGAGTGTCAACTTTATTGTGTTAATGACATTAAATATATTTTCTGCACAATGTAATCTCATGTCATCTGTGCACTTTTGTGTGCTTTATTCATGTTGTTTTTTACAACTTCTTAATCTACCCAAGAATCTTTGCAATAAGCAGCAAGAATCAACTGTGGTGTTGTGCAATTTCTCTTATGAAAATGAAGTCCCTGCTTAGCAAATCCAAGATTTTGGAAGAATGTGGTCCCTGGCAGTACAGGAAGTCTGTCTGAGCATTACAAGAACAAAAAAAAGAGAGATGAGGAAAAAGTCCTTCTTAAGATCATCAACCAAACTAGTAATCTAATGTTTTAGAAAGAGTTAGCTGCTGGCTGAGGAGCTGTTTAATAATGTTTCAGCAAAGAAAGGTAGAGATACCCCAACGATATTCATATTGCCCTTCTACGACAGTGGAATGATTGGTAGGAAAAGAACAATTCCAATGCAGGGAGAAAGAAATGGCAAGCAGGGTCTCCACAAGAATCTCCCCAGTTCCCCAAAATCATCCAGATGAGGATAGCATCTCATGTTGCTATATACCTAAAAGAGCAGTGATTATTTTGTAACTGAACTATGCATTCTTGTCACAAAATTAGATGGCAAAATCTTAGGGTTAATATTTCCCTAAGAAGCGAAATATGCTCTTTGAAAGAAAGAAGAAGTGTCTTCTGGTTGCCATCTAAAGTGCTACTAACCAACCTCACCAGCCTGAGCCTTCTGACAAGGAAAGTGGGACCTGAGCCAGCAATGATTGCTACAGAGGATGAGGAGTGACAGGACTGACTTGAGGACTGTGGATGATTGCATGGGAGAGACCGGGAGGGGGAAGACAGTTGGATCAGTGACACCCACCTTACCCGGGAAGTGCTCTGTTTCAGCCTCCAGAGTGTGTTGATCTGTGTCATGCTCAGGGTCATGGCTTGATGGTGGACTCAGTACTATTCAGTCAACAGTTGGACCTAATGATCTTAAGGGTCTTTTCCAACCTAAATTACTCTATGACCAAAATACTTAAATGCAGATGTGTACGTCCTAAAAAAGAACAGCGTAACGTTGCATTTCTATTGACCCCTTGTTTCCCTTAAAAGGAAATAAATAAAAAATCACGTGGTGACAGAAAATCACAGCTCCCCCCAAAATTTAAAAGAGCAAACCACCAGACTAAGCATGACAAATTATTTTTGCTGCAGGAGCATCAGGGTTTTTAAGTCCTTGTTCCATTGTGTGGGGGATCTTTAATTATCTTTCATTAAGATTGACTGCTTTGCAAATAAAGCCAGCTAGAGGGTCTGATGCCTTCTGTTTGCCCTTCTACATGGAAGGCCAGCAGCAGTTGGTGTAATGTTTTGGTTTGCCCTGAGCTGGCTTTGTTTGTGACACAAATGTGAAAAAGCACTATTAAGGGTGAGCGATCCAGCCTGACACTGCTCATCAAAACATTTTCACACTCTGCAGGCTATAAATCTATTGATGTCCCTGAGTTTTGTGAATGATTGCTGTGAAAAGTGAAGAACGTCTGCATAATTTTATTTGACATGTAAACTGCACTATGGGTTCCAAATCTGTCATCGCAGCACTGAAATCCATCCTTGACACTGACTTGTATAAATGGCAGGTCTCACAAGGGGGAAAATATTTTTTTCTGGAAAGCAGTGCTATTTGGCATTATAGGAGGCAAGTCTCTGTAGGGTTTTTTGCCAGTCATTAAACTATGGCTGTCAGCTAGATGTGTTTCCCATGTAAATAAAACTCTCTCCACAGAATACTTTTTCCCTCCTGGAAGTGCTGTATTTAAATACAAATGAATGCAGATAGTGATCACGTTTCTTTAAAACAGAGAAGGAGAAGCTCACGAAGGTTGATGGGGAGGAGAGCTGGATTTCAAGAAATTTGAAGTTTCAGATAAACTTTTTAAAAGCATAAAATTTGGCTGGTTTTGTTTTGCATTCAACAGAGTTTTGGGTAAAAATGAATTTCTCTGATCACAGTATTCAGAAATTGACAAGCACTTATACACAAAACCAACATAAAACCTGGATACATTTTGTGTTTATATTAAACACCAGCAGATGCCATGATCCCTTTCTTGAGAAAGGCACTCTACTGAAAATTAGTGCTTTTCATGTAGAATATAACAAAGAAACACTGTACCTTAAATAATTTTTGAGGCACTGCATAATTCCAGGGATACCAAGCATTCTCTACTCTCATTGATTTCAAAACCTCAAGGCATTAGGCCCCGAGTATTTTTAAATGGATCCTAAGCTATACAAAAGTCTCATGTCTTTTTCTAATGAAAATCCAACTCATTCGTAAACCAATTTAGTGCCAAGGATATCAAAATCTGAAGGATTTCCTGTAAGATTTTTGATTCAAAATAGAAAGAAACATCTTTTCTTTCATCCATACCAAACTATTGAACGCAGTTCTCACAGCCTTGACCATGAAAACAGTTAGAAAATTTTATTTCCCTAATTCCAATGTCTTTAACTTGGTCTGCAGACATGCCAAGTGTGTCAATACAGTAAGCACCTCAGCACGGACTCTGCCCTAAAGACTACTTTACTCTAATTATATAATGACACTGGAGTGGAAAACAGGCCAGATAGTATGGAAAATTTTGAATCTTGCCAACACACAGATCCCAGATTATCAAATCTTTGTCCCTGATATAGTTTAAAAGGCAGGCTATCCCACCTAGCTCCTTTCATTTTATTCTTAAACAGAAGTATTGAGTAGCTTGGGTTTATGTGCAATTATCCTTCAATTCTGAGTTAAGACCATCTTTCATTAGGGATGTTACTGAGACTGCCATGCATGAAAAGTACCTTATTTTTCCACAGGCTGTGCCTGTTCTTTGAGTCTTTCTGGGTGACTTGGATAACAACAGACAAGGTCACCAGAAATCCTAAATCTCAAACTGCTTTGTAAATGCTCAAGTGCTTCCTCAGTTTCTTGCAAAACCTTCTGCTTCTCATCATGCTCTCACACCACAAAGTCAAAAAGGAAAAGTTTTGAAAAGCAGAAAATGTTTTTTTCATCTTCAAAAACTCAGAAGGCTCTTTTTATGTAACTCCAAAATTCTATTGTGGGACACCGGACTCCTGCAGCCATGGTGGGTCTGTGTAGGTCAGACTTGAAGGGACTGCCGGGCTGACAAATCCAAGTAATAGTTATGAACATAAACAAATAATTTTATTACATTAATTCTTTAATATGTTTATTTGTGTGCAGTTATGCACATTGGATGGTATTTATCTGAGGCTGAATCCCAGCATCTCCTCTCTGCTTTCTGGCTTATAACTTCCCCAAACGATTTTCTGTTTGACTTAATTTTTCACACATGTGTCAATCCAAGGATACTTTGAAAGCAGAAAGAAAATGACTTTAAAAATCCCCAAGCTTTGAGTTTTTCTGCATTCAATAAATTGTTAAGGGATGTTTACTATTCATTCTCTGCTTCTAATTTATGAACTGTTTATTCTTTCTTCCTCCTTAATAAAGAAATTTCCAAGCAATATTCTGGGTATGACCAAAGCAAAAAATACAGTCCTTTATCCAAAAGCCTTAAAGTCAACAAAAGTTTATATAATATTCATCATACTGCATTCATGTCCTCTGCTCTCCAGGACGGAATGTAGTGTATTGACAGAGTAATTTGAAGTCTTCCAAAGGAAGTAGGAGGAAAGAGTCAAGACCAAATTATTTTCTTCAGTATTAGATAATCATATCTCTCTGGAATTTTAATCTTGTTTGTGAAGAATTCCAGTGTGAAGGACAGAAGTTCTCATATAATGTTACTTAATTTTAAAATAACACACAGAACTTAAACTGAATATAATCAAAGAAATAATAATAATAAAAAAAAAATCAACAAAAAAATACACTCCTTCCTAATCTACACAGGGAATGAAACAGTATTTCAAAGATTTCTGAAACAGGAAAGACTTCCCCTCTCCTTCTCACCACCATTTCTTTTTTCCTTCACCCTCTTATTTGTCACCTGTTAAAAATGTTAAATCTTTATTCAGGATGTAGAATAGGTATATTTAAAACTATGTTCATCACAAATAGATTTATCAGAAATTGATGTCTCCTTGTTCAACTTTACTTTCATAAGTCGAAAAAGTAACACTGCAGTGTTGGGCAACATAGTGAAAGTTAGCTGGTCAAAGCAAACCTGTTCCACCTCATTTTTGCCTCTGCCTTCTACTCCTGTGTGAAATACTGTAAACTATTCTTTTTCCTGGACATTCACACACTGACCTTTTCATTCATACAATGCCAGAAGTGGAAAAATGGGCACTGAGAATAAGATTTATAAAGAAGAAATTTGTTATTGTTATGTACATTTTTGGACTTGTAAGTAGAATAGGCCTTTGGATCCCTAAATTTCAATGGCATATGATCATTTACACTTGGTAGAGGTGTGGCCTTTGGCTTTTGATTTCCAAGAGGATGCACTAAATAGTGTAATATAATTTCTATCTTACTGGAAGTGATAATAATAATTGCTAGTGAATTTACTGCATTTTATAGTAAGGTGTAAAATCCTGCTGTTTCCTCTAGGAGGGTGGGAAACAGGTGAATGTAATTGGAAGATAAAGAAGCGACCAGTTGATTTGAAAGTTGCACAAACAATGTGCAACTTTATCTTATATGGTATTGAATATACTGCAGCTTTTATAAGATACTGAGATGCTGAGCATGAGGCACTTCCTATCATTAATAAAAGATACTGTATACTCCAAAACTGCTGAAGATGTTTGGTATGCCTTTTTCATTGATTTATTGTTTCTGCTCTGGAAAATATTACTTGGAAAGCCATTCTCTGGACAGTTTGGAAACGTGAGGCATTGGAAGGGAGGCAGAGGAGCAGGTCAGTGCTCTGTGCTCCCTACGTGCTGGAGTTTAATCACGTTCTGAGGTTTCACCTCTCCTAACTGCAAGCAGATGACTCTTCAGCAGCTCTTCTTTGGAAAGGTCTTCAGTGCTACAGCACCAGCAGCAGGCTTGTACATCATCATCGAAACAGCAGGAACAAAAATTCAGGAATGGAGACAAGAGAAGATCTGTTCTGGTGGAGGAAAAAGGAGCTGAAGTAAGGTTGCTATTACCTTTGTACAATTTGCTTCTGAAGTAAGTATGTTGTCACCTCTGTAATACTATCTCTAGTTTTATCTTCAGCAGCTCTGTTTTAAATTGTTATGTTTTCTAAAAATAATTTTAATATAATACTACACTGGCAGTGTCATAACCCAGCTAGGATTTAGTTACATTTTCCATTGTAAGGATCTCTTTTCAGCTGTCTAAACTAGAACTTAGCGGGGAGAAAAAGCTTTCTGGGGCATAGAGGGATAAAATCCAACTTACAAAACCTTCAGTCCCAGAGAGCCTACTTTTTCTGAACTATTTCTTAAAAGAGAGAAAAAAATAGTTTGAAGACTACATCTACAGTAAATATTTTATTCCACTGTCTCAACTGTGTTGACTCCTCCTGTCAAGTAAAAGCAACAGATTTTGATATGATCAATAAGCACAATTATTTGGCACACAAAGCATTTTTAATGCATTTTGGGTTTAGTTTTTTAGAGGTAATGGTATTTGGGTTTCTCAGAGAGCTGGACTGGGATCTGACCCAACATATTCAGATTCATTAGCCGTGATTTTGTATCCCAAGGTAACTCTTTGGAAGAAAACAAATACATCTGGATTTCACATATATTGTAATGGAAAGCTGCAAAAGGAAATGCTAAAGTAACTATTTCATTGCTAGTGCATTAGACCCAAAACCTAACCAAAGTCAAATAGACTGGGGGAATTTAGGCAGCAATGAGGTTACCCACAATATATTACAGTGAAGAGCTTATTATTCCTTAAAATAATGCTACATGTCATGAGATGATAAGAACCATACAGACTTTGCCAGCCACATAAGTTGCATATCTTTTCATTAAAAATAGTTTAAAATGTTGTCTTTTTTTTTCACAGAACCTCAGAAGAATCAAATGGAGTGAAAAATGCTTATTTCTTATTCAGAATTGCTTTGATCAAAGTTGAAAGTCAAAGTCTACAACCAACAAAACAGTTATTATGATCTCTGTGGGAAATGCCCTGAAATTGTTCAGCCACACATAAAATACAAGCTCTTCAGTAAATACAGAGTTATCAAAATCTATTTTTTTTTTCTGAGCAGAGCTCAGATAAAAAACCAATTAAATCTCTTTCTCTTTAGTGCCATTTTGTAAATGTGTGGCCTCTAAAGTCTGTCTCCAAGGGATGCACTCTGAAGTAATTTTCCTTTAAATTGGCAGTGGTAAAACAGCCTTTTAATTCTTAGGGGGATAAAATAATCACTTTTTCACTGTATAGTATTTATTGGCACACAGCTTTGAGACTCCGAGTCTTCAGCTGCCTTGGAACACCTGTAAGATATCCAATTTTTAAGTTGGAGGAACTAAATCCAATGTAGAGTCCAGCAATAACAGCTGCTAGACAGGTGGGATAGGCAAGGAGCCTGCCCAGAGTGAGCTGTCTCACTGCCACCTGTGTCTTCCAGGAGCAGGATTGACTGGGGGCTCACAGAGGAGGTGCCTTTCCAGGACTTGGCAAAACCAGTACCCAGATTCCCCAGGCTTGGCAGGGAATGGGCCAGAGCCCCTAGGCATTTACACACGTCAGTGTGTGAGATCCACAAGGTCTGAGGGCATACACTCTTATATATTAGATCTTTTCCCTCCAAATAGGCACAATCACCTAATTCCTCACCTTTGCCTGGCCACTGTTTTATCAAGTAAGTGCATGGATAAAGAAGATACAGTATACTTATAAACAAAAGGTTAAACTCTCTTTATAAAGTTGGAAACAGCCTAGAAAAGAATGTAACTTCTCTTAAGAAGAGTTAGATTTATTTACTAAAGTTCCATTTTTTGCTTTGTACCTTTCACTTAGGATATTTAAAAAATACCTCAGCTGTTATACCTGCAGAAACAGCTCACAAGGCAACATCCCATTTCTGCTCAACAGACTTGAAACTTCGATTTCTGGATCAAAAGCTATCTTTGGGAGGTGGAGACTTAGTGCCACTCCTTCAGACTGCAACGCGTACAATCATTTATCTGATCTATTCTCTCCCCTTTCCACTGTAATAGATCATCTCTAACTGTGGCTGATGCTACCTCTGCACCAGTTTCCACATCAGGTGTTTATCAGCCTCAAAGATGAGCCAAGGCTGCAACTGGATTGTGTTCTCATTTTACGTGAGTAGTAGTAAGCATTCTTTTATCCCATCTATAATTTTACTTGCATTAATCGTCACTGTATTAATATTCATAACACAGTAATATTCATCATTATAAAATTTAAAAATTATTTTATAACAATATAACCCTCCTTTATCGCTTATCTGAGTTGTATATACTTCACAGATCATCAGAGATACAGCATTCACAGGGTACACTTAAAATAAAGAAGAATAATGATTCCTCTCACTCATCTCATGCTTTAGTTTCACTGGCATGAGACAGTACTAAAGCACATAAAACAGCAGGGAAAGACAAACTGTAATTGTACCATTTCTCAAAATTACAGCATTTCTCTTTTGAGTGTAATTTTTCCTCTCCCACAAGAGGTTACTAATTTGCTCCAATACTGCAATGAGCAATTGTAACCTTCTTTAGGTAGCACGTACTGTCCATCTGCAATAATCTCTGCACGCAGGGAAGCTTCCTCTTGTTTGGCTGGAGGCCAAGTCTCACTCTCCAGGCCAAAGCACAGGCATTCAGAGCTCATTGTTTCCCAGCAGCAACTCTTCTCCAACAGCAACACTCTCTTCCAAACAGAGGAAAACTGACAGCAGAGAGAGCAATTTCTACAAGGAAATCAACTAGTCCTTCTCTGTATGCTTCCTGGAATAAGGGCCCATCTTTTTACTTTGCTTTGGAGACAAAAAGAAAAGAGGAAAAATGGTGTTAATAATGTTCTCATTATTGTACTAAGGTTGTTCTAGAAGCTACCCTCCTAAAACCATTTTTTAACTCTTTGGTCCTGGGACATCACTCTCCTTAAACCAGGAATTCTTTTCTATGTTTACCTACCTGATATGTATATAGGAAGGATTTATGAGTGATGCCACTCCTTGTTTCATTACCTTCACTGCAAGCTCAAGAAATTCAGATGATTTAGTAATGAATCCACCTCCTACAAAATATAATTTCCTGGCAATTTGTAAATGGAAAGAGAAAAGACCTCCTCATGGTTACTGCTCATGGTGCCTCACCCAGCTTGTCTCTAAGGATATTGCAGCTGGCTCCTCTGAAATCGTGTGCCTTTGTCCTATAACTGGTCTGCAGAGTGCTCAGCAGGATCTTAAACTCCCCAGGGTTGTGATTGCTCTGCTCAAGGGTTACAGTGGTGGTTACATTGTCAAGTCTTCTCGGTTCATGAGCAGCAAATTGGGCAATTCATTGTTCCTTGTCAGTACATCCAGCATCTGTAGCAGGAGTCAGTCCTCAGCGTGTTCCGAGAACCTGATGGATGACTTGTGCACTGCTGTGTTGTTTTCCCAACAAGTCCATGGGTAATTGAAGTCACCCATGAGGACCAGGTTCTGTCAGCCCAAGACTTCCTTGAGAAACCACTATAAGGTTTTATCAGCCTCATCATCCTGATCCTGAACAAAAATATTTTCCTTTAAACCTTCGACTACATTTTACCTATGGACAAATTTTACTCAGATATAAGCAGATTCAGTTCTAAATAAATATTAAAATTACCTACCTCCCACTTTCATTGTGTTCAAATCTCTTGCAGAGAAACCAAAACCAGTGTCTTGTGTAACTTGTGTTTTTCTCTAGTTGCACAGAGATTCTGAATAATAAATAACTTCCTGTAAACTTGAGATGTCTTTGGAACTACTTGTCATTTATGTGTATTTTTAAGACCTTAATGAAAACTCTGGTGTTGAAATAATGAATTACAGAACTTAAATTTGAATAAACATAGAGGACTGCACAAAACCACTATCTGTAAGTTCAAATAATGTACTTGAACTGTTTATCTACTTATTTAATAATAGAGACTTTTAATTCTCCTTAGGCAATCCATCATAATTATGTAATCTACCTTGATTATCATAACTTTTTTTTTTTTTTTGTGCAACAACATCCAACTGATTAGGACAATGGGTTTCCTTCTAGGAAGTAAATTACAGATGAGTTAAAGCAGCTGTCATTCAAACATCTTTTTTCCCTCTAAAGGATCACGAGACTTTTTACAAATATTGTGCATGCAGGAAATACTTCATCATCGATATATCCTTCTGGGAATGAGGGAGGGCAGGAGCATTGAAAAACATGTTAAGACTTGAAGCAACCACAACAGAGTCTTTGTTCAGAGGGAAAAAAAACTCGAATCTTTTAACAGCACTGTGTTTGCCAACCAAGTTTTTGTTGGCAATTTTGAGAACCCTGACCCAATGGCTGGGCATGCCTGTGCCAGGCACGTACCTACCTGCCCAGTGCAGGTCAGCCCTAAAACACCCTGGCCATCCCACAGTCCAGGGCTGCAAACTTGAGTCAGTTTTGACCCAAAGGCTGTGATGTTCAGCAGATTTGTAACTGGCTAAACTGAGCCCCACCAGAGCCCAGCACCGACTCAAGAAAACCCTCAGCTTCCAAGGTGGGCGTGCAGCAGCCCGAGCACACCAGGGACCAGCTGGAGTTTGTCAAGCTCCACCTAAGCACACCTGCCATAAATTTTAGCCTGAAGTTGGATAGCTCAGCATTTAGCTTGTTTTTAGATACTTCTGAACTAATATATTTAAGAGATGTGCATTTTACTGAGGCTCCTTGTTTTAATTAGCACTACAGAAAGCAATTCTGTAACTGACAGAAGAATTGACAGCATGGGATTGTAATCCTTAACATGCATTTTTTTTCCCAGATAGCTCCTATCCACTAAGTGAACTCATGAGAGTTTGCAAGCATGTTGTAGTTCTGAAATCATAAAGCTGGGCATTGATTAAGAAATGTCTCCTGCACATTATAGGACATAGGGTTTTGCTGCTTGCAAGCACTACATTCTCCTGTGTTGTAGTCATCAGTACATCAGGCCACGGTTACCCTTTTAATGGATATATCTACTCTTCTGAAGCAGTTCCCCCTGCACTTTCCTGTACACAGCACATCATTTTGCGTGAAGGTGTTAGTGGAGCAGGCATGTACAAACTGGATTTCTTTCAAGTGTAATTAAACTGAAAGATAAACTGAAGGACCACACCTGCTGTATTCCAATAGTTCCAGCTTTCAGTGTCTGGGAGCAGTCTGAAGTTAGTTTGAAGTTAAAAAAAAAAACAATTCTCAGGTATCTTGTGAGGTTATAGCCTCAACTCTCCCATGCTGAAGATCCAGCAAGTGGAGCATGCATTGGTCCCTGACCTTTGCTAGGATAGACAGTCTCCATGCAACCTTATAGATGGGGTCTTTGCATCCTTAGAGTTATGGGTAAAATTTGGCCAAGATACTTTTCACAGAGAAGTGGATAGCATGATATATTTAGAATTCATATTTCCACACAGGATAATGAAGATTGCATGTAATGTTCCTCTTGTAAAACAGCCTTACACCATGGTATATTCTACTGCCTTGCCATCTCACATGAATGTTTTAAAGAACACAATGTTACCTCATCTCCCATTTTAGGTTCCTTATCGTTTATCTCTTTCAGTATTTATCATCGTATTTCTGGACTTATGGACAATAAACTATCAAATAACTAGTATGCTACTTTCATCAGTAAGGAGTCTGGCAAAATTTGGTAGATAACTTCCTGAAGAATGTGAGATGAATGTTCTGTAAGCTCTTTGGCATGGCAGACTAGCTGAAATGAGGGTTTAGGGTGACATAATACATTTTTCCATGTAAATGCAAGGAAGAAAAAACACACAAAGGAATCTAGGTTTTATCCATATTGTCACAAAGTCTGGTAAGTGCATTAACTAAGGGCAGTGATTAATTCTGCACTCATTTAAATGAAATGTTCTGTCAGAGCAATTTTTAGCCTTAGTCCAAGCACAACTTCATCATTGACTGTTAGTAACTTGTCACTTCCTAATTTTGATTATTTCTCATCCTTATGCTCACTAACATATTAACTATTTTGTATTATCACAATAATGTGTATTTTAATACAAATGTCCCAGTGTTTTCCTAATACTAGCAGGACATTTTCCAGAAGCAATGTACTTCCCTACACATATGATCTCATGACTAAATTATTCCTGACTTGCTGCCATATATACCCCTAGGTCATATATGTATTTTTCTTAACGGGTGAACATAAATTCTACCATATGGAGAGAAGTAAAATATGCCTAACAGGGAGAAAAACACATCCCTTGATAGGATGGAGACAGGAAAAAGAAATGTTGCTCAATTACTGCCCCCTCTCCCCTGCCTCTCATTTATCTTTGCTCTTTTTTCATATAATCATATGTGACAGAGAAATTAAGTACAACATACTGCACCAGCATTAGGAGGACCAAAATAAGGGACACCATGTTCATGATACTTAAAAACAAGACCTCAAAGGAAGAGAACTAGTGTCATAGAACATGCAATGGGAGCCATTCCAGGTCTAACTTTCTTGAAAGCAGGGAAAGGACACTACACCCAGCTAAGGTTATACTCATAAGGCACAGAGGCCTCATCATTTATTTGTCCACACTAGCTTGACTGAGAGGCTGATGACCACCTCTGTCCACCTTGTACCCATTGCCAGTCTTCATGAATCCTTTCAGAATTCACCTATATGCTTGTCAGGCTGTAGAGACATGTTCCTCTGGAGGAATTCTTGGGAGGGAAAAAAAATCTAAAAACAAAACAACACAAGGATCTGAGAGCTACAGCTCAGTAGTGTTAATAAACAGCAAAGCACCTGGAAAAACATTGGCTGGAATAGAGAAACCTCATGTGTGTGTGGGAGCATTATTTTCTCACCAAGCCTTATTTCAAGACAATGTTTAAATCAATCACGCCATTTAAATAATTCCGCAGCCAACTAAATCATTGTCTGAGATTTCTGTGTAAATTTTGCTTCATAGCATCATTGCTGTGATAGAAACTTCTGCTTCTAAAAGTGGAAGAATCAGCATATGCAAATGTCCCTACTGTAAACAGCATGAAACTGCAGGCTTGTTTTGAAACTATGTGAAGTTTGCTTTGCCACCTTTACATCAACTGGAGGCGCAAAAGCTCCTGGCCTCTCACAACTGAACTGTTTATGCAGTCATGTGCCTGAAAAGAATCAGACATTAAAATCTGCAAGCATTAAATTTGAGGATTGTTTGGGGTCTGCAATAATAACCTACCAGATACTTGCAGTCATGTGAAATGGCTCAGCCATGTCAGACAGACCATAATGGCTCACTGGCATCAGTCTGTGCTTCTGTTTGTGCAGAAGGTTTGCCTAAGGAATATACTGCATGAAACTTGCAGAAAGAAATGCTGGTTAGAGGAGTCAGAGCCTGGAGGAAAGCCAAGGAATTATTTAATCCACAGAAAGTTAGATTCCTAAGCAAAGTCACAAATCTGGGCAAATATGGATTAGTATAAGAACTGGATTAGCATAAGAAATATGGAGTCTCTTTGTACAATGTCTTTGCACCAGCACAATACATAAAGCCCTAAATATGCTTGCATTTTATATCTGCAGATGGTTGAAAGGCAGAAAGGTTATGTCAATTTCTCTATTTACACACAGAAGTCTAGTACTTACATTGAAAATAAATGGAGGATTTAGACTTATAACTGCTGAAAAAAAAAATGCATTCCACAAAAAGATCTTATTAAGAAAGTCCTAGGCCCTCAGAATTTGGGTATTCAGCAGACCTGACTGTATCTTGTAAAAACTAAGAACTGCATTTTATAAAGTCAGTATGTCCTGCTCTTGAGCAGTCCCTTGCAGCTACAGCCAAAATAATTTTGAAAAGTTAAAGAATGTAACAGGATTTATAGTTCACATAAAGTCACACATGCACTGCTATAGGAGACCCCTTCAAAAAAAAATTAATATTTTTCTGCACTAAATTATTAAAATTCATATATTATTATAAAAAGATCAAGAAATAAATGAGAAATATGTTTGTAACCAAAACTTCAGATATTACTGCTAATCTGCAAAATCAATCATGGAGAAGTAGTAGATTTTATGAATGGAGAACAAAATAGACACTGTTTTAATAGTGTACATTTTGTATTAGCATGAGAAATATGGCATAATTGTTTTTTCATATGCTCAGGAACTTGACTGAAAAAAGTACAGTAGGTTGGAAAAACTAAATAAAGACTGTTTCAGAAAAGTATTAGTAGCTTTCAATTGCTCCCTGACTAGACAACACCTTACTTGTTATTTAGGCATTAAGCTTGCCAAGGACAAATGGTCCAAGAAGGTCATTCCTACTTTTAAGGCCAGTTTGGCTTTTCTCCTGTACGGCACCAGTGAATTTTATTTTATAATGAGAAAAAACCCTGCAAAACAGCTTAAAAACACTGATTCCTGGTGTGTGCTTCAGTCCAGAGTGTCTTGTCTACACTGAACTGCTCAAACACGTTGGATATCAGCCTTTTCGGAGACTCATAGGGTTGTATCTCCATAGGGACCATTACATCATCCAATTTGACCCGCAAGATACCAAAAGAACTTTGGTTTCATTCCCTTATTTCTCTAATAAACCAGAAAGGCACCCAAGCTTGAGCCAAACAAGTTAAGAGAGAAGTGTACCGAAGTCTTCTTCAATAGCTTGTTCCAATCTGAGATGTGTTGGGTGGCTTATTTCCTGTTTGTCATTATCTATACAGATTCTGCTGACAGACACTGGTATTTATTAATATATCAGTGACTCTAGTATTCATTATCCTCCCCCTTCCACCCAAGAAACCTGTGTACTTGTCAGGAGTCACCTCTTGGTACATTTTTTAATCAAGGCTTTTTAAGCAACCCACTGTAAATTGTCTTTTGTGATCCTGAAATTGTTTTTCTGTGACTCTCCTGTTTCTCAAAGTCCTTTGAAAATATATCAGAAGAACAGCTTTCTAGCCTTCTGCTACTCTTTCTTTCTGTGCATAAATTCAACCATTACATAAACCTTTCCCTAGACTATCATTCTGGCAGTAAATGAAAAGCTAAAAGTCAGTAGTCCATGTTCACAGTCATTGTTTCCAGGATATGCTCCCTACTTGACAGCTTGCCTTTTGCAGTACATGAATGCCCGGCCTTTGTAGAAAGGCCCCAGCTTATAAAACAACCCAAAGTCACTGTAGGATTGACTTGTCTTGGTGATTATTTAGTTTTCTTCAGTCCTTCGAGCAAATGTGTTCAGCCATAACTTTTTGCTCCAAGTCACAATGACAATGTCAATTGTGCCAGATATAACGCAGATCTTAGGCAGATAAACATGTCATAAAATGACATTTGCTCACTAAAGACTGCTTTATTCATAACATGCTAGTTAGTCTATTCGTAATCCATTTCATATACGTTTCTCTGGTTTTGTGAAGTATTTTCTTTTAAAATTAGAAATCATTCTGTGTTATATTAAGGCTTTCAAAGCCGTAGGTAGATTGTAATCCAACCGTTATGACCTCCCAAACTAGTAATTGCAAAGGAAAAAAACAGGTTTGTTTGACTGGTAGCTAGTTTATGATTCCTTAGGTCAGTCTTCTTGTGCATTTTAAACATCACCGTCATATCTCCACTCTCCTACTTTTTAAAAACTTTCCTGATAGTATCAGTATTTCTTTTAAAAGCATGGCCTCAAGCTAAAGATTTCTTTTGACGCCTGTTCAAGTATATAGTCATTACAGCATTCAGCTCAAGACAGACAGACAGTAGGATATCTCTGAATAATTACCTCAACCAGTCTGGGTCATAATTAAGCTGCCCACTTCACAAAAAAGTCATAGATGAGCTGTGCCTGAGAGTTGATGGTCCACTAGTATCCACACAGTTTTTGTGTGTGCTCAGGAAAGGGCATTTTCCCACTACCACCAGCCACAATGCACATGGATCCATTCATCAGCTGCACTACAGAGAATTAGAGGATTTATCTTCTAGAGACATCAGCCGACAAGAAGGACAAAGCCAAGACTATAACTCTATGAGAAAACTGAAGCATAAATCACCATGCACTCTGTGGGATGCCAATCACTCAAATGGTCCCTGCAGTGAACACACCCCTTCGACAAGCAAAGCACGGAGCAAATCATCAGCTTTCTCTGGGTCCATCTCCTTATCCACAGGCTCAGACGGCAAGAAAGGCAGAAGGACTGTTGCATCCCTTCCCAAACAGCCTCAGTGCCGTGCTCCTTTGCTTCGCTTCCAGCAGCATCAGCACACAGGGCACAGAGCAGCTGCTCTCCTCTGGCTGTGCTGCAGGAGCAGAGCCGGTGTCAGCGCAGCTGACTGCACCCAGCAGGTGGCAATCAGCCTTTCCCCACGGCTGCGGTAGGTGAAAGTCACCCTTTCTTCTCCAGAGCACGGAGAGCCAGGGCTCCAAGAGGTAGGACTGGACTGCAGGTGGTGCTCTGGCTGTAGGCAGTGCTCCACACACAAAGGTTTGGGCTGTTCTGCTTCCCCCTCACCCTCATCAAACAGCCTGTGCCACGGAGAAAGTTTAGAGCTTATGTTAGGGAAAAATTCTCCACCCAGAGAGTGGAACAGGCTGCCCTGGGAAGTGTTGTAGTCCCCATCCCTGGAAGTATTTAAAAGATATGTAAATGTGGTGCTTAGGGAGGTGGTTTAGTGGTGGACTTGGCAGTGCTGGGTTAATGGTTGGACTTGATGATCTAAGAGGTCTTTTCCAACCCAAATGATTCCATAATAGAAGTGGGGAATAAACAGGGTTCAGGTCATTCATTCACACCAGGTCTGTGTCTGTTCTCATTTTGTTTTTCTGTGCCTCAGCCTGAGCTGAAGCAGAGCTCTTGATGTGTATGGCAGCAGGCAATGAAAAGTGACTGTTTCAAGGAGGAATTCTTTACCACAGATGTTTTTTAAATAAAGTGGGGTTTCTTTCATCTAATGCTTTTAGCAAACTCTAAGGAAGTCAAAATCTGTTCTGAATATATGAAAATTCAGCTTTTTGGAAAGATGTGTTTTTCTTCTTATTCTCTTGTATTTTACATATAATTTGAAGAATTCTTTTTCTATCTTTCAATTACAGGGTGCTTCTAAAACAGGATTAACTGACTTCTAACATTTCTTTGCTAAGAAGTCAGATAGCAATTAATGACTTGTTGGGAGAGGAAAATGGTTTTTTTTCAGAGCAGTTTTTTTACTCCATAAAAGAAAGCAGAAAAGAAAAAGACAAATACAGAACAAATCATACAGGACCCTTGAGTGCAGGAATGCCGCCTAAAGCCCTGTACACTGTGCATATCTCTGAAGAGTTAAGGAACCTGTTAAACCTATCTGAGCTGTCTGCAACAAAGTTTTGTGACCTGTGGTTGTTTTCAGTAGAGAATAAATTTTATTGAGTTATGTTAGAAAGGTCTGCTGAGTGGCAGAATAGATACTATATAACCATTCTCCATTTCATGCAGTTTGTTTCCACGGTATGCACTCAAAAACGTTGTATTAGAATTTAATTATGCAGACTATAACTTACAGATGCTTTAATTACAGTGCATCAACCTTCAGATAAATTTAACCAATACGTTGAGTTTAACCCTGAGGTGCTGAACACCACACACTGTTCCACATACCATATTTTAATTATATACCAAATTTTAATTAAATTACAGGACGGTTAGAAACCAGTTTAATTGTATTTTAAACACCTACTTATTTCAAGGTCTTGGGATATCTTGCATACAGTTACATCCTCTCAGATAATTTTAAAACGCATCCAAAAAATGGCTATCATGATCACAAGATTTTGGAATGCAAAGCAGAGATTCGGAGGACAATTACTCACCAAGAATCCCACCAGCACTATGAAAGTAGGTTTATTAAAACTTGTGTACTTTCATAATTATTTAAGCTACCTAACACATAGCTCATCTTCAGCTCTCCCACCTTAGAGAATACCTGGGCTCAGTGTTGCAAACTGAGCACTCAGGTCAAAGTGAATCCTGATATTCAAATGCAGGATGGCAGAGGAGCCTTTGCAGGCAATTAAGGTAATTATCTAGTTTTGATTCACCTTTTTTTCTGGGAGCTGTGTTTCTTTCATTTAGTCCTTCTGAACAGTCTTGTTGAAAGCAATGATGGAGGAGCCTCTGAATCCTAACAGCAATAAATAGTTCTCTCCTTTGCAGAGAAAGGAATTTTTACTTGCTGGCCAATGTTGTATTTCTCTACCCTCTAGTGGTGAAAACATTTGAAAAAACTACTGTACTAAAAAAAAAAAAAAAATCAAGATTTTAGGAGAAGATATATAAGCGTTTAGAAGTTCTTATTGAAAGATAAAAGGAAGGCTGGAGGGAAGGAAATCTGATCTGCTTCATTGGTAAACCCAGCTGGTAAATTCCATGGTAAAACTGAAAATAGAGAGACTTTTAAATGAATGCTATAGTTAGTAAATATGTGGCATGTAAAATACAAAAATTTTTTTTTTCTGTAGAAATATTTTACCAAGCATAAGAGACATGTTTCTTTTAAAAATTAAAGAGGATTCAAGTTCTGCTACTGAAAATCTGCTTGATATAATGCCACCTGTAAAATCCCTACTTAAACTTCTGTAACAAGAAAATAAAAGAGAATTCACAATTTCAAATATATTTCCTAATGACTGCATAGATAAACGTTTGTGGGTATATTCTGTAGCAGTCACCTTCCCCAAGCTACACTGGCAGTAGAATTTACTTCACTGGCCCTCAAAAAGGGGGCATTTCAGTACTCAATTACAAACTGCAAAAAGCCACAAGGGAGGGCATGAGTAGGAAAATCGGACATATGAAAATAAAATGTACATATGGGGGGAAAGGAATCAAATATTTGACTTCATAAACTGATAAGTAATTGGCATTGAGAGAGCAAAATATAGTACTCAGCACTTTTATAAGGCTACAGATGCCACAGTATTTTGATTCCAGATCACAACATGTAAAGTACAAGCAAAAATTCCAAAGGTATTTTGGTACATTTGTCTGCTCACCTCCCTCCAAGCCTATAGATGTTGAAGGGAGATGTTAGAAGATACACTACATTCGTGAGTGAAAACCATGAGGCCACATCCATTTTCAGAGCACTTAAATGGCATGGTGGAATATGGTACTGCTGAAGATGCACTTTGTTTGAAAAAAAAAAAAATCACTTCTAGCATTTTAATTTATTATAGCCATATCTCTCCCCCAACACTGACAAAAATACATTTCAGACCTTTGACCAATATAGCAATGCCTGCAGAAGTCTGTAGCACAACCTTGGTTTCAGAATGCCATTGATATAAAGTATTTCAGGCCTCCTAATCCATGTTTTTGTTCTGTGCAGACTGTCAAAGCTGTTTCTTTGTGACTTCATTAGGAATGTTCCCACCACTGATTTTTGGAGCAAAGTTGCATTCCCTGAGAGTGTAAACAATATCCCTGTGATGAACCTGCAAGTCTCTTTTCTGCAGTGCTGGAGACATCCTGGTGCTCAGCTGTTCTAATTGAAATGGATACTTTGTGTGACTTGTGATTTTAAATAGGCAAGAGGATCTACTCTGAAGTCAATCCTCAGTTCTGAAAGGCAAGTGCCAGCTTGTAAAGCAAAAATACTATTTTAAAGGACTTTGATTTAACAGAAACTTTTTTAATGCTGTGTTTCAAGGTCAATGTTCTCCTTTTTATTCTCTCCATTGTTTTTTTCTGGTTTTCAGTGGTGACAATTAGAATTAGTAGGCTCAAAGTGAAAATGTATCATGGCTTTGGAAACACTGAACTCAGAATTCAGACAATTACTGAAGATAGTTTTGAGCTGACTTGTGGAGTGTAGTAAAAAGGAGTAATGAATATGAAGTACTGGAAGTTGCTACACCATTTATTTTACTAGAGTTTTATATAATATTCAATTATTAATGACTATTAGTATTAATTGCTAGTTAATAGGAAATACTCCTCTACTTCATCTTGAAAGTCTTTGATAAAATTTATTAGCACAAAAGCATTCATTCTACTGGAGTTTCCAAAAACATTAAAAACCTGTGACTCCCTGTGAGTGCCTTACCTAGTTTGTATTTACTGACACTGATGGCTTGTGATTTTTCACCATGTTATCTTATAAATTAACATGCTATTAAAAATATTTTATTAAATTCTCATTGTGATTTTTCTCAAAGCCTTTGCTTATGTGAATGTATCTAATATCAGCATCAGAAAAGAGTCTAAAGTGAAATACTGTAGATCTTTAACCATTCCCTGTAGTTGTAATAGCACATATAACTCTTGGTATCTGAAAGAATAGTTTCAGTGATGAAAAAATCATAAGGCAGCAGAACACTGGATCAGGTAACACCTTCACACCCTCATACACTATTGTGGTTTATCCCAGCCTCTGAAAGATTTAAGCAGTTTTAAAGGGCAGGAAGGGTTTTCAAGGACATTCTAGATATGTGCCTTGCTTCCAGCAGCTATGAAAATAAAAATCTGGTTTGTGTATTTTTTAACTTGTCAGAAGAAAAAAAAATATTTTTTTTTTTTTTTTTTTTAGATCTCTCCACTCTGTTTTGATTTTCTTGCTTGTGGAACATTCTTTTTGGTTTGGATTTTTTTTAATCCTTCCATTGTAAATTTTATTCAACATGCCTCAACTATCTAAAAACTGTTCTAAATCTATTTGTCTCTTTTTTCCAATGAGAAAAAAAAAATAATAACATTTAAGTGATCTCTATAAATTTTGGTATGTACATATACACTCATACACATTAAGGTATGAGCGCCTTCACTTCATCAGAGTGAAGGAAGTATGAGAGACCTCTTTGCCTGTTATTCAGCACTTGGCTCACATATGCCAATTCCTAAAGAAGTGTATCCATGCAGACCACCATGGATGCACACGAGGCCTGCACTGGTCGGAGAGGTTCACAGCAGGAGTGATGACACAGTGCCTGGGAGGCAGGTGTCCCTCTAGGGCAGCAGAGGTGACACGGCCACGTCTGTGGGACAGCACAGGGGCTGTGCACTCCTGGCTGGGATGAGCCAGTGAAACGAAGAGGCTGTAAACAGAAGGAACTCAGGAGTCTGAATTAAGCACCCTCTTGTGCAGGCAAGTACAGGAAGGAAAAGACTGTTTCTTTTCCATTTAAGATCATCTGCAGCAGTTTTTCTGGGCAGACTGATCTGTGCCACTTTTTGCTCTTACTTACCTCATAGTGAAGCATAAGCTATTCTGAAGAGAGTTAATATTCATCTCTCTTGTAAAAGGTGGGATCCCTAAAAGGGAAATCCATAGCCACAATTGCTTTGAAAATATTCTTTATAAACTTTATTGATGGGCTTAACTACCAAAATAAATAAATTAAAAAAAAAAAACAAACAAAACACCAGACATTATGGGAGCAAGATCCAGAAAAAAGTTTCTATTTTTTAGCTAAGTTGCTATCCCTCTCCATCCCACTCTATTGAAGAGTTAGATCATGCCTACACACAGGTTCCTGTCCTGACCATTTATACTGGGCAAAGTAGGCTGACAGCACAGAAATTTGTTTGGCAAAAATGGAAACACATACTGATTTTTTAGATTTCCTTGGGAGGTTAAATGGTGCGAAGGTAATCTGAATCATTGTCTGAGACTTGTGAGCAGCAGCCTTCTGAGGATATGTCTAAGGCTTCTATAATCTTGGCCTTCCAAAAGGCCTTTATATCTGTTGATATAAACACAACTGCCTGAAAAGGAAGAGAGAGATACAGAAAGAAGGAAAGATAGACAGACAGACAGCATCGAAGGGTTACTTTCCTTTGGATGACTGAACTCATGCAGCAGTGGGGTACAACTGAGACCTGAGTTTCTCTTTAAAACTTTTATGCTGTCTGTAACAAGCTCCTAAAGGCACCTCTATTAGCAAAACAATTATTTTTAATGCTCTGCCACCTTCCTTTATACTTGACAGCCTGCCTACAGCTTCTGTAACTTTTCACATGGAAGCCTGAATGCCTGTGGTCCAAGATGTTGGTAGGTGAGTCAAATTTCCTCCAGTTACTCTGACACCTTGAATGTAGAATCTAACAGAATTTAATATGCAGAATCTCCCTTTTTCAGAGAAATAACTTTTTATATTACATACTTTCATTCTATAGGGAAGCATGCTGTAGATTGCATACATATTTATACACTACAACTTCCAATGTAATACAAGGCTTTTCTATGTAGGTATCATATTTATATAAACACCATTACAGACCATTCTCTACCTCTATTTGCCTTCTTCTCTACTATTACAACCTGTGTAAGTTTACCTTGGAGGACTTCATCTTTTATGGTTTTATTGTTGTTACTGTTTGGGGGTTTTATAGGTCTCATAGCAAAATGCTCTTGAGCACTGTGAGGAATGATATTGCAATTTAGTTAAGATACGTAATAGGTGTAATGTCTTCCCAGAACACCTATCCAGTCAGACAAGGAAAACTCACAGCTTGCCTGTGTGATATCACTACATATACATGTTCTTACCAACACAGTAATCCTACTGACAGAAAGGACCAGAGTTTCAGTAGTCATATATGCCCCCATCCATTTGCTTCTATGTTAATGCAGTTCACTCCGTGACTGGGATTGAGTGGTGGCAAACTCTAGCTGTGAGTCAAGCTCATGCTGCTGTGATGACCCTGCTTTGCCCTCTTCACCTTCCTCGTCCTTCTTTATGGGATGAGATGATTTTCACGTGCAAAGGAGTGTGTTTCTTGTGTAAAGGAACGACTACTACCAGCACAGGCTGGTTTTCTGGTTCATCTGCACTTCCCACTGTTGAAGTCTGACTGGCTGTAGCATCTGCCACTGGGATTATGAGTAGCCATCGTGCTTGTTGCAGGGGTTAAAATATCTGGAGTTTGAATAGCCACAGTGCCTGTGCTGGAGTGACTGCAGCGGTTGTCACAAGGATTGCTTGTCACCGAGGCTTCAGTAGCTGCAGTCCCTCTTGGAGTTTGAATCCTCCTACTCCTCTTTTGAACTGAAGTGCTTTTCATGGGGTTTGGGGTGTTCCAAATCATCGCTTAACCCTAATTTAGATTTCAACTGTATGCAAGCCTGTTCCGATTCCCAATGACAGGTTCATTTCAGAGGTGTTCAAAGGATACTCAGAGGGATGGAGCACTTCTCATATGAAGGCAGGCTGAGAGAGCTGGGGTTGTTCAACATGGAGAAGAGGAGCCTTCAGGGACTTTATATGGGTTTATAAGCAAGATGGAGTTACAGGCAGATGGCGACAGGACAAGGGCCAATGGTTTTAAACCCAGAGAAGGCACATTTAGATTATATCTTAGGAAGAAATTCTTTTCTTGGAGGGTGGTGAAGCATTCAAACAGGTTGCCTAGAGAGGTTTTGTACGCTTCATCCCTGGAAGTGTTCAAGGCCAAGTTGGATGGGCCCTGAGTGTCCTGATGCAGTGAAAGTTGTCCCTGCCTGCATCAGCGCGGCTTGGTCACAGCACAGCCCAGCAGCGGGCACAGCACCCGTGGCACTCACACCCAGCCCAGGCTGCACAGGACCTGAACATCGGCACAGGGAACACGGCCAGCAGGGACAGTATGCAGTGCACTTCTGAGCACACACACAGGAACTCTGAGAGCAAAGCAACATGATGACCAGCAATTATTAAACTAATGTAAAAAATGCTTATGACCACTTCGTTTTAGCAATCTCTGATCAGATCTATCATTATCTCAACTCTTCATGCCTTATGCTGGGCACCAAACAAGGACTATCATGGTTTAACCCCAGCTGGCAACTATGTACCATGCAGCCTCTTGCTCTTTTGCCCACTACCTCCCTGAGTGGGGAGGAGAATCAGAAAGAAAAGGTAAAGCTCTTGGGCTGAGATAAGAAAAAGAATATTTGAGACAAAATGTAAGAATGATAATGAAACTAATTATACTAATACAAAAAATAATTGCAATGAAAAGGCAATGGAGTACTAGAACACAAGAAAAACAAACAATGTCTGATACAGTTCGTCATGACCCACTGACGGATGCCCACCCCATTCTCAAGCAGCAATCAGAACCTTCTGGGTAACTATAAAGACCATTTAAATATTGGGCACAACATTCTAGGGTATGGAATATCCCTTTGGCCATTTCAGGTCATCAGTCCCAGCTATACTTCTTCCCAGCATCTTGTGTGGCTCCTCGCTGACAAAGCATGCAAAACTGAAAAGTCCTTGAATTAGGGTAAGCACTGCACAGCAACAGCCAAAATACCAGCATGTTGTCAACATTATTCTCATACGAATCACAAAACCCCAAGCACTATACCAGCAACTAAGAAGGAAAAGGACTCTGTCTCAACCAAAACCAGGACAACCAGGGTGCTAGACTTGAAGTCACTCAGATGGATCTGGACTGAGAACATAAGGGTGAGCTGTTAATAGCACCACAGTAAAGAAGCCAAGAGGCTGAAGCCTTTTTGGCACAGGGGATGATATCTGAAATCCCAATATGAGGAAACTTGGCAGGTTGATTGTGTCACAGTACCACAAACTTCCTGTGGTAAGCACCAGGTGCTTACAAAGGAGGAAGCAACTACTAGATGGTTGGAAAGATACTCTGTGACCCATGCCACTGTGCAGAACACTCTCTTGGGCATTGAAAAACAGCTGCTGAGGTGACACTGTGCCCCCAAAAGAGCTGAATCAGTTGTGAATGTGACTCATTTCCCGAACACCCTCATAGACACCTGGGCCAAGGAACATGGCATTGACTGGGTGCATCCCCTCCCCTGCCATACACCAGCCTCTGGGATCACTGAACAATACAATGAATTCTTACTGTGTGCTGGGACATTCAAGCATTGGGATACAAACTGAGCAGAAGCTATTTCTTTAGTTTAGTTGACTGCCCCTGCCCAAACAAAACCCCTGCACGCTGTGGAAGCAGGCGAGGTTCCTCAGGTCATATAAGAACATTGCTGAGAGAAACAGTCTGGGTTATGCTATATATGCCATTGGCCTTCTTGGCCACCTGGACACACTGCCAGCTCATGTTCAGCCAGCTGTCAACCAGCACTCCCAGGTCCTTCTCTGCCAAGCAGCTTTCCAGCCACTCTTCCCCCGCTGTGGCACTGTCTGGGGTTGTTGTGACCCAGTGCAGGACTCAGCTGTTTGCCTTCCATAAGCACTCTCACACTCCCACATACTGACACTCCAGCAATCATAGGTATAAACACTCTCGCTCACATACACTGATACACTCACACACACCACCAACGCACATGGATGTGCTGACATTCCCACTCAGAAAACACACAACATGCTGTAACACACACAAAAACACTCAGTATAAATGCACAACTCTGGTGCAAAACAGGGACTCTCCCTCTGAAGCTACAGCAGGAAGCCAAAGTGGTTGTATGATATGTACCTATATTTTTAAGTTGCTCTCATTGGCGAGTTCTTCTGTTTCCATGACAATTTTGATCAGCTTTATTTCATTTTCTAATTTTGAGTTAGAAAATATTCACTTACTGCTGTGTGTCTTTTAGAGGTAATGTTGACAGTAGGAAACATCTGTTCTCTACAACAAAAAAAATAGGGTTTTGAAAAGAATCCACAGTAATAGGAATGAAGGGGCTGTTGGTAAAAAACTCTCACAACAGAAATGGCAACCCCAACAGTTGGGGTTGTTCAGTCTGGAGAAGAGAAGACTCTGAGGACCTTATGTGGCCTTTCATTATATGAAGGGGGCTTATAAACAAGCTGGAGAGACCTTCTACCAAGGAGCAGTGGTTTTAAACTGAAAGAGGGTTGGTTTAGATGGGACAAAAGGAAGCATATGTTAGTGTGATGGTGAGACACTGCCCAGAGAACTTGTGGTATCTTATTCCTGGACCTATTCAACGTCATGTCGGACGGGGCTTTGGGCAGCCTGATCTAGTGAAAAATGTCCCTGCCTATGGCAAGGGGGTTGCTCTAGATGATCTTTAAAGATCCCTTCTAAACCAAACCATTCTGTTATTCTGTGACTCACAGAATGGAGCACATTCACCTGCTGCACTCTGTGTCTCATCCCAAGTCCTAAGGCCCCTTCTGTCCAGCTCCAGAGCACATCTCCTCACCTATTCCATTGTTAGCTGTTGGCAGCATGGCCGGAATACAGACAGACTGTCCAAGCATGTAGGGCTTAGGCATAAGGTTTGGAGAATCAAAGCCTGCTTGATTTGTGTCTGGTGAGTCATGTCAGAGGAAGGAGAAAGTGCTTGTTTGAGTATGTAGGTTACAGAAGGAAGGCTGGGGAAAATACGGGTCTCCAGCCAGAAGGAGTGAGAGCAGAGCATGTCCTCCTGGCTGTAGTTCCAGTTCTTGGTGTTGATCGAGTTCCCAGAAGCCTTGACTGCTGCTGTTGGAGAAAGCAGAAAGAGGCAGCATGAGGCTATAAAGGGCTCACAGGAATGAACAGCATTTGTCAGCAACCTGTGCTGGTGGACTTCAGCAGGAGCTGCTTCTGTTGCATTGAAATTCTCTGCAAAGGCCATCAGTTTACCATGGCTTAATTACAGGTTTGAAATCCTCTAAATATAGTGTTTAGCTATAGGTTTTGGCATAATTCTCTCTCTTACAGGCTAAATGAAGTTAATAACCATTTTGCAAAATGGTTCGTAAACAATCATGCTCAGTGTTAGTCTTCATAATACAGTTGAAAAAAACACCCAATACAAAAAAAAAAAAATCCTATTAGACGTTTCAGAACAGAATTATAATCTATCTATTCTGACTTCCAGATATTTGAGCAATGAGAGGTTTAATATTTTTAAGCCGGTCAGCTGAAAGTAAACTATTAATGTGTTTTATTAGAAAAAAAATCTTTCTTCATATACAATTTTCTTTGGAAGAAAAAAAAAAACAACACTTTAGAACATCTTAAGGAAAAAAAAATCCTCATGTAAATGAGGAGTGTTCCTGTTCTTGAGTGCCAGGTTTTTCCACATGCTTTTAAAAAGTGATCTCTTAGTGCCAGAAGATGGCGTGCTTCCACCACATCATGGTGCAGTCATCTTGGGGAAAGGATTGTGTTTGCTGTGTAAATCATGTCTCCGAAAAACATAAGCAATAGTTATGATGAAATCAAAAGGAGTTTGGGGTAAAAAAACGTAGTTCATACTTAGTGAATGCACTCACTGCTGTGTTTTCAGGCATACTTTGCTTCTACTTTCAATGAATTTTTAAAGATGGCAACTGTATCAAAAGAAGTTGATAAAATAATTTTAAAATCATTATGAAATTCTTATTTGGAAATTATAGAATCTATAACTGAAGAAAATTGATGTTAAGATTTAAAATACTTTGTTACCTCTTGATATTTGAAATATTATTCAAATGTTGGACTGTTTGCATGCAAATATCTTTTACTTGGTTTCCTATTCCTTTATGCAGACCTTGCTGGAATTCCTTGCTGGAATTTTTATATTAAAGCTTGTTTTGATGTTAAACAATTTATTCAATAAAAAGTGCAAATATTTTATTTCTGTGTAAAGCAGTAAACTGAAACCAAGAAGTTTTGATCCACAGTGTTCCAGATATTAGTAAAATGTCACAATTTTCAGAAAGAAAAAAGTTTGAGACTTAGTAGAACTGCACCATCACAGTATGTTCACGTGCATGGAATGTAAGGGTCTTGAACTGAATTTTCCTCTTTCATCTTTCATATCTATTTTTCTATCTAGCTACCTCTGGTTCTCCATAGACACAGAAAGGATAGGAAAATAATCTTTCCTTTTTAGGCCTTTCTAATTACCTTCTTAAAGTTCTTAAGGCACACTTTTTATAACCAGCCTAATTTATAATAATTCGTATTTATATATCTTATTGTTAGGCCCTGGTAAGAAGTGCAGTTTAGAAGGCTAGTACTTCTGGGTGTGAGTGGCTGATGGGTTGAATCATAGAATCATAGAATGACAGAATGGCTTGGGTTGGAAGTGACCTCGAAGATCATCCAGTCCCAACCCCCCTGCCATGGGCAGAGCCACCTTCCACTCGACCAGATCGCTCAAAGCCCATCCAACCTGGCCTTGGACACTGCCAGAGGTGGGGCATCCACAGCATCTCCAGTGCCTCACCACTCTCACAGGAAATAATTTCCTGCTAATATATAATCTAAACACACAATCTTTCAGTGTGAAGCCATTCCCCTTGTCCTGTCACTACATGCCCTTGTAAATAGTTTCTCTCCGAGCAAAAGTAGACTTTCTGATGTCTTTAAAGGTTTTGTAACATTGAACACATGTTCATGCCTTTAAAATGAGAAAATGACAGAATGAGACCTACAGTTTCATGGCTTTCACTCGTTGGAAACTCCATACACAAATAGCACATGGATGATGCAGTAGCAGGAACAAAGGAGAAGCTTTGTTGGCAGTGTGTGTTTTGCCCTATGTAGCAATTTGCCTTAGTTGCCTGGCATGGTGGTTTTGCACTGAGTTTTCACTGGGGGCAATGCCAAATTTGCTGCTGCATGTATGCCAAGCAAGGAAGCACTACATATACCTTTAGCTGAATAGGCTGTAAAGAAAGGGATTGGCATGTGGGAGGTTGACAGATTTTTTTTTTTTCAGATATTTGCTTATCTCGAAATGAAAAATTAAATAAAGCTTTCCATTGGCTGCTGAGACTGAGGATAAAGCAAAACAAATGCTAATTGAACTTGTTAAAATACAGGTATTTTTGTTACAGATTTTTCAATGTCATATTGAAAAACATCTCAGCTTCACCAGGAAGGATTAATAAGATTGCAGTACAGCTAAACCCTGACAGTCTTGCAATTTGTTAGAGAACTGATAGCAGTGATGTAGCAAGACTGACTTAGACATAAAACCAGTTTTTACCACTGGAATCCTGTGACGTCTGTCATCAGAAGATTTTACACAGGTCTGGGGTGTCTGGCATGCCATAAACTAAACCAGTGAAAGAAATTAAATACTCCTGCACCATGTTTATTTCAGGAGTAGCAGCTACAGTAATAAATAACAGTGTACACAAATTCCAAGCCAACTTCAGAGTGGGTCAGTACAAGTGTATGCCATATTTTGAATTTCAGGCACATGAAATGTTATAATTAACTTATCTTGTCAAGGAGAAATAAAATTTAAATAAGCCTTTGCAAATAGAAAATAATAAGTGTGACAAAACCAGCTTTAAATCTTCATACGTACTGCAGTTGATTTAAATGCATTGCAGTTTTTTCAAATTTTGTCCATACCAAATGGAAACTTACTGAAGGGGTTTTTAAGCAAATCTTTAGAGGTGGATCACAGACTGCTGACTGAAAACCATCTCAATATATTACTTACAGGGTAATTACTACATGGTTCTTAAGGAAATGTATAGTAAGAGAGCATATATAAAATCTGGAAAGCATTTAATACACAGATGTGTTTACAAAAATTCTCATTTTACACGAATGAACTAGCTGAGTCTGAGTCACTTCTAAGCAGAATCATACGCATGTAGCTATGTTCATGTTTTGTACTTTATCCAAACTACTAAACCCTACTCAGAGGTTTCTTCTTAAAAGTCTTCTTCATTTATGCTTTTCAAGTGCCAGAACAAACTCTGAGCTGTCTGGAAAAGCCAAGACAGATATATAGTTAATTAGCATTTTGGAAAAGGTTATTCATTTAACACAAAGCAGAAAGATCATCTGTCTGTACCAGAGGGGGGGGTTCTTATTTTTTTCAGACGTGCTCACAGGAACAGGATAGCTCAGCTCTCCAACCATGGCAGTCTGGTGGATGAGGGAATAGAACCATTTAATATGATACTTAAGACCAAGTCCAATTTTAAACTCAAATATCCTCTAAGACCAGTAATGAAGCAATCTCTAGCACGTGACACCCTATCCCTCAAGAAAGGTAGGCTTGTCTCAATTGCAGCTATTGCAACACTTTAAAAAACTGAACCAAGTGCTTAATAATATCCAATTTTAATTTCTTAGGTGCTTGCAAAGAGTACAAAGATGATGTCCTAAACATAACCTAGAGCCAGCTTTTATGAAATGACAGTGTTCCATGAGGACGACAGAATTAATGCCAGGTGGTCTGTATGTACTCAAAAAGAGGATCTCCTTCCATCCAGCATCATTTGCTGTGGCACATTACTCAACAAGAAGAGCATTTGCCCTGATGTAGCCTGGAAGAGAGTTTTCATTGACACACTGGATACAGATTTTCTCTTTCTCTCAACCCTTCCTTAGAGGTAAATAATAAAACACTTCATTGAAATAATTTACAACCAGTAAGAAAAAAAGCTTATTCTCAACCATTTATACCTCACCATCCATGCTGTGAAGAAGAGGGGAAAAAAATACACTTTCTAGAAAATGCAGAGGAATACGATGTTTGATGTATCTTCACCATCATGTAGCCATGATGACATCAGAGTATTGCATCCACTTACAAGGCATTGCTCCAGATTTTAGCTACTCCACTATAAGGAAACTGCATAAGCATTAGGAAAAATCTAGAGGAGATCAGTGGAAATGGCAAATGCTTTTGAAAAATCCATCTGTTAGGTAAATTTGGAGGAATTAAAATCAAATAAACTTGAAAAATAATCTAATGTCTTCAGGTAAAAAACCTTGATACAAAGAAGATTCTTGATCAATTTGCATTTACCTTCTATTCACAGAGAATGAAGTTAAGTGTAAGAGGAGTTGCTCTCTCTGGCAAAAGAGGAGTTTTGATTACACACAGGAGGACATTTCATAGCTGTAAGGACTGACACAGTGGAGCTCTTCTCTCAGAGTGGTTCTGGACCATCTTTGATTTGCTTTAATAGGTTTAACAAACACCCAGCCAGGACAAACTGCATACCCCAGAAATACCTCAGCACGAGAAGTTCAGCTCTGCTTGTCTCTGCTGGCACTGCTTTTCTCTGAGTTTATAGATCTTTTCCAGGGCCTGATGAAGAAAAATATGTAATTTGAAAATCCCTGTGTGATCATTCCTGTGTCCCATGATCTAGAGTATTAAATGCTGCTTATTTGGGTTCAAAGAGGAAACACATGGTTTAACTTGTAGTATCTTGAATGTCAGTCCACGAACTCAAGTGAGAACAGCCATATGTGAGTATGATACACAGGTATAAAACAGCCTGTGTTTACTTGGGAAGATTGCTAACTAGTGATGAGTTCCTTGGAATCACAGGTGACCTTTGTCATACAATTAGTCTGCAAAGCAAGGCTGCATCAGCCAGTGAAGCTGTACGGTTCCTCACATCCCTTACCAATGGAGCTGGAGAGGACACAGTGATGGAGCAGCATCTCTCCCACTGCATCCCAGTGCTGGTCATGAAAATTTGCCTTCTGGTAAAACAAGACCAATTTTCATTTGAAGACCTAAATAAATACAGAAGAGGAATTCTACCAGCGAGGCCCATCTGTCCCCTGGAGTTTTGAAAGCTGGCCACTTCAGCTTTTCTCCATACAAGAGAAGAACAGTCTGCCTTCTCAGACTTGTGTTGGTGCCACTTCTCACACAGAGCCCCTCTACCCCTGCAGCAATTTCTAACAGGACTCAGTCACTAACAGGACTCAGCTATTCTTACTACTTTCAGTGACTGTTACAGAAGCCAAGAGGACAAAAATAATGCTGACCAAAATGTAATTGCACAGGGTAGAAGACATGTACAGAAGATTAGCACAGTATGGCACAAAGAAAGTTTGCATCAAAGACATTGAGAATATTTGTAACAAAAAAGATTAAAAAAGACAACCTAAAAAATTTTACAAGATTACTGCCTTAACTATACCTGGAAATATGAAGTAGCAGATCAAATTGTTCTATGATAACACTGCTCAGCCTATGTGAGAAACCATGGTTTTGAAATCTACCCAAGATTTATCTAGAGTTGTGAGTAGTAAGATACTCTCTCAAATCCACAATGCCATCTTGCTTTTACTAAAAACACTGGGCATTTAGCTTTCCATTAAAAGGGAATTGGTTCCTTCTCTATTTTTGTACAGCATTATTGGTTGCAATGGTATATAATTATTGCACTAAACCAACCTTGTCATATATACAATTAAAGCAGAAATAGAGCATGTGTCATTACTGGGCTGAAGATAAGAGACTTCTGCTGACAGTTGTATGGTAGCACATTTCCTCCCTACACCATGGAAAGTTTTCAGATCCTCCTCTAACCACTGCTCATCTGTAAACACTACCTTAGGCTGGATTCAACTCAAAACCTAAATTGTCTGGATGCAACTGCTTTTCCTACATCTCAAGGAAACATTTTGTGGGCTGTCACTTGGGACATAAGGGATAATTACACATGGCACTCTAGTGCTGCCTATTATTAAGCCCCTGTTCCGAGTTGTTTATCATATTGTCAAATCAAATTAACCATTTAGGCTTAAATTTTCCATGGTGGCTGTCTGCTCTGGACCAATTTTTATTTCCAAGAGGGAAAGGAGAAGAAGGAGAAAAAAGTCCAAGGTAAACACATTGCTCTGTGAGCAGTAAAGCTACTTGAAATATTGTGGTTCGTAACTCAAATGCATCCTCTGACCTTTTGTAAGCATGGAATGAATACTGGTCCTTTTTCCCTTACTTGCATTAAGAATGCCTCTCTTCTGAACAGATGTTTTTATAAAACTTGTAGTAGGTTGATACCTCTGGGACTACTAGCCTCTTGTGGAATTGCTTAAACAAATAAAGTCCTACAGAAGCTATAGCAGAGTGGAGGGCTGCCTGATATGCACGAGTCCACACATTTTTTCCTTTATGAAGAAAGGTTAAAAATATAGGTGGAGCACACTTTTTAAAAATCCTGCCAAGCACCCCCACCCCAAGCAAAGTGTGAGGAATATTTTTCTTCCCAGTCATGCAGAGAATAGGAGCCTGAAACTGGATAAGCAACCTACAGGAAGGCTGAGAGTGAGGAAGAGTAGCTTCTCCAATCGTGGAGCACAGCCTGTTTGGACAAAGAATGAAGACAAAGAATCAGAACAGGAACACCTAAGGGAGCCAAGGAAAAGGAAGGGGGACAGTTTCAATTAAGGGCAGCATCCTAAAATGCATTCACAAAAACCTGATTAAGGTTACATAACTTTCATGTCTAGCACATCCCACTTCTCAAGTCCTTGACTTCGTAATTTTAAACTATTCTTAATGTAGTATTTTTAGATGTATTTTAATTTATACACCTGAAAATAGGCCATCTTAGTCATTTGGGCCTTGTAATACTGAGCTGACCCCAAAAGCTTTAAAATTCTGGGTGCAAAATCCAGGCTCTGTGATGAAGATGGTGCACATGACACAACATCAAACCTGGCAAGCTCTAGCTTTACAGTGGAAAACAAATTCAAAATCCAGGCAATTTTCAGTGACACCTGGACTTTGAACTGGAGACTGCTTATATTTATCAGTTTTTACACAAAAAGTGCTGTTTATTAACTTTACATTTACAAGTTGTTACCAAAAAGCCTAAGAGGTAAAAAATTAATAAACTCTATTCCCCATGCCATGAGTAGATGCTTTAGTCACTGGTTTATAGGATTCTTCTCTTTTTGAGTACCTCTAGCCTAATTAGCTTTGAATTCTGAATTTTATATTGAAGGCTCTTAGCCCTCTCCACTTTCTTTTTCCTCTCTTTCTTCCTTTACCCCAGAAAAGTCTAGCATGTAACCTTATTTCATATTGAAATATTTCACATTTCTAAGAAATGTTTATGAGTCTTTCAAGTGTTATCATATTCTGTGGGAAAAGATGGATGATATTAAAGTTATTGATTTTATGGGGGAATAGCCACAATTTATATGTATTGTGAGTGACCTGATCTTTTAAATTTCCCCTTTAGGAAGAAATATCTGAAGAACCTGTACCTTAGGGCTGATTCTTCCTAGTTTTGGATCTAATGGCACTTGTGTGAGACTGCAGCATTGCTCTGCTCAAGGGAACTGTTGTGCCAGGCATGCTCATACATGAAGGGTTTCAAAATCAAAATTTAAAGCAGTTTCCATACTGAGCAAGTAACTTTGGGGTTCTACTGATGTACTTAAATGTAAAAAAATTCTTTTTTGGGTCTGATGCCAGCTATCATAAATCAAGACTGTCCCGTCATCTTCTGTTAGTGTGGTTAACATGATCCATCTCTATTTTTCTTAGAGCTGACTCTTGTAAGACTGAATCAGAGTTAATGGTTATTCTCTTTACAGAGAGTCCTCAGAACCCCCTGTAGAAGTCCTTATGTCTCTCTTCTGTCACTTCAGAGCCAGCTGTGAGATCAGACCAGCTTTATCACAGCTTTACCAAGTCAGGTATTGGAAAATTTCCAAAGACAGGCTTCCAACCTCCCTGGCAGCCTGTTCCACTGCCTGTCTGTTGTATTAGCAAAAATAGTTCTCCTTATAAGTATCAAGAACCTCTCTTATTTCAATTTATTTCTGTTACTTGTCACCGCTCTGAAGGGCCTGGCTACTTCCTCTTACTCCTCTCGCGGTAGGCACCAGCGTGGCTGTGAGGGGCCTCCAAAAGTGTCTCTGTACCAGGCTGGACGAGCCTCTCTGCCCCAGCCTCTACTCACAGGGCACTGCTCCAGCCCTCACCATCCTGGTGGCCTCTGCAGAATTTGCTCCAGTTTGCTGGTGGCCTCTGCAGAATTTGCTCCAATTTGCTGGTGCCTCTGCTGAAGAGGGAGCACAAAATTGCATGCAATGCTCCAGGGGGTCTGTGAAGGGCCAGGTAGGGTGGTCCATCACTTGCCTTGAGCTAGGTTACTTGCCAAGTAGAAATCCTATTAAAACCCAAGGATAAGGCTTCTGTTGATAAAGGAGAAGAAGAATTACATATTCTGCTTTATTCTTTTCTTTGTTCTTTTTTTTTTTCTTAACTGCCTCTGTCCCCCTGTTCTCATATGATTACACTGCATGGACTTCACAATAATGATATATACAAAACTAAGCTTCTGTATGCTGAAGATTGCTTGTTTCACTGTAGTATAATTCCTGTACATAATCAATGTCTGTAGTCATCTTCCCATGTCAATGCTATTGACATTCTGCTAAACAGTATTCTCATCCTGTAATTTTCCTTTGAGAAGTCAAATCCTCCATACCATCTTTTTTGTTAATGGTACTATTTCTATAAGGACACCACAGGAGAATGTGCTGCCTAGTGGAATTCTAGTTATGTTATAGTGGTGAGCCATACAAAGATTTGATTGAAGTTATTGGCATACTCATTTTTAAACTTCAAAAACTATCCAGTGTACATAAAGGATGCAAGCATGTGGGAATGCTTAAAACCTGCTATTCTGAATTTAAAATTTAAAAAAAACTAGATTCTGTGCCACTGTCACAATATTAGTGTTGCATATTCCTTATGCATATTCCTTACCTTATGTACTTTTGAGTGCACTATGAATAAAAGCATAGAACACACTGCAATATTTCTATACAGTGTATTTTTGTAAGCTCTGCTGGGGAACAAAAGGTGACTTTGAATATGTCAAAAGATGTCATTTCATGGCTTACAGGTCAAAGTAAAGCTTGTTGTCAAAGTGAAATCAAAATTATAACCAGTGTTTAACGTTCCTGTTAGGCTTTCATTCCCTGCAGTTTTATACCTTTCAGTGGAAATAAGAATGTTTGCCAAGTTAAAGTGCAGGCAGATTCAGGTGTTTTACAGGTTCTGAGTTCAGAAATGGTCTCAGCACAGCAGTATAAAATAATGAACACAGATGGAACAGCCAGCAGTGTCATTCCACACAACATATCCTGATGAAAAAGCATAAACTCTTAAAGGCACCAGGTCCACTCTTCTGTCAATTAACTAGTACTGCTAACAGGAAGGGAGAAAATATAGCATATGCATAATAAGTATTAGGCAAATTGAGAAATCAGACCTGGATGAACATAGCTGAAATTTAGAGAGTTTCTAAACACAGAAATAGAGATATATATACATGTACTCCTATACTAAGTATAAGTATATATAAAAAATATAAAAAATGCATATATGGAAATATACATATGCATGTACATACTGGAAGAATCCAACAGTAACTGACTGGGTGTTGCCTTTGAAAGTAAACATGCCCACCAAAAAAGTGAAAAAGCCTATGAGGGTGATCTACAAGTAAATCATGAAACTTACACTTCCTTATTTGCATTCCCAGAATTACAAAGAATAAATCTGTGTATTCTCGTCACAAAATAAGGAGTAGCCATTCTTTAGAGGCAGATAGGAATTTTAGCTGGAGAAATAGCCTTTCCTTCCTGATAACAATGTTCCTATTGTTGCTGTTGAAAGCACATTCCTGCTGTCCTCTGGAACAAGTCTTTCCTTGCTCTTGGAGATAAAAACTACTTTCCTTTCCATTCCTCTCATTAAAATAATGTGCCCCTTTTTTATTGTTTCCTTTTAGAATTTACACAATCTCTACCCTTCTTGCTGCACATTCACTTATTTATTTTTGGTTATTTTTGCCTGAATTAATCTTATAAACTGCTTGTAGAGTTTGGAGTACATCACTGATTCACCTCTTCTGACACCATTTTTTGTATTTATTTCTGGTGTAAATGCTTCTTCATAATTTATTTTGATTGGATATAAAGTTGCTTTTATTCCTTGTTCCAAGAATAAACCAAACTTTGCTGGTTTTATGACATATTACACCTAAGCAGGCCTTCTTTCTGAGATTTATTATTCAGTTCCTTTTTATAGTACTTTTTTACTTGCAACCATATTTTCTAATTACCTTATTTTGTTTGCATTCCCCACAATACTTTATAATATCAAAAAGAGGTAACATTGTCAATTTATTTTCCCAAAATCATTTACTTTCATCATAAAAAATACTAAAGACAATCAGATGGATGAGTTAACCCTTTAACACTTCTTTACAGTAAGTGAGCCTTTATTTTTTTCATTTCTTTAAGTCTTTTAAATAGTTTTTAATTTCTGAGTAGTCATCATTTCTTTTCACATTGACTTTGAATAAATGTAAAGGAGTTTCAGATAAAAAACTTTCTGCAAAGCTTCTTCAGTTATAGAAAATAGATTACTGATTTCTTAATTCTTTCCTCCGTGGGAGAAGTTAATCACAATAAAATTTTAAGCTGTGATCCTCTCTTGCTCTGATGTAATTAAAAATAAATAATGTTGAAATACATGGCTCTGGTTACCTTTAATCCACTCTTACCAGATTTATGGCTGAACATATGCATTCCTTGACCTTGAATGACCTTGACACTATTTATGAACTTCTACTAGGAAAACGTGTGAATGAAATAGCCTCAAGTTACTCAAAACTTTGAAGTACAGGAATGTTGTAATTCTGTACCCACCTTGCACTTGAATATTTGAAACCATTTTTGTTTAGGCCAGAGGACTGCTTAGTTTTGTTTACTATTTTTTCATTTTTCCTTTTCAGTCAGGCTTCTGGTCGTTCTGTCTCCCCGGTTGCAATATGATTCTTAAATAGATCTACTCAGAAGCTATTTTGAAACAGCTAATTTTGTAATAAAGAAACAGCATGAGTTAAGAAAGCTAGAGAAATGCTGACTCTTTCTGAGTATGCACTTTTAGGAAGAGCATCTGGCATAAAATATTACTTCAGAAATCGTAGAATAATCTATGACTTTGAATGCAGAGAAATCCTGGTGAATTGCTTAGTAGAAAGCTGAAGTGAAGGTAGTTCACATTAGTATGAAACAAAAGGAGATGATCATAATGCACATAGCAGTGAACTACATGTTAGGATTTCTGAGATTAAGTCTAGAGCACTGCTTGAAATT
Source organism: Daphoenositta chrysoptera (assembly GCA_013397915.1). NCBI lineage: Eukaryota > Metazoa > Chordata > Aves > Passeriformes > Daphoenositta > Daphoenositta chrysoptera. The sequence goes on from VZRO01002270.1 coordinate 701,433, forward strand.
AGTAGCAATGGGATGATGCAAAGGTATCTTTACACTGTGAGAAAATGTTTAGGTCTTTAAAATATTTTAGCCAAAAGGCTGAGAGATGAGAAATAAAACTAGTCTTTATAAGCAATATTTATGTGCCAGTAGGTGGAAGCAGGTATTTCACAAGCCTTTTGTCTTCTTCCCTGCAATGCAGCTGTTAATATCAAAGGAGTATAGGTGAGGAAATTTGAAACAGACCTTGTCCAAAGTATTCCAGAATTGGAGGGTGTTTGCCACGAACTTTGCATGTTTTGTTTGTATATGTAAACTAAAGGACTTGAAACCAGAAATCAGAATAAAGAAAGCCCATCTCCTCATAGGTTAGAGGTTCACATTTTGTTTTATCCAGCAAGTTTTGAGTCCTATTTAATAAAATGGAGTATTTTCTAAAGGAAAGATGTAACATGTTTACATCCAGGTCACAGTATTATTCTGAGAGGCAGAAAACATGAATTTAACTCTCCTTTGGGAAGAAGAGCGAGTAGACTTATGTATGCAAATAACTGAAAAAGCACCCTGGCTGTTTGACAATGGAAACAGTCTTCCTAGAGGGGTGGTGGAAACCCCAAGCTGACAATGTTTACGGGATATTCAGATATTGCACTTAATAATGTGCTTTAACTTCTTGCCAAGCAGTTGGACTAGATTACCACTGTAGGTCCCCTCCAGCTGGAACTATTTTACC